>JAWPHD010001275.1:0-338897 GCA_037043455.1 Cyrtodaria siliqua
CAACTATTGTGCTCCATATTTCAAATAATAATAAACCAATAGACATGATTTCATATAATTATTCTACTATTTTATGAGTGCTAGCATTGTTTATATTGTAGGTGATGGTTTAATAGTTACAACAGGACAGTTAGTTCACGAGAAATGCAGGCGTGTTTATTGTCACCCAAACCAACTGAGAGAAACGAAAGTTCCTGCCTTTGAAGATACTAACAATATATATAGTCCCAAAACACGGAGATCTGTAGAAAATAAATATTTGTTTGAAAGTAAATGTTTGTTTTGTGGACACGAAGCCAAGCACGATAGATATAAAAAGGGGGCATGACGTTTTCCCAGTAAGAACGCTTGAGTTTCAAAAAACTGTCAAAGACGTATGCCTAAATAGAAATGATGAATGGGGGTAATACTGTTCTTTCTCGAATTGAATATGCTCAAGACCTGCCGGCTGTGGAAGCTAGATATCACCAAATTTGCAGCAGTAATTTTAGAACTGGGTACCAAGTTCCTTCACAGTATTCAGACTCAAACAATAGAAAGAAAGGAAGACCAATTAAGGACAATGTTGAAGAAGCATTTAAAGAAGTGACTAAATTCTTTGAAACTCATGAAAATGATCAAATCACTATATGTGACCTTGTGTACAAAATGTTTGAGCTATGCCAAGACGAGGCATATAGCACTACACATATGAAAAAGAAAATAATAGAATACTTTGGTGATGCGATAATAATTTCAGAATTAAATGGGAAGCATGATGTTGTTACTTTTAAAAGTAAGGCTCATTCAATTTTACATTCTTTTTATAAAAGAGAACGAAAGAACGATAATGAATCTGAGAAAGAGGCCATAATAAAAACAGCAGCTAAACTGATTCGTACTGATATCAAATCTATGGATTATTCGAAAGAAGTGTATCCAACAGGATGCGAGATAATGACACTAGAGTCTAACCTCAAACATGTACCCAGTAGTTTAGAACAATTTCTAAGAAACATAATTGATAATCATCAAGGGCAAAAGAAAATAGCATCCATAGGTCAGGCAATAGTACAAGCTTCTATTCCAAGGGGAGTGATTGCCCCACTGCAGATAGGTCTTGGTGTGCAGATGCATCATTTATATGGTTCTAAACTTTTAGTAGACACATTAAATAGTTTAGGCTTTTGTTCTTCGTACCAAGAGGTTCTGAAGTACGAGTCCAATGCTGCAGCAGTTAATCGAACAGTTATACAATGTACTGGTAATGAGTTTGTCCAATACGTGGCTGACAACGTTGATCACAATACTTGCACATTAGACGGATTAAATACCTTCCATGGGATGGGTATCATTGCTACTATTACACCAAAACTAGAAATGAAACGCATTATTCCACGAATAAATGTAACACCAGAAGATATACTTAAAGTGGGTAAGATAAGCATACATTATTACAATCAGAAAAGCAATAACATTGAAGATTTAAAATTCAAAGAGTTAATCAATTTACAGAGCCAGGATACTTCTGACGATAAGACAAAAGAACTTGAGTTTCTGATAAAAATTGCAAAACCCTTGAAAATTCGATCTCCTGGGTGGTCAGGTATGATGCAAATGCTTCAAATGGGAGAGTTTCCGGGACAGTCATCGGTGATGTATATGCCTATGATAGACATGAGCGCAAGTGATATGTCTTGTATATATTCAACTTTGCAGTTTGTTGCTGATCAGTCAAGGCAAGTAAACAGGATTCCTATCCTGACCTTCGATCAACCATTGTACTGGAAAGCACTGAACATAGTGAAGAATGAGCCACCAACAAGCAATATCAAAGATGTAATATTAAGACTTGGTGGGTTCCATACAGAAATGAGCTTCCTGGGATGCATTGGAAGAATAATGGAAAATACCGGCTTAGAAGAACTTCTTGGAACAGTTTACGCTGAGAACACAGTTAGCCACATGCTAAATGGAAAAGCCATCAATAGAGCAATAAGGGGCTATTTTCTTGTGGATGATGCTCTACAAACTGTATTATTTGAAAAGGTGGTTATGCAAAACGATGATCATCAGACATAAAAAAGTGAAAGGTATTATTCAAAGTATAGTTGAGGAAAAACAGGTCGCAGATGATATATGCACTGACAGTGATCTCAAAGATTTAATGAACAGATATGAACAAGTTAAAGTGAGACTCCTGAAATATAAGACCGCAAGGATCTGGTTGCAGTATATGGACATGGTGGAACTTTTGAAAACATTCATCAAGGCCGAAAGAATGGGGAATTGGAAATTGCACCTCAAGAGTTTGCATGAAATGTTGCCATACATGGCATCAGCTGGCCATAATCTCTATCTCAAATCCGGGTACATTTACCTACAGGAGATGATGGAACTGGAAGAAAAATATCCAGAAGTTCATAAGGCATTTTGCGACGGGTATCATGTAGTTCGCAGGAGCGATCGGTTCTGGGCAGGCTTGTCTACAGACCTGGTTATTGAACAGGTTTTAATGCGTAGTGTGAAGTCTGTGGGAGGTCTCACACGAGGTCGAGGCATGTCGGAAACACAGAGAACTCAATGGCTTATGGCTATGCCTGCTACATCAGATATCAATATGGCAATGCAAAATTTCACAGAACAAGAATTGCACACAAGCGAGCAGCATAAGGAAACAACACACTCACGAATCGGTAGAGATGAAAAAGATAGAGATACATTAGTAGAGTTTTTGACAGCGAGGAATCCATTTGCCAGTACTGAAGATACAGATCTCAGAAACATTGAAACAGGGATTATAGCTGATGAGAATGTAAATGCTTACAAAGCAAAAGAAGTTGGACAGGACATTATAAATAACATGAAAAATAAAGTAGTCAGTGAGTACTCCTTCAAAAGGAAAGACCAATTGGTAACTCTTGGTACTAAAAACAATATCAAAATAGACGGTGATGAAGTTCACGTGGATTCACAATTGTTGTTTCAAAGACTCATTACAGTAGCAGACAATGCATTAGATGACACTGAGGAGATTTTTATGTACGAGCTTTGTGGAAGTCCATCTTCACTATTTGATTCATCAGGCCTTTTACGAGAAGCACAAAAGCCAGTATTGGCCAAAGCTATTTGGGATCATGGTGTATGCGGTGTTGACAGTATTTCCGATGACAACGTTCTGTATGTTCTAGATGGTGGTTCGTTAGTTCAGAGGATTCCGTGGGCATGTGGCTCATCATTTAACACAATATGTTCAAACTATACGGAATTTGTTACAAAACACTATGGCATAGCTCATATTGTATTTGATGGCTATGGTAATGGCGCGTCAATTAAGGATGTAACCCATGAGAGAAGAAGACGAGGAATACAGGGCACGAAAATTCAATTTGATGGTACTACTCCATTCAAGACTAAGAAAGAGTCTGTTTTGTCAAATGACGAAAACAAACAAAGATTTGTCAATTTACTTTCTGAACATCTAAAAGACAAAGGATGCAATGTGAGCAATGCATGTGGTGATGCTGATGCCCTTATAGTTGAAACTGCAGTTCAATCTGCAATACATGCACCAACTGTTGTCATAGGTGAAGATACAGACCTTCTTGTGCTTCTATGTTATCACGCAGATGTTACAAAGAACAATTTGTACTTCATGTCTGACTCTAAAAATAGTCTAAACAAGAAGAAGATATGGGATATCAAACAAACAAAAGGATCTTTAGGTGCTGATATGTGCAAAATATTACCATTCGTACACGCATTTAGTGGGTGCGATACCACTTCACGGCTATATGGTCTTGGCAAAGGTGTAGTGTTAAAGAAAGCCATTAGTGATAGTCACTTGAAACGACACGCAGGCATTTTCATAAATAAAGTATCATCACAAAGTGATATCGAAACAGCAGGAAACGAAGCTCTTAAGTGTTTGTACAGTGGTAAAACAAACGAAACTTTGAACACGCTGCGATATAGGAGATTTGTTACCAAAGCTTATACAAGTAAAAATGTGGTACAAGTCCAAACATTACCACCATCTGAATCAGCTGCTAAGTATCACAGCTTTAGAGTATATGCACAAGTTCAAATTTGGATAGGAAATGATGTTAATCCACTGGACTGGGGTTGGTGTAAAATAGGTGGTAAATTTGTTCCTATCAAGACTGATCTACCTGCAGCTCCAGAGAGGCTACTAAAAATTATAAGATGTAACTGTAAACTTAATTGCGACTCAAAACGATGTACATGTCGGAAACACGGTCTTTCGTGTACGGTAGGGTGTGGCGAGTGCAGGGGTAGTGGTTGTAGCAACAGCATACAAATGGATACCCAGGACTTGGATGAAATATAAACACGCAATGTACAATTACAACGAAAAACATGCACTTGTATTGATTAACAGAAGTTCATAAGGCAGACCTGGTTATTGAACAGTGTCTCAGGTCAATTAAATCAGTTAATTATATACATATATGTGTACATATGTGTATATACAAGTACACGTTTATATTGTGTTCCATAGTACATGCAGTTATTTGTAATATATTACGGATGTATAAATGAATGATTAATGGTAGTATGTACTAGATATATGTAATTACTGTTTTGTTTCATTATATATTGAAACTAGAATACTGGTGACTTGATATTTGAAAGTATTTGTCTAGAAATGAAAAAAATCAATTTAACATATAGTGGGTGGGGTATTTTAAAACCGTAAATTGATAAAATAAACTCTTAGCATTTACCATTTTTAACTTGTGTTGTTTCTGTTTGATGTTTTTATATCTATGAAACATCTATCCTATCGTAAAAGTAATGAAAAGTATTCGGTTTAAACATATTTGATGATATATCTGTACATACTATGGATATGTAGATTTGTATAAAAAAAAATCTAGGGTGCCTATAAAACCTTTTTTTTTTCAAGGTTCCCCATCGATTTTTTTTGAGGAGTTTTTTTCTAAGCTCTAGGAGGGTTTATCGAATGTAAATATGCAATCACACTTTCTGTTGGAATTTGTTTGAGGTTGGGTCCTTATTTGGGGTAAATAGACTAGCCTAGGTCTGTCATAGTAATTTTCAACGTCCAACTAAATCCAACAGAAAGTTTTTTCCGATGAATGAATAGTACGATAAGATAGCTATCACAGAAAAAAACTCCTCAAGAATATTCAATGGAGTTTTCGAAATATTTGACATCAAACCTGAGCAAAAATTGAAATTTAGTGGTGTCCCGAACAATACACCATACTAGGGATTTCCTTACTATTATGTGACGTCATTTCCAATGTGACGTCATTTTGTGATTATCAATAACAGAAGGAGAAATGGAAACTGATCTGATTTTGGACGTGGCTTTGACAAGTAAGTGTTATTTTTGTTTTGAAATGTTCTTATCGAGAATAGTATTGTGTTTCCTTGTCATATAATGCAACTTATTGAGCCCGATTTGTTCCGATCTCTATCTGCGAGTATGTAATGAGTTTTCGCGTTTATGCTTCAAAAGGTACTGCTTAGACCAAACAATTTATTAAAATACTGTATAAAATATGCGACATTATATTGAATTATGTGTTATCGCCCATTATGTATATTGTTTAATGGCCTTTTTCAAAAAAAAAATTGGGAAAATACATTTTGTACACGGGTCATGTTTAAAAAAAAAAGTACGGAAGCGGATATGGGTCATAAATTACGGAATTCGGAATTTTCGTTTTTCGCAATTTTTGTACGTATTTTCGTTAAATTTATAAACTAGAAAGTGTTTTTTATAATAAAAAACACATTTCTTTCTTTTTTTTTTTTGCAGATACCTACCCAACCACTATTAAAATTGCAGAGAAAGAGCATGGACATCAGTGGCAATAGATTTACGTACTACACTTGCTAAATGGAATCATGAGGTAATGGTTTACTTTTAGTTTGTAGTTTTGTGTCCCTACTTTATATAAACATGTAGGTATAGATTTGCTCTTGTCCGTACATTCGACCATCCGTGCAAAATTAAAGAGTATACTAAACTAGACAATTATTCATTTTATTCTACTGTTTCAGTGATGAAGCCTGTGTTATTTGTATGGTTAAAGATGATCGTCCTACAGCAAAACTTGGAGCAAAGGGGTGTAATGGTTTACTAGCAGCAAGTAGAAATAAAGGTATGCAAGTATTATTTTTCTTTGACTTTTTGTGTAATAAATACTAATTGTGCATGTTAATACAATCATTTGTCCACATCGTGATTTAAATACCATTCCCAAAGGGGCTATCATTGTTAATGAATCAATGATATTTTTGTACTTGAAGCAAGTCAATGTATGTTTGCATCAACTATTGTGCTCCATATTTCAAATAATAATAAACCAATAGACATGATTTCATATAATTATTCTACTATTTTATGAGTGCTAGCATTGTTTATATTGTAGGTGATGGTTTAATAGTTACAACAGGACAGTTAGTTCACGAGAAATGCAGGCGTGTTTATTGTCACCCAAACCAACTGAGAGAAACGAAAGTTCCTGCCTTTGAAGATACTAACAATATATATAGTCCCAAAACACGGAGATCTGTAGAAAATAAATATTTGTTTGAAAGTAAATGTTTGTTTTGTGGACACGAAGCCAAGCACGATAGATATAAAAGGGGGCATGACGTTTTCCCAGTAAGAACGCTTGAGTTTCAAAAAACTGTCAAAGACGTATGCCTAAATAGAAATGATGAATGGGGTAATACTGTTCTTTCTCGAATTGAATATGCTCAAGACCTGCCGGCTGTGGAAGCTAGATATCACCAAATTTGCAGCAGTAATTTTAGAACTGGGTACCAAGTTCCTTCACAGTATTCAGACTCAAACAATAGAAAGAAAGGAAGACCAATTAAGGACAATGTTGAAGAAGCATTTAAAGAAGTGACTAAATTCTTTGAAACTCATGAAAATGATCAAATCACTATATGTGACCTTGTGTACAAAATGTTTGAGCTATGCCAAGACGAGGCATATAGCACTACACATATGAAAAAGAAAATAATAGAATACTTTGGTGATGCGATAATAATTTCAGAATTAAATGGGAAGCATGATGTTGTTACTTTTAAAAGTAAGGCTCATTCAATTTTACATTCTTTTTATAAAAGAGAACGAAAGAACGATAATGAATCTGAGAAAGAGGCCATAATAAAAACAGCAGCTAAACTGATTCGTACTGATATCAAATCTATGGATTATTCGAAAGAAGTGTATCCAACAGGATGCGAGATAATGACACTAGAGTCTAACCTCAAACATGTACCCAGTAGTTTAGAACAATTTCTAAGAAACATAATTGATAATCATCAAGGGCAAAAGAAAATAGCATCCATAGGTCAGGCAATAGTACAAGCTTCTATTCCAAGGGGAGTGATTGCCCCACTGCAGATAGGTCTTGGTGTGCAGATGCATCATTTATATGGTTCTAAACTTTTAGTAGACACATTAAATAGTTTAGGCTTTTGTTCTTCGTACCAAGAGGTTCTGAAGTACGAGTCCAATGCTGCAGCAGTTAATCGAACAGTTATACAATGTACTGGTAATGAGTTTGTCCAATACGTGGCTGACAACGTTGATCACAATACTTGCACATTAGACGGATTAAATACCTTCCATGGGATGGGTATCATTGCTACTATTACACCAAAACTAGAAATGAAACGCATTATTCCACGAATAAATGTAACACCAGAAGATATACTTAAAGTGGGTAAGATAAGCATACATTATTACAATCAGAAAAGCAATAACATTGAAGATTTAAAATTCAAAGAGTTAATCAATTTACAGAGCCAGGATACTTCTGACGATAAGACAAAAGAACTTGAGTTTCTGATAAAAATTGCAAAACCCTTGAAAATTCGATCTCCTGGGTGGTCAGGTATGATGCAAATGCTTCAAATGGGAGAGTTTCCGGGACAGTCATCGGTGATGTATATGCCTATGATAGACATGAGCGCAAGTGATATGTCTTGTATATATTCAACTTTGCAGTTTGTTGCTGATCAGTCAAGGCAAGTAAACAGGATTCCTATCCTGACCTTCGATCAACCATTGTACTGGAAAGCACTGAACATAGTGAAGAATGAGCCACCAACAAGCAATATCAAAGATGTAATATTAAGACTTGGTGGGTTCCATACAGAAATGAGCTTCCTGGGATGCATTGGAAGAATAATGGAAAATACCGGCTTAGAAGAACTTCTTGGAACAGTTTACGCTGAGAACACAGTTAGCCACATGCTAAATGGAAAAGCCATCAATAGAGCAATAAGGGGCTATTTTCTTGTGGATGATGCTCTACAAACTGTATTATTTGAAAAGGTGGTTATGCAAAACGATGATCATCAGACATAAAAAAGTGAAAGGTATTATTCAAAGTATAGTTGAGGAAAAACAGGTCGCAGATGATATATGCACTGACAGTGATCTCAAAGATTTAATGAACAGATATGAACAAGTTAAAGTGAGACTCCTGAAATATAAGACCGCAAGGATCTGGTTGCAGTATATGGACATGGTGGAACTTTTGAAAACATTCATCAAGGCCGAAAGAATGGGGAATTGGAAATTGCACCTCAAGAGTTTGCATGAAATGTTGCCATACATGGCATCAGCTGGCCATAATCTCTATCTCAAATCCGGGTACATTTACCTACAGGAGATGATGGAACTGGAAGAAAAATATCCAGAAGTTCATAAGGCATTTTGCGACGGGTATCATGTAGTTCGCAGGAGCGATCGGTTCTGGGCAGGCTTGTCTACAGACCTGGTTATTGAACAGGTTTTAATGCGTAGTGTGAAGTCTGTGGGAGGTCTCACACGAGGTCGAGGCATGTCGGAAACACAGAGAACTCAATGGCTTATGGCTATGCCTGCTACATCAGATATCAATATGGCAATGCAAAATTTCACAGAACAAGAATTGCACACAAGCGAGCAGCATAAGGAAACAACACACTCACGAATCGGTAGAGATGAAAAAGATAGAGATACATTAGTAGAGTTTTTGACAGCGAGGAATCCATTTGCCAGTACTGAAGATACAGATCTCAGAAACATTGAAACAGGGATTATAGCTGATGAGAATGTAAATGCTTACAAAGCAAAAGAAGTTGGACAGGACATTATAAATAACATGAAAAATAAAGTAGTCAGTGAGTACTCCTTCAAAAGGAAAGACCAATTGGTAACTCTTGGTACTAAAAACAATATCAAAATAGACGGTGATGAAGTTCACGTGGATTCACAATTGTTGTTTCAAAGACTCATTACAGTAGCAGACAATGCATTAGATGACACTGAGGAGATTTTTATGTACGAGCTTTGTGGAAGTCCATCTTCACTATTTGATTCATCAGGCCTTTTACGAGAAGCACAAAAGCCAGTATTGGCCAAAGCTATTTGGGATCATGGTGTATGCGGTGTTGACAGTATTTCCGATGACAACGTTCTGTATGTTCTAGATGGTGGTTCGTTAGTTCAGAGGATTCCGTGGGCATGTGGCTCATCATTTAACACAATATGTTCAAACTATACGGAATTTGTTACAAAACACTATGGCATAGCTCATATTGTATTTGATGGCTATGGTAATGGCGCGTCAATTAAGGATGTAACCCATGAGAGAAGAAGACGAGGAATACAGGGCACGAAAATTCAATTTGATGGTACTACTCCATTCAAGACTAAGAAAGAGTCTGTTTTGTCAAATGACGAAAACAAACAAAGATTTGTCAATTTACTTTCTGAACATCTAAAAGACAAAGGATGCAATGTGAGCAATGCATGTGGTGATGCTGATGCCCTTATAGTTGAAACTGCAGTTCAATCTGCAATACATGCACCAACTGTTGTCATAGGTGAAGATACAGACCTTCTTGTGCTTCTATGTTATCACGCAGATGTTACAAAGAACAATTTGTACTTCATGTCTGACTCTAAAAATAGTCTAAACAAGAAGAAGATATGGGATATCAAACAAACAAAAGGATCTTTAGGTGCTGATATGTGCAAAATATTACCATTCGTACACGCATTTAGTGGGTGCGATACCACTTCACGGCTATATGGTCTTGGCAAAGGTGTAGTGTTAAAGAAAGCCATTAGTGATAGTCACTTGAAACGACACGCAGGCATTTTCATAAATAAAGTATCATCACAAAGTGATATCGAAACAGCAGGAAACGAAGCTCTTAAGTGTTTGTACAGTGGTAAAACAAACGAAACTTTGAACACGCTGCGATATAGGAGATTTGTTACCAAAGCTTATACAAGTAAAAATGTGGTACAAGTCCAAACATTACCACCATCTGAATCAGCTGCTAAGTATCACAGCTTTAGAGTATATGCACAAGTTCAAATTTGGATAGGAAATGATGTTAATCCACTGGACTGGGGTTGGTGTAAAATAGGTGGTAAATTTGTTCCTATCAAGACTGATCTACCTGCAGCTCCAGAGAGGCTACTAAAAATTATAAGATGTAACTGTAAACTTAATTGCGACTCAAAACGATGTACATGTCGGAAACACGGTCTTTCGTGTACGGTAGGGTGTGGCGAGTGCAGGGGTAGTGGTTGTAGCAACAGCATACAAATGGATACCCAGGACTTGGATGAAATATAAACACGCAATGTACAATTACAACGAAAAACATGCACTTGTATTGATTAACAGAAGTTCATAAGGCAGACCTGGTTATTGAACAGTGTCTCAGGTCAATTAAATCAGTTAATTATATACATATATGTGTACATATGTGTATATACAAGTACACGTTTATATTGTGTTCCATAGTACATGCAGTTGTTTGTAATATATTACGGATGTATAAATGAATGATTAATGGTAGTATGTACTAGATATATGTAATTACTGTTTTGTTTCATTATATATTGAAACTAGAATACTGGTGACTTGATATTTGAAAGTATTTGTCTAGAAATGAAAAAAATCAATTTAACATATAGTGGGTGGGGTATTTTAAAACCGTAAATTGATAAAATAAACTCTTAGCATTTACCATTTTTAACTTGTGTTGTTTCTGTTTGATGTTTTTATATCTATGAAACATCTATCCTATCGTAAAAGTAATGAAAAGTATTCGGTTTAAACATATTTGATGATATATCTGTACATACTATGGATATGTAGATTTGTATAAAAAAAAATCTAGGGTGCCTATAAAACCTTTTTTTTTTCAAGGTTCCCCATCGATTTTTTTTGAGGAGTTTTTTTCTAAGCTCTAGGAGGGTTTATCGAATGTAAATATGCAATCACACTTTCTGTTGGAATTTGTTTGAGGTTGGGTCCTTATTTGGGGTAAATAGACTAGCCTATTTGTTTTGTCTGGCTGGTTAAAGCTTTTTATATTTTATCTATAGAGTTTTGATTCTCAATCGATGTAAGTTATGTATATACCTCGTAGTCAGTAGGTTTAGAAACGATGTACATATGTTGTAAAATGTGGCTGATGTTGGCGGGATAGCTACTTTAACTGCAGTAACACCTGTATGTCGGATATAGCTTTTAGAGTAAACATCAGTAAACTAACCGTGATCACTAAATGTAATCTAGCTCGATGCATGGGGGTGGGGGGGTGGGGTGGGTACCGATTCTTATCTGGAAGCGTTTTTTTTATCTTATATGTATATTATATTGTCACACTAAGTTATATTATTTAAATCAGATAATATGTACTGAATATTCTTAATTGTCCTTTTTTATCCCAAGGCATTAATTGCCAGGTTTATCAAAACAGCATAGAGCTGGGCATATATAAGTTGTGCAGGCATATTGCAACTCGACATACATGAACTTGATGCTAACTTGCTAGATAAGAGAGACCGTTGTGAACCCAGCTTCTTGGATATAACCATAATGACGGATTAACATTTTAGTTGTATGTATTTTAAGCCTCACCGGAGCCAGTGAATTTTGTCGGTGTGTTCTTGGGCAAGACACTTTTACCCTCGTCCGTCGGATGGGGAAGTAGACCAGGCGATCCCGTGTATCGCTTGTTTTTTTTCACCCATCATGTTAAAGAAACATAGGTGTCTATTCGTCAGTAGGGCAGGTTCCTAAATGCTATATATCACCCCCACTACCCCCCACACCCCACACACAAACACACACTCCCTCTCTCTCTTCATTGGCAATATACCTTTTTTAGGTAATAATCATTCCACTTGCACTCGCATGCGCAAAAGTAGGGTTGATGCTTACTATCCTAGGTTAATTCCATAATCTAAATCAAGTACAGAGAACATCACAACCTATGTTTAGATACATATCCTAAGCAGGTGATATTGTAACAACTGCACCAATACTAACAAATAGTTGCCATGGTAAGTAGTTATTAGAGTGATCTGGGTATCACCCTAAAGATATTTCTTCGTCGACGCCGTGTGGTTCCCGGGCAAGAATATGACCACTGCATATCCAGGCATAGGGGTAAAATTTCCCCGAATTCATGTTAATTTTGTCATTTTTGTTCATTATTTTCATCATGAAACCTGTATTGTTTCAGGTGCTACTTCAGTTGTGGCAGTGATCGTGGCTCCAACGAAAAATGGAGTGTTTACTTGAGAATTTGCAGCATCTCTGCAGTTCTGCAGGTAAGAAAGTTCTAGGCACATTCTGCAACTTTTTATCTAGATGTTAATGAAGAGTGAGCCGGATCGAATGTTCATTTCTGTTGGCGCCATATAACATGTTTGTGTTGGTGCGCCGTAAAATCCCAATTCAAATCAATTCATCTCCGTTTGTGCAAATGCATATACAACTATTTTTACATTTTATATGTAGAATTCTTCATTGTGTTGTATATGGATGGGGTAATTCAGGTTTAAAAATCCTTGCAATATGCATAAATTGTAATTAAAAAGTATTAAAAATACAACTTTTAAGATTTTAAGTTGCAATATGCAATGTTTAATTCATGTATTTATGTGTAATACATAATCCAAATGTGTAATCATAATAAGTGTTGCCATGACGCATACACCTAAAAAAGACTTTTGTTAAAAAAACACACGTTAAACCGCACATTTCCTTTATCTAGAATCCTTTGGACTGTGTGTCGTCTGTGCAATATATATATATATCCGAACATGTAAATACTATTTATGTTGCAGTTACTTTGAGGAAGGCTTATACTTCCAGGTTGGCATGTGTCTCACCTTATCAGGCTTACTGAACACATATGTGCAATGCCATGAACATTGCTTAGTACTTAATTTCATCAATGTAGCATATCAATCCCTTATTCATATTATAATATTCTTTAAATCACGTAGAAACGTTGTAAATTACTGATTCTTACAAGTTTACACATATATTGCTTACGCTTTATGTAACTTATTGAATTGTAAACTTAAGTTCATCTTTAAAAAGTACATCAATAATTATTCACACAAGCATGACATTCAAAAATGAACATCAGAAACTTATATGAAAAACTGCTAGTGTTCGATTTTTTTTATATAAGCTAACTGTTCCAGATTGCAATCATGGACAATTGTAATCTATATACATTGCTCTTTCCGAAAAGTGATGGTAGAATTTGTCCCCTGAGTTGGTAACAATATCGAACATGCTGGGTCCTGGCTCAAGGCCTATATCTATTAACTCTTTGCATTTGCATCCAATTTCTCAGCCCTACCATCCATTAACTCAATGTCACTGCATCCAATATCTGACCCCTACCATCCATTAACTCACTGCTGTCATTGCATCCATATCTGAGACCTCCTATCCATTAACTCAGTGTCATTGCTTCCAGTCATTGAACTCTACCATCCATTAATTCGCTGTCATTGCATCCAATCACTGAGCCCTACCTTCTATTAACTCACTGTCATTGCACCAATTCACTGAGCTCTACCATCCATTAATTCACTGTCATTGCATCGAATCACTGAGCTCTGCCATCCATTAATTCGCTGTCATTGCATCGAATGACTGAGCTCTATCATTCATTAATTCGGTGTCATTGAATCCAATCACTGAGCTCTACCATCCATTAAATCGCTGTCATTACATCGAATCACTGAGCTCTACTATCCATTAATTCACTGCCATTGCATCGAATCCCTGAGCTCTACCATCCATTAATTCACTGTCATTGCATCCAATTACTGAACTCTACCATAAATTGACTTGACAGAACATAAAGGATAATACTCTTAATATTGGGAATTATTTGGAGTGCATGGCCAAACATACGTCTGGTTTTACTATTTATTGATAGGGTTGGATAGTTGGAGAAAAGTGGTATTATCAGATTGGTTATTATTCCAGTCATATGAAATCAAAACCGATATGATGGAATTTATCGTGTTTCGAATGGCGATTAATCATTCGGAAGTATATGTTATCATAAACGTATATGTCCATCGAGATCTGGACTAAATTAACAAAAATATTATATTTAGCAAACTGTGTCTATATATCTGTGTATAACAACAAAAGCACAGAAGTACTCAATGACTTTGGCTGAATAGCAAGCAAATGAACCGTTAAGGGCAGGAAAGGTTGAGAAAAATGGTTTTATAGAAATCACAGCACCAAAACGTTATTGTGCTATAGTTCCGCAAAGTACCAGCAAAAAATCGAATGAGCAAAATATTAGTTAAATAAACGGGACATAAACATAAAGAAAGGTCAAGACAGGCCTTCCGACTTGTAACGGTTATTTCAAAATAGGGTCTACTGGTGAGCTCATATCGATTTTATGTGTTCACAACTTTACTATTTGCCTACATTTAGCACTGACAAGTCAGTTCACGCACCTGTTTTCCTTTTCAGGTTTTCAGAAGGTGCATAAGATTGCATAAAAACAGGATTGCACACCAACATCACACGTGACCGTCCGTTTCAGGATTTCGGTTTGACGTTTATACTATATGTCCACTCTTACCCTATTGTCATCCCAATAAACGGGACATGTAAATAAAGATAGCCCCGCCAAGTTATAATCTCCAATGGAGATTCAGCAGAGACGTGCATCTATCGCGTGATCTAAAGACGTTTATCTATCGCGTCATCATAGAAGTCAGGTTGTTATATACCGTATCGCAAATAGATCTTAAATTCGGTAAGTATTTTAAGAATATGTGACAGTATTTTTGAAGGTTATCATAACGGTAGCCCCGATAGAGGCGATTTGTACTTGTACACATATTACGAATGTTGAATTCCTCAGCTTGAATAGGGCTTCTGGAAAACTATTAAGTTGAGAAACATTTACCACTGAGATGGTCATCCGGGGAAGTTCTTTATTGAAATGGGGATTTTAACCTTCTGAAATCTGAAATCACCTTTATTCACTCTCACACGCTTTTATTGTCATCAATAATTCCAAGATTTAAATCAAGATAAAAAAGGGTAAGATGTTATTTCGGACAGCTAATATATGCCATAGGAAGAAAGAAATGTTCAAAATCCAGTGTCTATTTGTCACTAACACTTCCTAGGCAAAACCCCGTTTTATCAATATGTTTAACGAAATTGGAGGGCTTAGAATGATTGATATCGATAAAGAAATATAAAAGGTCGGACAGGGAAAGTAGCATTCAAGTAGGACAGTCAACCACAAAACACAGGAACAAACACGCAAACAGACAAACAAGAAGGCAAAAGTAATAATAAATGCAAACGACATCACAAACACAAAAGGGTTTACAATAGGGCTACCGCCTTGGAACGGTCAGTGGCAAAGTAGGCCACTGGGGTGGGGGTTTAAACCGGTTCTAGGGTGCACCAAACCTCTCACTTACCCTACTGTCATCCCATTAAAACAGGACAGTGTAAATAAAGAAATCCCCGCCATGATCTATTCTCTAACCAACAAGGCAGCATCAATAGGCAATATAAGTAAAACACAAATATGCTCATGTAAATATAATACAAAAAAACACAAAAAAACAATAGCCTAGAAAGCCACAATGATGGTGACTCAGTGACTTGGCAGAAGTCAAAGCAACAAGAGAATTCACCATTAAGGGCACTACTGGAAATATCATAGACAAACATCAAACCCCACCGTCCCAATGGGCTTTAGGTAGGCGTCTTCATAGGGTCAACAGCCTGTCCGGTCATTGTACAAATAAAGAGGAAAGCATAGTGGGGAACTGTAAAAGGGTCCACCACCAAGCATGCAGTACGTTGCAAAATGATAGGGTCATAACCTCTTTTGATAAACTTTTTAACAAGTTTAACAAAGATAGTATGAAAGTGATCATGACCAAGAATCATACGAAGTTTATAAATCACATCACCATAGAAGTCAGGTTGTGATAGTCCTTGTCGCAGAAGAGTCCTTCGCAGAAGAGTCCTTAAATTACTTTGATTTTGGAAAGAAGATCTGGGTTATGATAATAAAATTGTGTTCGTTATACAAAGACTACAAATATTAAAGTCCTCAACTCGAGTACAAGCTCTTGAAAAACGAATAAGTTGAGACACATACACCCCATAAGAAGTTGCTCGGGAACATCCCCATCCAAGTGGAGATAATTAACAATGTCAAAATTAAAATCATCATGTTAAGTGATTTATCCCTCTACAGTCAGTCATTTTATCACTTGTGCAATGACTGGACTACCTCTTGAGACTCTATGATTGTACCTACTGAAACCCCAAATAAGGGAGGTGGATGCATGAGCTCTCGTCCCTCGGGGGTTTTCTGGTCGTACCCTATATTGGTTTTCTCTTTAGCTGCAATTACTATAGTTGTTCAGTACGATTCTGGATACATCCTGATATGTTTATTATTTTGTTCGTGTTTCTTTAGTTAGTTTCTCTGGATGTGGACTTTATTTCACTACCGCTCATGAACAGTCTCAATCAAACCGAGACTGCAATATTTCGTATGTGTCGTGCTCGGCCGTTTCCAAAGGTCCATTGTTATACTCTTTGTTTATTGTTAGAGAATTCCTTTTGATGGGATGTAGCTTTGTTTGTTTACACTGCCTTGTCTATTTGGGCACTGAAGACAGGATAATAACGAGGATTGTGCCCATATAAAATCGATTCAAGCTAACCAGTTGGCCTTATTGCCTACTGACCGTTTCAAGACGATAACCCTGTATTCACCACCCTTTCTGTTGTTTTTTGTCTCTTTCATTTTATTATCAAGTCCTTGTTTGCAGTACAGTGCGGACCTACAATGCCATTGCGTTCGGACGCTGTGATTTCTATAGGACCCTATATCTCATTTTTGGTAAACTGGTCAGAAACAAATATATTGATTTTGTTTTAAACAAAATACTCCTGCAAGCCAAACTATTTATATACCAACAATAAATGCAAAAACAAAGACCTATGTACAATGTTTTTACAAAACACATAATTTCTTTATATAAAGTTGAAAAATGGATAGCATATAAAAGTTGAAAATAGAAATATTTGAAGCCATCTGGAGTCTTTATCTTAATATTGATAGAACAGGGAACCAGAGATAATTATTTACTACATGTATGTAAACAAAAGGTATGCAAATTAAACTTATATTTAACTAACACATTTGATAGTCTAGTCACACCAATTTATTACTTTGAGAAGAAATATAAAAAGATCGGACAGGGAAAGTAGCATTCAAGGAGGACAGTCAACCACAAAACACAGAAACAAACACGCAAACACACAAACAAGAAGGCAAAAGCAATAATAAATGCAAACAACATCACAAACACAAAAGGGCTGTCATCCCATTAGAACATTATACTTTCTTCTTTTTTTTTTTTTTTCTAAATTTTTATTTTCAGAAACATTGATGCTTTAAAAACTGTTTTGTACTGCGGTTTAATAAAAAAACACTTTTTTTGGGGGAAACAAATCATTCAAACTTATTTACTGTAGTAGATAGTGTGCCAACTAAATTGTCATGTCCTCAGCCCAAATTGTATCTCAGGTTTCTATTTTTCTACAGTTAATCCATTGAATGAGGTACTTATCTAAGATGAATACTGTTCAAACTTAGCCGCTTATTTATACTCAATTTAAATATTATATTATATGTTAGATTGAACATTAAACTACTTAACATGCATATGCCAAGATAAAAAACATATCTTTTTGTTTCTTTGGCTTAAAGTGGCTATACCGCCAACAGCAGTCAAAATTTACATCATAACTACATCGTTTCTGAGCCTAATGACGACGAGGTATATGTATGTCTTGCATATTTTGAGTGTCCGAATTCTAATGACAAAATGTAAACGGTTTTACCTAGCTAGGCTGTATCCCGAAGATGGAAAGTCGAATAAGAGTTACCAACTCGTGCTTCATTTTTGCGCATAGTCAATCGCGGGCGTTTTTTGGAACCCGTGAATAAACATTTTCTATTAATCGGCGCTTATTTTTAGGCAGTTTTTGTAGTGCTATTTTGCTGTTGCTTGGCGAGTTAAAACTTCTTTAACATTATAACAAGACAATATGTTAAATAATAACAATATAAAAGAGTATATTGGTATAATAACTACTGGTACAATATATATAGTCAATATTATCTACTTTTATGAATGGTGCATTTTAAAGTGTACATAATGAATATGTTACATAATGAATATGCTATGAATAATTTGAAAAATGAAAAACAATTAAAAAAAAAAAACAATTTATGGTTCAGTTTTTACTTTCAATGTAGAGATAGTCTTTGTACGTTTTGAAAATACGAGGGCTATTTGGAGGGCTATTTTCACTTCCTGTTTAAGAAATTTGCACCACTAAAGAAGAAACAGAATCCGCTATATTCGGTTTATTGACTTGAAAATCTTGCTTAATGTGCTTTTAAAGGTGACAATTACAGTTGGCCAAGTAATATCTCTTTAATAGCAATATAAAAACAAATCTGTGACAAGAGATGCACCGTTTTTATAAATATATATATATAGTGTATAGTATACCATCAAGTTGCGGCCTATGAGAAGTAGCGCTTAAAAGGCTTTATTACAACATATGGCAATTGCTTACATTTCCTATAGTAAAGAAAGGCTCCGATATTGTTACAGGCCAACATGTTTTCCCACTTGCAATTATCTATCAAACGCGATAAATAAGCTTTATTTTGATAAGGTTGTGTGGCAAGGTTGTATTTAATGTATAACATATATATACTGACAAGTGAGATACTTTAAAAGCAACGAACACAATCAAGAACAATTAACATAATCGGTTTTATTGAGTCTGTTCATGTGGAGAAAAAACTCTCACGTCGCCCTAGTGGTATTCTAATAATTAAACGTCACACAGACTGAGCTCGATCATCCCAAGAATGGCTACAAAACAAAGCTACTGATTCGTAGCGTGGAAAAATGCTTTACAGCCGCCAAACTGCACTAAACGAATGCTTAAGATTATTGTTAATAACATTTGGAAGCAACGAGTACAACCAGGACAATAACAGCGGACTTGGTTTTTACTGAATTCATAAAATGTAATGTGAACATGCAACACCTATCATGGCCTCTAGATCCAGCTAAATCAGTATTCTGTTTAAAAGCCACGAATGAGATCATATATTTTATGAAATGTGACCTTTATTACATATGTTAATAAGAACTCCACCATAATGTTTTACTTACCATATAAATTAATGATAGATTTTTCATACGCGCTTTCGCAACGCTTTTTAAAATTATATTTGATTCAGGGTTATCGCAACTTAACTACATAAATACGGTAACATTAAACACAACTGTTTAAGTAAATATAGATATAAAAATCGAACAGGAAAAGCAGGATTGAAAGACGACTGTCAATCACAAACACAAACAGAAAAAAAAGCAAATATAAAGATGAATAAAAGGGCAAAAAGAAATCTCAAACACAAGAGGTTGACAATATAAACCCCCAGCGTCCTTTTTTGCCACTGACCGTTCCAAGGCGGTAGCCCTATTGTCAACCTTTTGTGTTTGTGATGTCTTATTTGGCCTTTTATTCATCTTTAAATGTGCTCTTTTTTCTGTGTGTGTTTGTGATTGACAGTCTCAATCAAACCGAGACTGCAATATGTTGTATGTGTCGTGTTCGGCCGTTTCCAAAGGTCCATTATCATACACCTTTGAATGAACTAAATGATTTCTGAAAGGAGACTTTATGTGGTATTTCCTCAAAACAGGTGATCATACAGAAGGAACATGAAACGAAGTTGCCGGCTGAAGATTTAAAGGTGTAAGGCGTACATATGGTTAGGTTCTAAGAAATGAAGTCTTATTTTGTAGAATTTATATTGATGACGCAGTGTTTAACCGAAAATGTGAAAGATTTATTTTAAGTGTTTTTAATAGACTCATATATGCAATGTAGAAAGTAATACCATTCTGTGAAAAGCGAAATAAGGGCCAAATAGTAGTTATTAGAGATACGAAATAGAATCGTATCAAATATCCATAAGAAATAATATTTGTAAACTTACGAACGGTTAAAAGAGGTCAAAAACTCGACAACAATGTCTAATACTAGATCGCGAGGAAAGTTAAGGAAAACCCTAATAAAACAGGCCAAAATGTCGATTAGCACAAAACCTTCAACACGGTACAAGAAACAAATGTGTTTAAGGAAAAATTGGATCACATTATGAGGCTTTTCTCCTGTATTTTTATTTGCACAAATTGCCCTTCCAGACCGCCTGCTGTCCCGTTAAGGAACTGAGAAGAATCTTCCTATTATCGATCCAAGCTGTAAAATAATCTATTTATGTACGGAAAGATGAACGCAACATTGAAAGAACTGTGACCATCCATTCATTAAAATAATCCAATTAATCGTCTAATTCCAGACACCAACTTGTCTCCGTTCAGTTTCAAGAGGAAATTATGAACTTAATATGATTTGATCGGGACAAAAAGCCTTGATGAACAGTGCTAACGGGAAAATAACAATAGTGGACACATGTTGGAAATGGATGGTTATTTACTGGAATACTATTTATAGACGTTTGTTGTACGTACGCTGATTAATTCTTTGATAGCTGTGTAAGTTGGTTTATTTCATATCTTTGAAACATATTGTCAAGAGCTTTATTTAAACGCCACGCTATTAAACGATGTTCAGTGGTTATAACATGCGTGTTTGGCATACGTATTTTCTAAGATTTTGTATTTTTGTATAATTACATTTATATAGCGCTATTATAATTGTAAAGGTACTGTGAATTTTAGTGCGTGAAACAGCGAAGAAGCAGAATTATTTACTGCGAAGACGACCCTTAATATATTGTAGGAAATTGAGTTTGCTCTCTTATCAAATCCATTGAACTGAACATATTAAGAGTGCAAGTACAGATCAGCAGGAAATTAACCTACTATGAAAAGGCCGGATATGTTTCAAAATATATAACCAATAAGAACATATTTCACAATAAACATAACAGCATGTAGTTTGGTAATGTATGCTTTAGTGTAGCTATGCTCAGGTAAACTATTCGAATTATGACATGTGTGAATAAGTTGTTTTAATACAACTTGTGGTTAAGGAGATTGTGTGAGATAAACATTCAGTATGTTGTACTCGAACATATCTAAATGTGACAATGGCACCGGAGACACTGATTCGATACAGTACCATACATACACCGTTCGTCATAACGTTGTTAGTATCTCTAACACAGATCTTATATTGAGGCGTGTAACGTTACTCCGGTTATTCACTTGTATAATACACTTTACATGAACTCATGGAGTCTATGATTAACATAAAGCCTGATATGTTCAATGCTTACATTTCACATGTGATCCATATCAGCTGATATTCACTGTTATTTTTCAATGCCGGAAATACTTTTTAAATGGCAAAAAATTCCTTTTTGGTTTTTTCAGGAAACAAAAACTAAATGTATATCAATAGTTTGGAAATGATCTAAGAAAGTGAGTCGTAGTTTCGGAACATCAGTCAAGTATTTTAGGAATTGTTGACATTAGAGAATTCAGTTTCCGGTTTAAAGTTTTTCAAAAACTTTTTTTTTTCAGAACTTTGGTATGAAAGTTATATCAATTACTTAACTAAGATAATGAGTCATAGTTTATTGAAATCAGTCTATCATATAAATGCTATGGCGAGTAAAGCATAGAACTTTAAAGATACAGCGTCGTTGATATATATTCAAATAACGCTATCTGTAACAATTTACAAACTGAAAACAATGCACACGTCAACTTACTTTTCTTAGAAACAATATAAATAAGTTTAAAAGTCGAACATAAAATTCAGCTTTCTTATTCCTATTTCTAGAGCTTGTACTCGAGTTGAGGACTTTAATGTTCGTAATCTTTGTATAACTAAAAACTTACTCCATCAAGGCTACCTTTACAATAAACTTCGTAAAACCTTTGCAAAATTTTATTATCGTAACCCTGATCTTCTTTCCATTTAAGGACTCTTCTGCGACAAGGACTATCACAACCTGACTTCTATGGTGATGTGATTTACAAACTTCGTAAGATTCTTGGCCATGCTCACTTTCATCCTATCTTTGTTAAACTTGTTAAAAGGTTTATCAAAAGAGGTTATGACCCTATCATTTTGCAACGTACTGCATGCTTGGTGGTGGACCCTTTTACAGCTCGCCACTACGCTTTCCTCTTTAATTTTACGATGACCGGACAGGCTCTGGACCCTATGATGACGCCACCTAAAGCCCATTAGGACGGTGGCGATTGATGTTTGTCCTCGATCTTGTCTTGTCGTGCCCTCAATGGTTTATTCTCTTGTTGCTCTGGCTCCTGCCAAGTCATCGAGTACCTTCATTGTGGCTTTCTAGGCTTTTGTTTTTTTGCATTTATATATACACGAGCATCTAGGTATTTTACTTATATTGCCTTTTAACGCTGCCTTGTTGGTTAGAGAATATTTCATGGCGGGGATTTCTTTATAACTTACACTGTCCCGTTTAATTGGAATGACAATAGGGTAAATGTGAGGTTTGGTGCACCCTAGAACCTGGTTTAAACCCCAGTGGCCTTTTTGGCCACTGACCGTTCCAAGGCGGAAGCCCTATTGTCAACACTTTTGTGTTTGTGATGTCGTTTGCATTTTGTATTACTTTTGCCTTCTCGTTTGTCTGTTTGCGTGTTTGCTTTTGGTGTTGTTTGGTTGACTATCGTCATTGAATGCTACTTTCCCTGTCCGATTTTTATATCTTTCTATTTTTGTATGATTCAGAAAAATGTCAATGTTTGCTCTAGTTTGAATGAATTTTGATTTTGTATTTGTTATTTACCAATTGAAAACAATGTGGCCATCTTCCATTTTTAACCTGTTCTTATTGTTTGATTATCATCGATTAAAACTTGTTATTTTAGTTGAGATGAAGTACATATATTAAATAGTTATTAATTGTTTCATAGTAACCACCACTTTGACAGCATAGAACGAAGGCGAATACAAGCGAAGGAAGCGGTGATGTCTTCCCAACGAAATGCTGTTGAGAAAGGTTGGGAGTACGTTATGAAAACGCCAGGAGAAATGATTCCAGACTACTATTTACAGATCGAATGGGATTAAAGCTATGAGTAGAATATTGGAGAGAAAAGTAAATTTGACATAGGAACAATAACATCAAATTCACAGGATGATTAGGCATACATATGCTTTATGTGTTGGATAGAGTTAACGGAACAAAACATGTAAGATGGAACTCACCCGGGATCTTGAAGTAGTACATTTCGATCAGAGTGTATTAACAAAATGATCATGTATGGTTATATAATAATTATTATGTGTAATTTAGTTCGATCGAAAAAAATATATATGCATATATAGATCGTGTGTTATATTTGATACTAAATGGTTAAAAACATGTATAACAATTCAACAAGAAAACAAAACTACGTAAGATACCAAATCAATTTAAACACCCGTTGTATAAAACAGTTTGCATATTATTTGGCGTGTAATTGATCTTACAACAGCATGAACTGTCCTGACAGGACCGTATTGATATAATGTAAGGGGTTTCATTGGATTTGGATCATTAACCATTCAGGTTCCATAGGTCAGTTTTAAGTGACTTGTGACAATGAGACTTTGTAGTATTATTGTATTTATATAATTAAAGAAAAACAACTGCAATTTGAGTTTTATTAAAAGTAAACAAATAAACATCAAAACAAATAAAAACAATTAATCACATTTCAAATTATCGCATACTACTTATATAAATCTCATCATTGAACACATTTGGTGTTAATTAGTAAAAAAGAAACAAGTAAACTTCAAAACGAAATAACTAGAACAAATAATAACAATTAATCACATTTCAAATCATCACAGACTACTTATCTCATCATTGAACACATTTGGTGTGTTATGTGTTAGACATAATTAAACACGTCGTTCGACATAAAACATTTATAACAGCACACCATAAGTGTATATGATTTAAAATAAATTACAGTTGGTTTATACTTCTCAACCGACATTGTTAAAATAATATAGTCCTGACAATTAAGTATGGAACGCCATATTAATATATATTCAAATATTTGTACCTATCTTCAAATAATTTAACATATCTTAACATATCTTAATGGAATTAAAGATAGGTTAAATTCAGTTATACCTAGGTATAAATTGAAATAACCTATTTAACCTATCTGTGATTGAATTATACCAAGGTATAATTCAATATTTAACCGAAATTTAATTGAATTATACCTAGATATAATTGAATGTAACCTATTTTTAATTGAATTATACATAGGTATAATCGAATTTAACCTATCTGTAATTAAAGTATACCTAGGTATAATTCAATTAATGATATGTTAAATATGTTATTTCAATTATGCCTAGGTATAATTCAATTAAGGATGGTTAAATTCAATTATACATAAGTATAACTTAAATAAAGATAGGTTAAATTCAATTTTGCCTAGATATAATTGAATTAAACCAATCTTTAATTCAATTAAGGTAGGTTAAATGTTTTGAAGATAGGTACACATATTTGAATATATCTTAACTTGGCGTTGTATAACTAAGAGATGAGCAATCAGCTAGTACAATTAAATCTATGATAACAGAAAACAAATGCAATTACACACCCTAGACCAAGTGAAAACATGTCTAACAATTCAACAAGAAAACAAAACTACGTAAGATACCAAATCAATTTAAACACCCGTTGTATAAAACAGTTTGCGTATTATTTGGCGTGTAATTGATCTTATGCAAATTATATGAGCAATAGTTCAGTTTAAGGTAGTTTGGTGGATTTTCATATGTTCCTGCATGTACCTAGGTATAATTCAATAAAAGATAGGTTAAATTAAATTATACCTACTAGGTATAATTGAATTAAAGATACTTTAGGTTACATAGGTTATTTCAATGATACCTAAACAAGATGAAAAACTGCATGTTTTGCTAATTCAGGGGTCATAACTCTGGTATGACTGGTCCGATATGGCCCAATATCGAGCTCGTCCAAGATCTTATGGTCATATACAATATGTGCAAGTTTAGTTAAGTGTGGCCTCTGTCGTGTAAACAAGCTAAACGTTGACGACAGACGACAGACAGACAGACGACGAATCTCAGGTGACCAAACGCTCCGGCTCTCTGTTTAAACATAAATCCGTTTTCCTTATTGCAACAGAAAACCCTATTATGTATTTAAAATGCGCATTTTTCATAACATGAAGTCATTGGAATGCTTAGTATTTAGGGACCACTATATTATGAGGATAAACACATAACCTGTTTTGTGACGTCATAATTCGTCTAATTATATATTTTATCCATTTTGCTTTCAACGATTTGATATAAAAGAATATACACATCAAAACTGAACAAATTCAAACTGACTGACTGCGATACTTAACTGAAAACATAGTATGTTCCGTGTGATTTGCATACCGAATGTCTCAAAAATATTCTAATTAGGAAACAACTATGTACAGATGTATGAAATAATCAAAATGAATACATCCCGAAGTCAGAATGTATTGCCTCTCTGTTTCATGTGTGTACCTTAGCATAAGAAATATTGTGAGTTCCATAGCATTACGCCAATTGATTATTTTCTTGCAAAATAAACATCAAAATAAACATCAGTTTGCCAGAAAAACAATTGTGAAAGTCATTTGAATTGATAAGGTTTGTATTCCTGATCTTGAAACTATATGAAATGTAGAAAATCGTATATTTGGTAACTTCTGTTTATAATTCAAAGTATAGTGTGTTTCATACCCCACGAAAAAAATAATTAAATCGATATAATCTAAAGCTTGGCTAGAAATTATCCCGAGATAACACATGCCGAGGATTGTTAACCCTCAGTAGGGGAATCTGCAAGTCACCGAAATAAATTCGGTTCATTATAACCCGAGATATCATTCAAATAGTAAATCGAGTCGACAGATATTGCTTACCCCCTTTCCGTGTTCCATAGCGTACATACTACGTGACTATGACGTATGTTGGCCATCGTGAATATGTTACGTATCGTATTTCAAATATTTGCCCTATTCTAAAGTTATGCCCAAACATATACTGTTACCACCATAACAGTTTTCATTCCATGTAAGTCTATTAAAAACTTTATTAACTAACACTATAATATAGAACAGAAGTTTACATATTAGTTGTTGTATGTGGTAAATGCACATGTAAATAAATAGGAGGATACATGCCAGTTGAATAGTTCTTTGACTTTTAACAAACCTGTAATAGAAACAAATGTTCTTGTACGTGTGAATCAGTTGACAATCGTAGACAACTAATATAAACGATAATTTGCTGTATCTATAATCATTTGGTTGTGCTTTTCTTTTCTTATTAAACATGTATATTTTTAAGGTTTAATTTGTACACCGAGTACTTACAGATATATATATATATTTATATATATATATATATATATATAAAGTATTGCATAGGAATCTTACTAAAATGTGTTTCGTTGTATTATGATAGTAACATGTTTACCATGTTTCTTTCTCCATAAAAAAGTAATAATCAGTTTTTAGTAAATAAAGGTGAACTGAGAGAACTTATCAATTCAACTTTATGGACTCGTATTATCTTTTAGTAACCTGTACAATGTAAGCTACTAAGTATGGTAGGGTAACTATAACATAATACATTTGTGCCAACTATCATTTGCGACCGAAGTGAAAAGTCATCTTAGTAGACATTATATGTTATTGTGTATTTAGTTTCCGTGTGACCGGTATTATGTAATGTGCTATCTTTCTTCCGGAAAAAAAGAACAATGCCACACACAGTACAACAAGAAGCAGGTTATACGCGACACAGTTCTTGATCGCTGGATACCTAGTGTGCTCTTTACAAACGTGTATATGCATTCCCTCAGGTGATACTTAGCTATCAGGCTAAGCGTTAATCGACGTTTAAGGTCACACGCAGATCAGGAATTTGTAATGTTGGTTGTTAAACCTTTTGAGAATGCATTTTTACACGACATGATGCAACTGTATACAAACTGACACTAGAACTCTTCCATCATATTAGATTTATTGCTTGGAATAGAAGTTTGAGACTTATTGCATGACATGATAGATTACCTAATGTTGGTAACAAATATTTCCAGTTTTGCAACCTTATACACACTCCATCACTTATTCAAATTCTTTAATTTGCATATCATGCATACTAACCCGGATAATAGTGTTGATCACCAAAACTGACAATGATTTAAAGAGTTTCTGCGCTATACTTGCATGTATGGCAGATTTAACAAGCAAATAAAATAATAACGTGCACTAATTCTATTTAAAACTACAAATAATCAATCTTCTTTACTCTTCTAACACGGTATGTGTGCACATTAAACGGAAGAAATAGAAATAGAAATAAGCTTTGCCCTGAACGAGAGAACAATGGACAAAATAATCAAAATGGAATTTAGTTGGGAGCAGAGGTTATGAAGCCTTCGTATCACAAGTAACCGTCAAGAGATTAAATTAAAAAGCAGACACCATATATATTAAAGTTGTTTAAACAATACTTAGAACCTTTAAAGGCAGTAGAAATTAAAGTAAGAAAACAAAAGTATTAGAGAATATATATCGGGTTGCCATCGTTCATGAACAACAGCAATTAACATTTAAAAGCGTAATTTAAATAAACCCGAACTCTCTGCATATTGATGTTTTCACAATAAATGGAAGAAATAGAGTCATGTTACAGATTCTAAATCTCTTTGCAACAGCAAGAAACATTAAAATAAACCAGAATTATCGGTATATTTAGCTGCACGACAAAAATCCTTAGAATAAGTCACTAACAACTGCGTCATTTATCGACTCCAGTCACGAAATTGAATAGCAATAACTGATACAAATGCATGTACTTCACTGGATCTTTGCAACTGTATTAAAAGTTACACAGTACAGCGGGAAGCATGTCTCCATATTTGGGTATTGGTGCAACAAAATACAAAACCGATGAAGTGACGTCATCATTTAATGGATATTCCGGATATATGTATAACTTCACACACTTAATAAAACATTTATTTTCAAACTCTCGCATCTCAAAATTAAAGCTGTGTATTCCCAACACTGGCTCCGAAACATTAAAGCATTTCTTTTGCAACTCTATCATCCCAATATTAAATCATTTCTGTCCCAACTCTGTCTTCTTAACATTAAAGTATTTCTTTCCCAACTCTGGCTTATCAAATTAAAGCATTTTTTCCACGAACTTTGGCTTCTTCAAACGTAAATCACTTGTATGTCCATCGCTAATTTATATACTCTGTTTAAACAATCTATAAAGTGACACGTGCAGTCACTTCCTGGTCCATTACTTCACTTAAAGGTAGGTATAAAAGTCCAATATACAATCTTAATTAAACTGGTTAGGAAGTCTATCAACGGTTGATTCATTTACAGTTATCATCTATGCTTTTCTTTTAGTGCAACGATCCCTCATATTGTTATGATGACTTCTAACTAAATCCTGAACGGGAGGGTAACGTTTGGCGTTTGTTTTTAATATTTGCTTGTCGTGCTCCTAATGGTTAATTCGCTTGCTGCTCCGGCCGCTGTAATGTCATTGGATGAATGCTTTATGACCTTTTCGGTTTTTGATTTTGTATATTCATATATACATGATCATATTTGTGTTTATCTCTTTCGCCTATTAATACTGCTTACTTTGTTAGAGAATATAGTCTGGCAGGGATGCTTTTATTTACTTTACCCTGTCCAATTTATTGGGGTGACAATATGTAATAGTGAGGAACATCAACCTAAGAGGTATTGTTTGCCACTGACCATTCCAAGGCGGTAGCTCTATTGTCAACTGTTTTATGTTTGTGATGTTACATACCTTGCCTCTGAGGTGTCATTGTAACTTCGAATTTTGATGGACTATGGTTCTTGTTTTTATCAAGCAAAAGGAAAGTCAGATGTCCTGACATATATGTAAATTCGTCGGCTAAAACTCCTCTCCATCACATGTTTCAGTTAATTAACAATTGAAAATACTAAATTTAATGACTCACCTTTTGAAGTCTTGGAAATAAGGCTGCTCTTGTGTTTGGTTGTGAACAACTCTGTAAAGTGCCGCGGAGTAGTATATTGTTTGTGAGAAGCGTCCTAGGGTCAAATTAATAAACTGTCTTTATTTGTAACAATTGTATACTTGGAGCCTATGTGAATTGACAGATGAAACTTCCTTGAAACAGTGGAATATATACATAATGGTATCATAAAGAGAAAGTGGGCTAGGCATAGTGGGACTTTTTATTTTGCTTTTATTCCAAACACATCAAATGGCAACGAGAAGGATGAAAGGACTCCAGGCAGACGAAAACATTTGACAAACTTGTATTAATTTCCGAGAGACTGATTACGGGAAACGTGACAAAGACACATAAGAGTTATTACATTGACAGTCAAAATGTCAAAGCACTAGCTGTGCTTATTGTAAACATGTTTATTGTAAATGCGGAGGAGTCAAGCATTGCAATATGTGTAAAAGATAGCTTATATCTTTCAATTAATGTGTAACAGTGTCAGGAATAACAATAAAACGCCTTTATTTTACACTTAGAGTTGATATATTGACACTGATTTTGATATTGCAGTAAAAAATACCGAAATCATTTGCAAACTCAAAAGATATTTTCACCCAGAAACCAAAAACAAAATCAATATTAGTGACCATTTGAGCAAAGAACGGACTATCAAAATTAAGTATGTTATCTTGATACTGAGATGTATTATTAAACGCATCAATAATGTACGAGAGGCGCCCCACTTATATTTGAACACTATAGATATCATGACTGTCACGAAACTGCACGAGATTTTCGAAATGTTTGCATTGCATGGGCTAGTATATTACCAATACTGTAATATACATGTATTTCGGTCACTTTATATCAAGATGGTACGCCGTAAAATATGTGATAAAGTAGAGGGTATAGTTCTTGGGCTTTTGAGGACTAAACATTCCTACAGAAGTATTCAAAAGGCATTAAAATCTATGGGATATACGATTTCTTTGGGCTCTATAAAGAATATTCGTGATAATGATGGATTACAACGCAAAATGTCCAATTCTGGTGAACCTGTGCCAAAGTTTGGAAAACGTCCTACAGTTGCCACCCCCGACGTCGTTCGAAAAATCGCACGCATGATTTCGAAAGTCAATCCAACAACACATAGAGAGATGGCATCTAAGTTAGGCATCTCTAAAGGAACTGTTTTTCGCATTATTACCAGAACTTTGGAAGCCAGACTGCGAAAAAAGTGCAAAGTACACCAGCTGAACATGGCACAGATTAAGAAAAGACACGCCAGATCTTGGAAGCTGTATCTGAAGTTACGTGCAGGAAGATGGAAGAACTTTGTCACCTCTGACGAGGCAATGTTTTACATAGGTGGTAGCTATGGTCGCAGACGGGTTTGTTACATCAGAAAAGGTGAACAATGCAGTGACAAGTTGAAGTTTGTTAAGCATGATGCGATTGCCCGCGGTTTCATGGCTTGGGCTGGAGTGTCGTCCAAAGGCAAAACTAAAATTCGAATTATCGAGAAAGGCACAAAAGTTAATAGTAAGTACTATATTAACAACGTCCTGAAGCCATTTCTGAACAAAGATGTTCCAATACTTTTTCCAGAAGGTTCAAATGCTATGGTTTTTCATCAGGACAGTGCGTCCAGCCATACCTCTAAACAGACCCTGCAATACTTGAAGGACAGAAAGGTGAACTTCATTACACCTGAAGAGTGGATGCCTAAGTCCCCTGATGCCGCCGCGATGGATTTTGGTATTTGGGGAATCTTGAAACGTCGCCTACAGAAGCGAACAATAAACTCCTTAAGGGGGCTTAAAATCGCATTAAAGAAGGAATGGCGAAATCTTGACCAACAAACTATAAATAAGACTTTGCAATCATGGCCAAAACGTTGTAGACTCATATACAATTGTCATGGATCACATATAGAACATTTGTTACAGTAAAATGATATTACGGGGTCAGTTTACAGCGTTTTTATTGTGTTCAAATATGAGTGGAGCACCTCTCGTATTTCTTGCAAGCAAGTGACTCTCTCAACATAAAATAGCTTTCATAACAGAAAAAAAGCAAATTTTCGACGATATGTGGTACACAATAAGTGAGTTCTTACCGCAGGTTCTAACAACATTAGCATCGGCCTTTCTCAAATAAGTACCCACAATAATAATGCACAATAAATACCAACAAGGTGGTGGTTAACTGCGTTGCCGTATCTAATAAATGTGAAATATATAAGAAAAGATAAGGCAAATTCCTTCTGTATCAAAATCAATTTCTCTTTGGTAATGCTATGTGGTAGATTATTAATATTGTGGAGGAAAAGAATGGAAGTTCATAGAGATGGATCCTAAATTTGCATTAACCTTTCAGCAATACTGAGTAACCCAGTATGTGAGGTTAAGGTGGGAATAATTGTACTAACTAAAAGGAGATACAAAATTTTGCGTATAAAACTATATTTATCCTAACTCTTCTTGACACTAAGATGTTTCAGATAAACCTACACACCCTCCAAATCTTGACCTTTATCAGTGTCAGATTAATAGAATCTGTCATGGTTATACGGCAAAGATCGGGAATTCCAACACGAGGTATAATTTTTTGATTGAAACCGAGACTCTGCCGGGGTTCCGACTAAAACAGTTATACCGAGTGTTGCCAACCCGTGATTGATTTGTTTATTTCATATCATTTACATTCTGAGCATTGAAATCGTCAACTACTAACGTTGAGCATGTTTATTTACAAACTGACGTCATCCTAAGATATTTGTATCTCTTGTTTGCGTTTGTAGCTTCCAATGGATCCCCTTTTCAGTATATAAGCGTTTGTTTAGTGATGTGTGGCGACCGTAAAATGTTGCCTCGACTACAAATCAGTATTGTTATTACTTACTTGTCCTTTGGGATCATGAAAACCAATCGTTGTGACTTTAAAGTAGAATATCGCTTAAGCTGGTGCTAGGAGGCGTGACAGGTGTTACACTTTGCATAACCTCTTATGAACAGACTGCATAAAACCGTGTCTCCTCCTTTTATCTCTTGTTTGTGTTTGTTGCTTCCATGGGATCACCTTTTGTGCTTCCAAGGGATCCCCTTTTCAGTAATTATTCAATAATTGTTGTCATTAGATTTCTAAACACGCCGATTTTTGTAAGATACCGATCATAGTGGCAAGTCTATCCTTCAAAATCACCACAGCTAAAGATAAACAGGTAAGCTAGCAATGCTTTATGTTTCTGCCTGCAGCAGGATACCACTACTTTGATTCCTTCCACTTTTCAAAGTTCAGTGAATTTAATACAAGAGGGAACTACATCACTTACATATGAAGGCCATCACTGTTGACTACTCTGTATCATTCATTAATTTCAACTTCTTTTATATTGTTGTTTCAATTGCACTTTACCATGTTTGGTGGTACAATGGTAATATGTAATAATATGGACATATGTAATGCTGCTTTGTTGGTTAGAGAATAGTTCATTGCGGGGATTTCTTTATTTACACTGTCCCGTTTTATTGGGATGACAGTAGGGTAAGTGTGAGGATTGGTGCACCCTAGAACCTGGTTTAAACACCCAGCGGCCTTTTTTGCAACTGACCATTCCAAGGCGGTAGCCCTATTGTCAATCTACTTGGATGGGGATGTTCCCCGAGCAACTTCTTACGGGGTGTATCTGTCTCAACTTATTCGTTTGTCTAGAGCTTGTACTCGAGTTGAGGACTTTAATATTCGTAACCTTTGTATAACTAAAAAGTTACTCAATCAGGGTTACCGTTACCATAAACTTCGTAAAACCTTTGCAACATTTTATTATCGTAACCCTGATCTTCTTTCCAAATATAAAAGTAATTTAAGGACTCTTCTGCGACAAGGACTATCACAACCTGACTTCTATGGTGATGTGATTTATAAACTTCGTAAGATTCTTGGTTATGATCACTTTCATACTATCTTTGTTAAACTTGTTAAAAAGTTTATCAAAAGAGGTTATGACCCTATCATTTTGCCAAGTACTGCATTCTTGGTGGTGGACCCTTATACAGTTCGCCACTATGCTTTCCTCTTTAATTGTACGATGACCGGACAGGCTGTGGACCCTATGATGACGCCTACCTAAAGCCCAATGGGACGGTGGCGTTTGATGTTTGTCCATGATATTTCTTGTCGTGTCCTTAATGGTGTATTCTCTAACTGCTCTGGCTTCTGCATGTCATTGAGTACCTTCATAGTGGCTTTCTAGGCTATTGTTTTTTTGTATTATATTTGCACGAGCATATTTGTGTTTTACTTATATTGCCTATTGATGCTGCCTTGTTGGTTAGAGATTAGATCATAGCGGGGATTTCTTTATTTACACTGTCCTGTTTTAATGGGATGACAGTAGGATAAGTGTGAAGTTTGGTGCACCCTAGAACCGGTTTAAAACCCCAGTGGCCTACTTTGCCACTGACCGTTCCAAGGCGGTAGCCCTATTGTCAACCCTTTTGTGTTTGTGATGTCGTTTGCATTTGTTTTTTTGTTTTTTTTGTGATTGACTGTCGTCCATGAATGCTGCTTTCCCTGTCCGATATTTATATCCTTCTTTAAATGATGTTCAAGTAGTAATACATGACCAATATTATATCGAACATGTGTCAGACGTATAAGGCTGCCAATCCTAACTCCGTTTTCATGGACGGCAAAGAGAGTAGAATTACTGTTTTGCTTTTCAAACATGTCTCCTCTGTGAACAAAGTGGCGTTTGATGTTTGTCTATGATCATTCTTGTCATGCCCTTAATGGTTTATTCTCTCGTTGCTCTGAATTCTGCCAAATCATTCAGTACCTTTATTGTGGCTTTATAGTCTATTTTGTTTTGTATTATATTTACACGAGCATATTTGTGTTTTAATTATATTGCCTATTGATGCAGCCTTGTTGGCGGATATTTTTTTATTTACACTGTCCTGTTTTAATGAGATGACAGTAAGGTATGAGTGAGGTTTGGTGCATGCACCCTAGAACCGGTTTAAATCCTCCAGTGGCCTTTGTTGCCACTGACCGTTCCAAGGCGGTAGCCCTATTGTCAACCCCTGTTCATGTCGTTTGTCTGTTTGCATGTTTGTTTTTGTGTTTTTTTGGTTGATGGTTAACTGTCGTCCTTGAATGCTGCTTTCCCTGTCCGTTACTTGTATCTTTCTTAGCTTATTTCTGGAATATGTTTCTCGTTTTATCAAGCACTGGTTGTTTCTTCACGCGTTAGACATCAAAAACAAAGACAGCATCTAATCAAAGGAATGCTTGTTTGAATAATGTTTCTCTTTTCATAATTTTGTACATCATTTTCCGCATATTGACAATTGATTTGTTGACAATAGTGGTACCGCCTTGAGGCATGCTACAACACACTTAGAAGGGTTGGCAATAGGAATACCGCATTGCTACACCACAATCAAAGAAGTGTTGATAATAAGGGTACCACATTAAAGCATGCGATATCACAATTATAGTAATGTTGACAATAGTGGTACCGCCTTGAAGCATGGTACACCACACTCTTAGAAGGGTTGGCAATAGGGATACTGCGTTGCTACACCACAATCATAGAAGTGTTTATAATAAGGGTACCATATTACAGCATGCGATATCACAATCATAGAAGTGCTGACAATAAAGAACCGCCGTGCGGCACCGCAGTCATAGAAGTGACGGGTTATTGTTCGTGGCGCTCGTTTCAGCCAAAGGATTTTCAGCAATAACATGAACAATTTTAATAATGCCTACATAAATTATGAATCACTTGAACTGGAATTTTTCGTGGTAAATAAAAATATTTTAGTTTTGAAAATCGGTTGAGAAATAAATATTTTACAGCCAAAATGGTTTTCAGATGGAACTTTTCCCTTATAAACTTCTTGTTGTTGAAACAGCAGAAAATCAGAAAAACTCAAAAAAAATCAGTCTTAATATTTTGCTATACAACTTATAGAGTGTCTGATTTTAAAGAAGGATAAAAATATCGGACAGGGAAAGCAGCATTCAAGGACGACAGTCAACCACAAAACACAAAAACAAACACGCAAACAGACAAACGAAAAGGCAAAAGTAATAAAAAATGCAAACGACATCACAAACACAAAAGGGTTGACAATAGGGCTACCGCCTTGGAACGGTCAGTGGCAAAGTAGGCCAATGGGGGTTTAAACCGGTTCTAGGGTGCACCAAACCTCACGCTTACCCGACTGTCATCCCATTAAAACAGGACAGTTTAAGTTTATTTAACACATTATAAATCTTTTCTTTTTTTTTAAATTATAAAAAAACAACATTTTTCTGATTTTTCATGATGCAGAATTTTGCATTACAAATGCACTATCAAAAAAAGGTGAAATATTTACTTCTCAACCGATTTTGAAATGTAAGGTATTTTCATTTACCACTAAAAATGTCCTTTTTACTGTAATACTACTTATTTAGTTTAAAGGTGAATTTTGTTTGAAAAGTCCGAAAAACCTTTTGCTGAAGCAAGCGCCCCAAACAATAAAACATGGAATTATAAGTGTAATAGTATTGCGGAATGCAGGAATTATGTCTCTCGATTTCGGCGTGGGGTGGTGGGGGTGTGGGATTGGAGGGGATGGGGTATGGACGTATTTTGGCTAGTCTCGGTATTAGGCGAGATCAAAAAGTTAGATACACTCAAAATGGCGTTTATTTATCCTTAAACATGACACGAGGTAAGTGGAAAGTGTATTTTTCTCACGAAACTAAAGCACAAGAACAAGAATACTTGCTGCATTCGGTGGCGAAATATATGTGTATACTCCGACACATAGTCGTATTTTGTGAACTCATATAAATAAAAATGTATTGTCAAGTCACAACCGCATGAACATGTCACAGTTCGGAAACATAAGCTGCATTTGGTATCCACTTAATTACATTTTTAGTTTATTTTATCAAGGTTGATGCATTTTGTTTTTTTATTTTTGTTAGGTGACCTTCTTTTCTATAATATAATTCCTGAACATAATCTACATCAAACACGGCTTTCCATTTGTCTTTACACTTTATGACGCCATTTTGGTAAGCGTCAATACGTGTACGCTGAAAAATGTCTCGTCTCAAATCAGAGACGCACTATAACAATAGAGTAGATGGTATACATTACGTGGTTCCGCCTTAATGCCATTAAGAGATGGGAAAGCTTATATTAGCAGGATTTTATAACGGATATTTCGACAATAAAACACGTTTATTAATACTTTCTACTGAAAAATGCGATAACCTGTTGAAAAGTATCTATTAAATGGTTTAATTGTACAATAAGCAGACTTTTAAGACGAAAGGTTTTATTTCATACCCTTGCCAAAAAAGAGTATGATAATGGATCCCGTTTTTGCTTCTTGAAGAAGGGGTTGGATGGGATATGAAAGTTAATACCCCGACCACGTAATAGTCGTGTGTTTTTCTTTCATAGACGAGCTGATGAGAGTGAATGCAAATACCATAGAGTGAATGAATTTCGTATACATATAATCGAACCCAGCATTTAAGTAATATATTCATCTTTTTTGGCAAGTCCACATAGTCTAATTGTCCAAACTGCTGTTAGTACAAAACGCTTTAATATTGTTACTGGCCAAAACTGAAGTACTTTCCCTAGCAAAAAAGGTTTTTGTATCACAGCAATAATAAAAAAAAAAATATTGACTTTCATAAGGTTGTTTGGTAAAGTTGTATATAATGTAGGAAAATGATCAGTACTTATAGATGTAGCTTGAAGTTTATTGCAAATATTATCAAGAACGTCGCCTCAATTTTTAAGAGACCAAAATTAATTAATCCCAGAGTTTTCATACGCTTTAGAACAATATTGTTTAACGTGATCTTTTACGGCAATAAGACAAGATGTTAAACGTTTAGAAATATTTGTAGTGGTGCATGAACTAGAATTGAAAATAAAAGCTATGCTTATAAATTTACATATATTCTCTATTATTCATGTTTGTCTTGTCCTGTGGTTTATTCTCTTGTTGCTCTGGGTTCTGCAAGTCATTGGTACTTGCTTTGTGGCTTTCTAGGGGTTTGTTATTTTTTATTTTCAGACTTACATGATCATTTGTTATACTTATTTTGCCTATTGATGCTGCATTGTTTGTTAGAGAATATAACCTGGCGGGGATATCTTATTTTCATTGTTGCTTTTATTTGGATGACAATAGGGTAAGAGTGAGGTTTGGTGAGCCTAGAACCTGTTTAATCTCCTAGCGGTCCATTTTGACACCTACCATTTGAAGACGGTAACCCAATTGTCAAGCTTTTATGTTTGTGCTGTCATGTCTTGCTTGTTAGCCATGTTTAAAATAGTTGTTTGTTCCTATGCGTGTTTTTGGTTGAATGTGGTACTTGAATGCTGCATTTCCGGTTCGAATTTTATATCTACATGTAATTGTTGTTTGTTTATACGAGGGTCATTCAATAAGTTCTGTCACTAACGCGTTTTAACAATTATGTGCCCGTTGTGAGTGTTGATGTTGGTTTTAAATGAAAGAGAGTTTCAATACCATTCCATTGATGGTAAAATGAAAGCTGTATCTTTTGTGTGACGAAAGTTATGGAACATTTAATATACATCACTTATACATACTGAGGCATTTTCGTCCTTATTTTTTTTCAGGTATGTTAACTGTTACTTTTTTAAATGTCTGTTTCTCTTAAAGTACTTGTCGAAGAACTTTGAAATTTCTCATACATTACCAGTTATATCTGTGCATTACAAGATTCAGAATTTAAGCATGATAGATGAAAAGGCATTGTCTTAGAAATTAACATTTTAAGCTAACATGTAGAATTAATTTAATGATAAATGGACATTAAATGGAAGGGCAGTCTTCTGAAATAGAGTTTTTGGATGATCAATATTTTCACTAAACCTTGTGCAAAATTCTACAATAATGTGTTAAATATAAAATTTAAACACTGAAGGACTAGGATGTGTGAAAAATATGAACACATATTAATATTATGAGAATAATTACGACATTTAAAAGATATTATAACATTTCCGTAAACAAAATGAAGAAAATCAGTGTTATTTCCGCTAAAATTAAGGGATATGCATTCACTCATATCTGGTTTACAGCAAGACCTTTCTGAATTATCGATAATCATTTTCATGGATTATAGGCGAATAACAACAGATGGCGTACAAGAAAATTTAAAAGCATAGAATTATTCAAATAATTTTTACAACGTTTTGTAACAAGGACATTTTCAGAGATGCCAGTATCCAAAAGGTGTGGTAGGGGGAGGTAATTCAGGGGTATAAATAACCGGAATATTTTCATTTTTGTTGCGGAATTTAAGAGAGCGAACCAAGTAGTACTATACATACACTACTTTATCTCACTGTAATATCCATTTCAAAGGATATATGCCTAGTGACAGAACTTTTTGAAGCACCCTCGTATGCGTGCTTTTGGTTGACTGTGGTCCTTGAATGCTGCATTTCCTGTTCGAATTATCTACTTATAATCGTGTGTTTTTTCTATGCGTGATATTGGTTGACTGTGGTCCTTGAATGCTGCATTTCCTGTTCGAATTTTATATCTACTGATAATTATTGTTTGTTTATAGGCGTGTTTCAAGCGTCTAATCAGTTTTGTTTTAACAAATGAAACCCAACTCGATTCAATTCTCTTCTACTTATTGCGGTGCAATAAACACCCTTTTAATATAATCTGTATTAATTATAGCGGTGCAATGAACCTACAATTTAATGTAAACATCCATGCGGCTGTGAAAGTATCCCACAGTTTAACGTAAATATCTGTAGAGTTGTGCATAGCGCCTATATAGTTTAAACTGGGAAACAATTCAAAAGCTAATTTAAGATCTTGCTTTGTTAAAATCTTACGAAAACGAGTTCCGTGTGTGAATCTTTGGTCATAAAGACGTCCGGCTTAGTGAATTTATTGTTGCATGTTTATTAACTAATAATGTTAATATGGTTTTATTTATATCATGGGCGCATTGATGTGAGTTCAACATCTTGGATATGTTTTGTTAAAAGAAGCTTCAATTATGCGTATTGTTCCCGGGATAATTTCGTTGTAAGATGCGGTCCAAATTAGATTTTAAAATTGATCAGCGTTACAACACTATTGATTTTAGATGATATATGTAAATGAAATGCTCACGAATGGCTTAAATACAATAAGGTTTATTAATATTTGTGTCTTACTTATATTGCCTTGTTGGTTAGCAATTCGATCATGGCGGGGATTTCTTTATTTACACTGTCCTGTTTTAATGGGATTACAATAGGGTATGTGTGAGGTTTGGTGCACCCCAGAACCGGTTTAAACCCCCAGTGGCCTACTTTGCCACTGACCGTTCCAAGGCGGTAGCCCTATTGTCAACCCTTTTGTGTTTGTAATGTCGTTTGCATTTATTATTACTTTTGCCTACTTGTTTGTCTGTTTGCGTGTTTGTGTCTGTGTTTTGTGGTTGACTGTCGTCCTTGAATGCTACTTTCCCTGTCCGATCTTTATATATTTCTTTACCAATTTCTCGACAAAACATTTACAGTTAGATAAATAAGGCAACTATTCTAATCGAATGTCAGAAACTAGTAATACGACAGTTATCCAAGCGATGCGACGGAACTAGTGATACGATTTCGCTTTCTTGTTTGTCTGTTTGCGTGTTTGTTTCTGTGTTTTGTGGTTGAATGTCCTCCTTGAATGCTACTTTCCCTGTCGGATCTTTTTATATTTCTTTAACTGAAAAATAAATGCGACGGAATTTAGTGATACGACGGTAACCTAATATATCAAGGTAAATCAGTATGTATATTAGATGTGAACCTTTCGGTATCTACCATAGAGCTATGACGCGTCCTACATAAAGTGCTGCACGGCTCCATCCACACATTCCGGCGAGGTTTCTGAGATATCACCCAATGCCTGCATAAACAACCGCCGTATTTTAATACCACACGTCCATGCATAAAACTCACCAAAGAGAAGGATATCACGCAGATATGGTCATGGTTTTGTAACGAATGTACATTTTCAAACTTGTTTATTTGGTTTTCTTGCGAAGTATGAAATCTCGGTCCGTATTTTGAAACTTATTTTTTTGCATGGAGGAATGTAAAAGTAGATATAAAAATCAAACAGGAAAAGTAGTATTTCAGGACGACAATCAACCACAAACACACATACAGAACAAAAGAACAACTTTAAAGATGAATAAAAGGCAAGATAAGACATCACAAACACAAAATATTTGACAATAGGGCTACCGCCTTGGAACAGTCAGTGGCAAAAAAAGGCCGCTGGGGGTTTAAACCAGGTTTTAGGGTGTATCAAACCTCACTCTTTATTGTTATCCCAATAAACAGTTTTATTTTAAGTTTTACTCGTAGATTCATTATGCAACTTCGAAAGTAATACCATTCTCTGAAAAGCGAAAAAAGGGCAAATTAGTAGTTATTAGAGATAAGACAAAGACTTGTATCAAAGATCCATAAGAAATAATATTTGTAAACTTATATGTAAGGTATGTAATTTTGCAATATGTTGTATGTGTCGTATTCGGCCGTTTCCAAAGGTCCATTATCATACTCTTTTACAAGAGGGTAAACGGTTTAGTCAATTGAAATACGGTGTACAGGATTTACGTGATGTCTTCCAAAACCTCGCCATAGTATCGCATACCTACCTATATTTCCTATATGCCGCGTCATAGTTATATGGTAAATATAAACGCTTTGCTTCTCACAATTAAATGTATATATGTAGTTCCCAACCACATATACTGGATATACTTAAATTTAATTTCACAATACATGTCAATACATGTCTAGTTTTAACTTGCAAGTAGACACATGTAGATTGAAAGGCGTCTACCTAGTGCGGTAATGAATCAGTAACGCATTGTGAAAATGGTGAAATTATTAGCAACATTTATGACAAGAGGGATGATTTCTATTTTGCAATTATCCCCACTTGGATGGGGATGTTCCCCGAGCAACTTCTTATGGGGTCTATGTGTCTCAACTTATTCGTTTTTCAAGAGCTTGTACTCGAGTTGAGAACTTTAATATTCGTTATCTTTGTATAACTAAAAAGCTACTCCATCAGGGTTACCGTTACCATAAACTTTGTAAAATCTTTGCAAAATTTTATTATCGTATCCCTGATCTTCTTTCCAAATATAAAAGCAATTTAAGGACTCTTCAGCGAAAAGGACTATCACAATCTGACTTCTATGGTGATGTGATTTACAAACTTCGTAAGATTCTTGGTCTTGATCACTTTCCTTTATTTACACTGTCCTGTTTAATAGGGTAAGTTTGAGGTTTGGTGCACCCTAGAATCCGGTTTAAACCCCAGTGGCCTTTTTAAAGGCGGAAACCCTTTTGTGTTTGTGATGGCGTTTGCATTTTTTATTACTTTTGCCTTCTCTTTTGTCTGTTTGCGTGTTTGTTTTTGTGTTTTGTGGATGACTGTCGTCATTGAAAGCTACTTTCCCTGTCCGATTCTTATATCTTTTTTTGTTTTTATCAGTTAAAATTAATACAGCGCAAGATAATCATATATCACGGCAAGACAACTCGAAGTATCTTTATTATGTAATACACCACGAGACATACCACGCGCGAACAGTAGTAATGCCCTTTCTAAAACCCACTTTATTTAGAGAAGTCCATTTAATTGTATTTATTGAGTGCTGCGTACTTTGTTTAGGGATACTATTATTGGAACAGGCAAAATTTGGAGTAGTGTATTACTATATTAATAAAAAAGTATAAATGAGAAATCCGAAAATCGTTGAAAACGATAAATTCAAAAAATATTGCAGTCTCGGTTTGATTAAAATTTCAAGGACCAACGTGATATCGAATAACAGGTCATATATAGTACTTAATGAATGTGTAACATTTCCTTTCATACATTTGTTATATATTGAGGGAAACAAGTTTAGCAAGTTTTTTAGATGAAATAATACTGTATACAAGATTACTGACATTTTGGGAATTTACGGGTTTGACCCCTATTTTCATTTATTCGTTAGTCATTAAGATGTTCGACTGTTATTGATGCATGTGCAATAAAATAGTGTGTCTTTGGCAGTAGTTTCTTGATTTTACAACCAAAAATGTATTCTTTCCAGGGTGCAACAAAAACTTGCTAAACTCTTTTCCCTCAGTATATAGTTACGCACGACAATCTTACTTTATCTATATTAAGTATTGTTGGAGAGTATCCCACAGATACAGAATGTTTTGAAATGAAAACTGTTTTTCCCTGCTGTAATAACGAAAGTTAAAACCAATGCATATTTTTAATGGTTTAAATTTCGAAATGTGTAAAATGTGCTAATTCAAAGCTAAAGGGGATATAACTGGAGTAACAAAAGTGGCAATAATACAGTAAATGATACACATATTTAATGGCTAGTGATGATATCTGTCTATACCTGCAATCCTTAATCCTTCTATAGACCTAGCAAAAAGATATCTTAGTAAGAATAAAACCCAACTAAACAACCCAAAAATAAAACAATTATAGTAAGAAAGAAGTGAGCATTGATTAGAAATATTAAAAATAACTAAACGCTGTGTCCATGATATAGGATGCCCCGCCTTATCACTGTCAGTCACATACATACATCTATAATCTGTAAGATGTCAAGGTCATTCTCACTAAGAACATGTGTTTATCAAAATGTCTGTCAGTGTGTATAAGACTGCTGCTTTCCCTGTCCGTTATTTTTATCCTTCTTGACAGCTGTATGGCTTTCTGTATCTGAGTAATTTACCTGATTTAAGACTTTAAAAAAACAAATTTAATAAAGTAGTCATTTATACCGATCTTGTTTCGGCTGGACTGTGTTGCTGTTATATATAGACTGAAGTGTATGAGATGTTTGAAAGCTGTATGGTCTTTGGTATCTGATTCATGACTTAAATAAAACTAAATAACATCTCTCCATTGAAAATGGTTAAATAATTAGCAAAATATATGACAAGACAGTTGATTTTAATTTTAATTTTAATATGGTTAATTATCTGATTTAGATGGGATGTTCCACGAGCAAATTAGTATGGGTCTATGTGTCTCAACTTATTAGTTTTTCTAGAGCATGTACTCGAGATGAGGACTTTAATATTTGTAATATTTGTATAACTAAAAAGCTACTCCTTCAGGGCTACCGTTGCCATAAACTTCGTAAAACCTTTGCAAAATGTTATTATCGTTTATGATCTTCTTTCCAAATATGAAAATAATTTAAGAACTCTTCTGCGACATGGACTATCACAACCTGACTTCTATGGTGACTGTCCTCCATGAATGCTACTTTCCCTGTCCAATCCTTTTATATTTCTGTCTTTGGTGACTTGATTTACAAACTTCATAAGATCCTTGGTCATGATCTCTTTCATACTATCGTTGTTAAACTTGTTAAAATATTTATCAAAAGATGTTATGACCCTTTCATTTTGCAAAGCACTGCATGCATGGATCCATTTACAGTTCGTCCTCTTTAATTTTGCGATAACCGGACAGTCTGTGGACCCTATGATGACGTCCACCTAAAACCAAAAATAACGGTGACGTGTGATGTTCGTCTGAAACCTTGTCTTGTCGTGCCGTCAATGGTTTGTTCTCTTGTTGCTCTGGTTTCTGCCAAATCATTGAGTACCTTCTTTTGGCTGTTTAGGCTATTGTTTTTTTGTTATTATATATACACAAGCATCTTTGTGTTTTACTTATACTGCCTATTAATGCTGCCTTGTTGGTAAGAGAATAGTTCATGGCGGGGATTTCTTTATGTACGCTGTCCCGTTTTATTGGGTTGACAGTAGGGTAAGTGTGAGATTTGGTGCTCCCTTGAACCTGGTTTAAACCCCCAGCGGGCTTTTTTGCCTCTGACCATTCCAAGGAGGTAGTCCAATTTTCAACCCATTGTGTTTGTGATGTCTTATTTTGACTTTTATTTATCTTTAAATTTGTTCTTTGTTTCTGTGTGGGTTTGAAAGACCGCTTTTTCTGTTCGATTTTTATATCTATATTTAGTTATAATCCTGATTTTTTCCTTTCGTTCAACTAGTCATCAAGAATAGCATTCCTGTAAAGTTCCATGAAAATCCATCCATTAGCTTCCAAGGAGTAATCGCCACAATAGTTTCAAAAATAATTCTATGTAAAAACGATGTCCGCTGGCGGCCATGTTTGGCGACGAATGGAAATACAATTTGGTTAGAACCAACTACATTTCGTGCCAGTCATTTTGGTAAATGTTCCAAATCAATATCACTTATGGTTTTCGAGAATGATATATTGGGTCCTTTAGAAACCACGGAGTCCAAACGCAATGGCATCGTAGGTCCGCACTGTAATAAAAAAAAGGAGAAATATTTAATTATTCAATTAAGAAGACAAAATAAAACAGAAAGGGGGGAGAAGACAAGATTACCGACTTGCAACTATAAGTCGGCAATAAGGCCTACAGGTTAGCTTGAATCTATTTTATGTTTACAAAATCCTCGCTATTATCCTGTTTTCAGCTCTCAGATATACAAGACAATGTAAACAAAACTACAGCCCATCAAAAGAAATTTCCTAACAATAAAGTCCACATCAACAGAAACTAACAATAGAAACACTAATATGTTGTTGTAAAGCTATATAAAATACAAAACAATAAACCTTTCAGGGTGTATCCAGTATTGTACAGAACAACCACAGCATTTGCAGCCAAAGAGAAAACCAATCTAGGGTACGACAAGAAAACCCGAAGTACGAAACCTCATGCAACTACACCCCTTGGTCAGGGTTTCAGTAGGTGCAATAGATAGCGTGAGATGTTATTAAAAACGTCGATTATATCAGCTTGTGTACCTGGAGAATGGCCTAACATAAAGCCACGTTCGTAGCAATATAAAAACAAACCTGCGACAAAGGGTGCACAGTTAGTACCCATAGGAATTCCAACTGATAGCCTATAAACATTATGTCCCAACCTGAGAAAGAAATTGTCTAATAAGAATAATAGTGATTAAAACACATGTTGACAAATCCATAAGTAATAAACGTCTGGTAAAATAAGCCCTAGTGTTGTTACAGTTTGTTCCCTGGCGAAAGTTACTTTGTTTCTGTATGTCTTTGTGGTTGACTGTCGTACTTGAGTAACGTAATACGCCTCAATATAAAGCAAAACCCGGAGTAAAATGATAAATAGGGTCCTATAGTAACCACAGCGTCCGAACGCAATGGCATCGTAGGTCCGCACTGTACTGCAAACAAGGACTTGAAACTACAATGAAAGAGACAAAAAACAACAGAAAGGGTGGTGAAGACAGGGTTACCGACTTGGAACGGTCAGTAGGCAATAAGGCCTACTGGTTAGCTTGAATCGATTTTATATGCGCACAATCCTCGCTATTATCCTGTCTTCAGCGCCCAAATAGACAAGACAGTGTAAACAAAATTAACATCCCATCAAAAGGAATTCTCTAACAATAAAGTCCACATCCAGAGAAACAAACTAAAAATACACATACAAAATAATAAACATCTCAGGATGTATCCGGAATCGTACTGAACAACCATAGTAGTTGCAGCTAGGTCACACTCCTCTATTACAGTAACCGGATTAACGTAACACGCCTCAACATAAGAAAATAACCAGAGTAACGTCACATTCCTCAATATAATTGTTACGGGTAAAATGTAACAAGAAAGGAAGTAAAACCAGCAAAACATATGTTTAAAATATAATCAACACATTTATTCAAATACTACAAAGAATAATTTTCACTTACGAAAAATGGATCCAGATTTCCTTGAAATCGAATAAAATCCAAATAATATTAGCAAGTATCCCTTCAATCTGATATGTCAAATGTCCTTATAATAAAATTTCACATGAAGTATTTCCTGGTTTATTAATACACAATATTCCAAATGTCCAAATAATCCATCAATCGAATGTCACTAGATGAGCACAATATTGTTTAATCCTCACACAATATATTTTAATTTCCACATCCAATATTTTGTAAATTTTCAATTAAAATGATTAACAAGATAATTCACTTTGAATATTAATACCGAAAAACCCTACAAATTCTACTACGGCCAGCTTTATATACCAACATGGAACATTCTAGATTAAGGAATGTTCTGTAACAATCTACACATCTCAGTAAGCAAACAATAATTTAGAAATTACTAGAATATTACATAAACACTGGATGTGAATCAAAATGTCTAGTCTAAAAATATATAACTATTTATATATGAGCTATTAATAGAAACAACTTGACAGCCAGAAGAAATAAACATGTACACTTACAAATATATATCATTTTATATATGCGGGTAGCAAAAGACACAAACCGGAGTAAAGTCACACGCCTAAATATATATAAGACATTAACTTGGGCAACGTCACACGCCTCAATATAAAAAATAACCGGAGTAAAGTCGCCCGCCTTAATATAAGACCAATGTAAGGGATCCTAACAACGTTATAAAGAGCGGTCTAGGTATGGTACTGTATCGAACCAGGATCACAGGTGCCACTGTCACATTTAGATATTTTCGAATATAAACTACTGAATATGTTTATCTCACGCAAATCCGTAGGGAATACAACAACTTAATAATACGTATCATAATTAATATAGTATTTATCTGATTATCCTAGTTACACTGAAGCATACCATGTTAATTGTGAAAGATGTTCTTTTTGCGGTTATAAGTTTAGAAACACAAAATGCTGTATTTTCTTGCAATTTAGCATACTAGGTTAATTTCTTGCTGACATCTGTACTTGACATTTTAATATGTTTAGTTTCTAATGGATTTAATAAGACAACAAACCCAATTTCCTATACTAAATTAAGAACTGTCTTCTGAGTAAATATTCCTGCTTCTCTGTTTCACGTACTAAATATCAAAGTTCACCATTATAATTAAAAAAACGATTTATAAATGTCATTATACAAACTCCAAGGATATAATTATGCCAAAACGAAGCTCATTAACGCTAAACATCATTTAATAGAGTGGCGTTTTCAAAGCTCTTGACAATCTGTTTTAAAAACATGAAATAAACCGACGTACAATGTTATCAAACAATTAAGCAGCGTACGTTCAACACAAGTTTATAAATAATATTCCAGTAAATAATCATCCATTTCCAACCTGTGTCCACTATTGTTTTTTTTCTGTTTGCATTTTTCATCAAGGTTTTTGTCCCACCTAAATGAGATTAAATTCATTATTTCCCGTTTTAAACTGAACGAAGACAAGTTGGTGTCTGAAATTAGACGATTAATTGGATTATTTTAATGAATGAATGGTCACAGTTCTTTCAATGTTGGGTTCATCTTTCAGTTCATACATAGATTATTTTGCCTCTTGGATCAATTGTAGAAAGATTTTTCACATTTCCTTAACAGGTCTGCAGGCGGTATGGAAGGACAATTTGTGCAAATACAAATACATAAGAAAAATTAGTAGAAATGTGTAACAGCAAATGCAGCTTTTATAGAACACAGTAAACCCCAAAACACGCAAAAAGACAAATATAAATGGCAATAGTAATAAGGAATAAAGACATATGACGTCTCGAACACAAAAAGGGTCGACAAAAGGGCTACCGTCTTGGAACGATCAGTGGTAAAAATAGACAGCTGGGGGTTTAAACCAGGTTCTGGGGTGCACCAAACTTCACACTTACCCTACTCTCATCCCAATAAAACGGGACATTGTAAATAAAGAAATCCCCGCCATGAACTATTCTCTAATCATCAAGGCAGCATTAATAGGCACTCGTGTATATATAAATACAAAAAGCAATAGCCTCTTAAGCCACCAAGAAAGTATTCAGTGAATCGGCAGAAGCCTGAGCAACAAGAGAATAAACCATTGAGGGCATGACAAGACAATATTGCAGACAAACAACAAACTTTTGAGCTGTAGGTAGAAGTCATCATAGAGTCCACAGCCAGTCCGGTCATCGCACAATTAAAGAGGAGAACATCATAATGTGATTATGTTACTTATAAAATGTGCAATGCATTAAATATGCCGCATATTAAATTCGAATGAATTATTATTTAAGCAAAAGAGTTGATTGGAATACACGACTAATTGTATTTTTGTTGTTACATCATATGTGGGTTGATCAAGTTATTACAACTAAACTTCTTCAGCAGGGTTTTCGTTAATACAATCTACGTATATATTTCTCACAATTCTACATTCTACCGCCGCAACGAAAACCTACTGGAGAAGTACAACACCAACATTAAAACACTTAACAACTAGGAACTAGGAATATCACAAACCTTGTTTTTATGGGGATGTGGTCTATAAACTTCGAAAGTTAAAGCAATTTGGCGGGTTTCCTGACCACTTTGTAAAATTAATCAGGAAGTTCGTCAGAAAACGATACGACCCTTTAGTATTACAACGTACTGCATGTTTAGTGATTGATCCATCTACAGTCAGTCACTACGCTTCCATTTTACCTTCTTTACCCCTTGGGACTCTATGATTGCACCCACTGAAACCCCGACCAAGGGAGGTAGGTGCATGAGATTTCGTCCCTCGGGTTTTCGGTTATATCCTAGATTGGTTTTCTCTTTGGCTGCAACGGCTGTGGTTGTTCAGTACAATCCTGGATACATCTTAGTGTTTCTTTGTAAGTTTCTCTGTATGTAGATTTTATTGTTAGAGTATAGGGCTCGATTTTAGATATAGTATGTTCTAAAAAATAAATGGAAACGGTAAATGATTTCGGACAAACTGTTTATCAATACAAAAGTATAGGTTTATTAAGTCGAACATCGTATTGAGAGGTTTACACAGTATATCACGTGCCTGAGCTTACACCCAGAGATATCCCTATTCCTTATGATGGGAAGTAGTTTTGTTTACACTCTTTTTGGACGCTGAAGACAGGAAAATAACGAGGATTGTGTATACTTAAACTCGATACAAGTTCACCTGTAGACTTTATTGCATAATGTCCGTGCCAAGTCGGTAAACTGTCTTCACCATCATTTCTGTTGTATTTTGTTTTTTTCATTGTATAATTAAATGTTGCTCTTTGTTTATAGTACAGTGCGGACCTACGATGCCATTGCGTTTGGATATGGCGTTTCTATTGGACACTATATCTCATTTTTCTAGCAGTTGTACATAATATTAAATGAAAATTTAATTAAATTACTAAAAAACAATTTCATTATATACGTAAAGGATATATGAATTAATATTTATGAATTATGCACCAATACCTAACTGAGTCGTCGAGTTTTCCGAACCGAATTATTTCATTAACAATAATTAACACGATGTTTTTTATGATACCTAGTTGTGTGCATATGTACATTGAATACATTTGACACTGAAACACATTATGATGGTTTAACTCGCATTTAAATTGATACCCATTATGTTTTCCAAATCAAATCGCCTCCAGTCCTTTTAGGGCAATAACAGCTTCAAGATTCGATTTCATTGTGCATGCATATCGTCTCTTATTTAGGCGTCAATAGTACAGTTTGAATATAACCGTATTTAATACTTCTGAATTCAAAACAAATCTAACATAATATTAGTTTACGCTATTCCATTACAAAAATAGTATGAAAGGAGGAATATGGAAATCGCCGAACACGATACATATACAAAATATTGCTGTCTCGGTTTGATTCAGACGGTTCATAAACGGTGATGAAAAATGCTAGCTACCGTTAACACCCTCTACTCCCGTGTTGAACAGAACTCAATATTTAAAATGTTAACAGTACGATATGTTGAGCCATCCTAAAGAAATTTGTTAACTGTATTCATGCCTAATAAAATTAGATTCCCATAGTAACATACAAGGTGAGAGCTTCAGGTCAAATATATAGGTCAATTTATGTCATTTATGAATGTGTTAATAATGTTGTTCGAATCCTAAGGCTACAGTAACAGAAAACAAAGTCGTTTGCATGGATATTAATTAAGTTTTTACAATAAGAAATACCGATTCATGTCGTAGACACTCTACTAAAAAGGTAGGATCCTAGACCACCTGCCATGTCTAAGTGTAAATCCGGGTATGCTATTTTCTGTAAATGTTACGATATACAGAAGCATTACCAAACAAGTGTATAACACAACACGTACGTCCGTTAAATGTTACATTGTATGATCCTTACTTGGAAGTTATTTTTATTAGCTGTTTCGTCTTTGCTATTGATTCCCTTCACGCAAATAAAATCCATTCTTTGGAAAACATAATTAACTTAATGGAATTATATAAGGTACTCAATCCTCAAGGTACTCAATATAATTGTATTGATGTATATATTTGTTTTTCCTTCGTTTAATCCTTTTCTTTAAAACGTATATTTGAATTAAAATATGGGTTAGAGATTAGATCAGGGCGGTGATTTCTTTATTTACACTGTCTTGTTTTAATTGGATGACAGTAGGGTAAGTGTGACGTTTGGTGCACCCTAGAACCTGTTTAAACCCTCAGTGGCCTTTGTTGCCACTGACCGTTCCAAGGCGGTAGCCCTTTCGTCAACCCTTTTGTGTTTGTGATTTCGTTTGCATTTTTTATTACTTTTGCCTTCTCGTTTGTCTGTTTGTATGTTTGTTTTTGTGTTTTGTGGTTGACTGTCGTTCTTGAATGCTGCTTTCCCTGTCCGATGTTTTTATCTTTCTTGGTCTTGGGATTTTCCACACACATATTAAACTTCTAAAGCGATCATTCTAATAAATAGTCTATTTCATCAGAAGAAAGCCATATTTTCAAATATGTGTTTGTATCGAGTGGCACTTATTCAAAAATGTAAACGGCCAGATAAGGGAGTTCTATTCCCTAGAGGTATAAAGAAGATACGAAGTTCTCGCCGTGAACATTTTAAAATACTTCATTAAACCTCCTGCAGTCCGATGAATGTCTGGTGTATTTTGTCTTATTACTTGTTTATATCATTTAACACAAGGTAAGGTTTCAGGTACATATGTTCAAGTTCTAGTTATTACACTTGTGTATACCTTCCCCAAAATAGTTTAAAATACTAGACTATACATCTACTTGTTTGACGTCAGAGCTGTTATTCATTCCAAATTTTGGAGATCGATGAGCCCGATTTTTAGTGCAACGCGATATGTTAGAAACTGGGACCATACTCCGCTGGCCATGGAATGGCATACAAATACCACATTTTGGTTTGGCCCCGTGAATGTCTGAAAAAGGGGTATACTTGAATGCTAAATGCTTTTTATTTCATCTTTTAAAGTAGCTATCCCGCCAAACCGAGCTAAAACCAAAATATGTTGTCTGCTAACTAAGTCTTGACCAGTTGCTATATATTCTATAACATTAACTTTTTTTCTTATATCTGTAAACAATGTTCGTTTAAGTTCCCTCATATCATGTTTAAAGAGAGCAATTTGTATCATCATATACTAAAATGTAACAAAAAAATATAAAAAGATCGGACAGGGAAAGTAGCATTCAAGGAGGACAGTCAACAACAAAACACAGAAACAAACACGCAAACAGACAAACAGGAAGGCAAAAGTAATAATAAATGCAAATTACATCACAAACACAAAAGGTTTGACAATAGGGCTACAGCCTTGGAACGGTCAGTAGAAAGTAGGCCACTGGGGGTTTAAACCGGTTCTAGGGTGCACCAAAAAATGAGATAGAGGGTCCTATATTAACCTCAGCGTCTGAACGCAATGACATCGTAGTTCCACACTGTACTGCAAACAAGGACCTGATAATACAATAAAAGAGACAAAAAACAACAGAAAGGGTGGTAAAGACAGTGTTACCGACTTGGAAAGGTCAGTAGGCAATAAATAAGGCCTACTGGTTAGCTTTAATCGTTTTTATATGTGCACAATCCTCGCTATTATCCTGTCTTATGCGCCCAAAAAGACAAGACAGTGTAAACAAAACTACATCCCACCAAAAGAAATTCTCTAACAATAAAGTCCTAACCCTAACCCTAAACCTCACACTTACCCGACTGTCATCCCATTAAAACAGGACAGTGTAAATAAAGAAATCTCCGCCATGACCTAATCGATATCCAACAAGGCAGCATCAATGGGCAATATAAGTAAAACACAAATATGCTCGTGTAAATATAATACAAAAACAATAGCCTAGAAAGACACAATGAAGGTACTCAGTGACTTGGCAGAAGCCAGAGCAACAAGAGAATAAACCATTTAGGGCACGAAAAGAAAGATCATAGCCAAACATCAAACGCCACCGTCCCAATGGGCTTTATGTAGGCGTCATCATAGGGTCCACAGCCTGTCCGGTCATCGTACAATTAAAGATAAAAGCATAGTAGCGAACTGTAAAAGTGTCCACCACCAAGCATGCAGTACGTTGCAAAATCACATCACCATAGAAGTCAGGTTGTGATATTCCTTGTCGCAGAAGAATCCTTAAATTACTTTTATATTTGGAAAGAAGATCAGGGTTACGATAATACAATTTTGCGAAGTTTGTGGTAACGGTAAGATTACGAATATTAAAGTCCTAAACTCGAGTACAAGCTCTTGAAAAACGAATAAGTTGAGACACATACACCCACTAAGACAGAAATGTAAAAAGATCGGACAGGGAAAGTAGCATTCAAGGAGGACAGTCAACCACAAAACACAGAAACAAACACGCAAACAGACAAACAAAAAGGCAAAAGCAATAATAAATGCAAAGGACAACACAAACACAAAAGGGTTGACAATAGGGCTACCGCCTTGGAACGGTCAGTGGCAAAGTAGGCCACTGGGGGTTTAAACCGGTTCTAGGGTGCACCAAACCTCACACTTACCCTACTGTCTTCCATTTAAAAAAACAGGAGAGTGTAAATAAAGAAATGATCTAATCTCTAACCAACAAGGCAGCATCAATAGGCAATATAAGTAAAACACAAATATGCTCGTGTAAATATAATACAAAAAGAAACAGTTGCTCGGGTAACATCCCCATCCAAGTGGGGTTAATTAACAATATCAAATTAAAACCATCTCTCTTGTCATAGATTTTGCTAATTATTTCACTGTTGGAGGGTCATGTTGTGTTGTGTTGTGATGTGATGTGATGTGATGATGTGGTGGTGGTGGTGGTGGTGGTGGTGATGGTGAGGATGATGATGATGATGACGTCATGAAGTTGACGTTACGTTTTGGCGTAAAAATCTAACCCTATTAGGTTAGGAAGGTTTAACTTTTTATCTATCTAACTTAACCATCCACTACAATTACAAGTAAGCTTATCTACCAACAATGAAGTTTCTTTGGAAGCAGAAATGTTAAGTCAAAGATGATGTACTGTTCGAATAATAAAGCATTTATTCAAGAAACCAATAAATTGCCATATAAGGGCATGCATTTTGACACTTGAATTAGGTAATATTAAATAAACAGTAAATTTGATACAATGATAAGATAAAGCAATCATAAATACAAAAACTTAAAAGTTTCAAACATTTTCTTTAACAAGTATAGAAGATATTCAAGTTTAGCGGTTGATATGTCGTGGCAGTTCTTCAAGCAAATGTGACCGGCTTCATGTTTTATGCCATTTTGTTAAAAATAGTCCGCGGATAACACCAAGTAAAGTAATTTTATGTTCGTCAAAATTGTTACTTTGTTTGATAAAGTTTTGAGTCTTATGTCAAAAAAATAATTCAGTTGAAGGTCTCACTACAGAATTACCTCCCTTGGCCAAAACGATAGTATATTCCTACACCGTAAAAAACTAGGGCTGTGTTAATCGGTTTGCTCTCAACTTGGAAATGTGCACTCATTCTCTTATTTCTGCCTTCAGGTGACAAGATTGGAACATGTTCATGACTTCTGCCAAGTTTGGATGCCACTGGGTGATTTTCGAGGAAGATATGATAATTTGAAAATGGGTAGGAATACAGTTGAATTATCAGTGAAATGGAGCTAGATTTGAGGGGTGCTGAAAAAGACTGGAATTTAATTTTTTTTTAATCTGGTCAACTTTTGATTTTTTTGTGGATATTCTGAGCTTCAGAGGAAAGTTTGCAGATTGAGGGGAGATTTAAAGACCAATGAATATTTTAAAGTATGTTCGCAGTGGTCCACAAGTGACCATTTTTACCTTATATTATATAGTGTTGATTAATTCACTAGTGAGACGTAAACGGTGGTTCCATACCAAAAATGCCTCATCTACATATCATTAGTCTATATTTGAAAACATGATTGTTTATGGTACAGTGCTGACCTCCGTGTTCTTTTCCGAAAGGAAAGGATAGTGTATGAATTTTCGTCCCTCAGGTTGTCTGGTCGTACCCTATATTGTTTTTTTTTCTCTTTAGCTGTAACAGTTGTGGTTGTTAAATACAATTTCGTACTCACGTTAGGTGTTTCTGATTATATGTGTTTGTATTTGTATATCATTTAATACTTTCTCTAGATGTAGGCCTTATTGTTAGAGATTTCCTTTTGGTGGGATGTACTTTTATTTATCGTTACTGCTCTTTGTGTTGTGTATTGTTATTTTCATTGCATATTTAATTGCTCTGTGTTGTGCAGTTCAGGCCTACGATGACATTTGCATCATTTTTATTAATGACATTTTCTCATTTGTGGAAAATTTGGAATATATTCATATTTGTGTATTTTAGAATAATTTCCAGCAATATTCATCTACAGGTCCTTAACCGGTGACAGAATTGTCAAACAAGTGAGTAATGCTGAGATATCAGACTGCATAATCTCCCAGCGCGATTAAATGTATGACGTTGTCTCTGATTTACAATAAGTTTAATGACAGTGAAGAATAGATGTGATTATTACGTTATGGTATATAAATTCAAAACATCTATTCCTGTCTCTCGTGTGTACAGAAGTGAATGCTTATATTGGGGAAGAATATTGTACATGTCAAGTTTTATATTCGACCTTTTCAAATGGATAATGTTCAGAGTTACGTTGTTTGTGTTTTATGTTATTTATGTTACTGTACGGGGACCTATATAGAGTTTCAAAATCAAATTGTAATATCAATTAAAAAGTATTACTTAACTTGAGTATTGGTATACCCTAGAACCTGGTTTAAACGCCCAGCGGCCTTTTTTGCCACTGAAAGTTCCAAGGCGGTAGCCGTATTGTCAACCCTTTTGTGTTTGTGATGCTTATTTGACATGTACTTCATCTTTATATGTGTTCATTGTTTCTGTGTGTGTTTGTGGTTGACTGTCGTCCCTGAATCCTGCTTTTCCTGTTCGATTTTTATATCTATATGTATGTGTTGTCATTTATAATTATTCCAGAAAGTAGACATCTATAAGCGTATACAATATTTTCATTGTATCTCTAACACGTATTTATTAAAATGAACAAAATTCTGCTTTTTGTCAAAATCTACACAGTCATAACGTGCCAAACAAGCATCAGATAGTTGCGATTTTTTTAACAACACCTTTCAGATATTGGAATTTCTATATCGCAGTATCATTTATATATCATGACATAATATGCGAAGGAAACCGTAACGGTTGCATTCTATAAAAACAAATACGATCCGAAGCAGAAATGTTCGGCTAGTGTTGTATGGCGGCCGTAGAAATAAATATTAAAAGTGCTATTACTCACTGGTCATTTAGGATCATAGAACCCATTTATTGCTGCCTTAAAGTATAATACTCTAAGAATGGAGCTAGACAGAAAGTGGGAGAGAGTTGTTGCGTCTTAAATTACCTCTAATGAACAGAAAATAAGTGTTCTCATATACTTGACTATAAAACCGAGTCTGCAGGTTCTCTCTCTTGTTTGTGTTAATTCTGAAAATCCCCTTTATGTATGTGTTGACGTCAGACTAGCGTTCGTTTTTTGCTGTATGGTGGTCATAAATTGCATCCCCGCAATACGAATCAGACGTGTTATTACTAGCTGGACCTTTATGATCATCGAACCAATTCAGTGCATGACAGGTGTTGCAAACAGTACATTTCGATTGTTCTGTTATTTCAGGCGTCTACTTTTCTATCTATGTGTATTCGTTGCTTCTAAGGGGACTGCTCTTTTCAGTGTTTATAAATTAAAGCAGATACTAAAATCGAACAGGAAAAGTAGCATTCAAGGACGACAGTCAAACACAAACACAAACAGACACAAAGAACAACTTTAAAGGTAAATAAAAGGCCAAAAAAGACATCACAAATATAAAAGGGTTGACGGTCAGTGGGAAAAAGAATTACTGGGGGGTTTAAACCAGGTTCTAGGAATCTAAAGTAATCCCCGCCATGAACTATTCTGCAACCATGGTAGAATTAATAGTAAATAAAACAAAAACACAAAGATGTTGGTGTATATATAAATACAAAAAACAACAACAATAGCCTACAAAGCCACATAGAAGGTACTCAATGACAGAGGAACAAGAGAACAAATCATTGTGGGCACGACAAAACAAGATTACAGACAAACATCGTCATTTTGGGCTTTAGGTAGCTGTCATCAAAGGGTCAACAGCCTGTCCGTTCATCGCACAATTAAAGAGGAAAGCAAAGTGGCGATCTGTAAACGGGTCCATCACCAAGCATGCAGTGCGTTGCAAAATGATAGGGTCATAATTTCTTTTGATAAACCTTTTAACACGTTTAATAAAGATAAAATGAAAGTGATCATGACCAAGGATCATACGAAGTTTGAAAATCACGTCACCATAGAAGTCAGGTTGTGATAATCCATGTCGCAGAAGAGTTCTTAAATTAATTTTATATTTGGAAAGAAGATCACGGTTACGATAATAAAATATTGCAGAGGTTTTACGAAGTTTCTGGTAACGGTAGCCCTGATGGAGTAGCTTTTCAGTTATTCAAAGATTGAGAATATTAACATCCTCAACTCGAGTGCGAGCTCTAGAAATACGAATAACACGACGAAGACACATCGAACGGAAAAGAAGTTGCTCGGGGAACATTCAATCTAAATGGTGATAGTTAAAATCATCTCTCTTGTCTTAGAGTTTGCTAATTAGTTCACCATGTTGTGAATCGTAAATCGAGAAAGGAAACGTTATTATCAGAAATATTAGCTTTGTTAAGTTGAAGTGCTTTGGGATATATATTATTAACCATAGTAGAAAAGAAAGGGTCGTCAATGTTCAATAGTCATTCATATACCGAGAAGTGTCATTAAAGCCTTCAATAACATCTGCCTGGAGAAGGGCTCAACATGAAATCTCTTTCATATCAATATAAAAATAAATCTTCGGCAAGGGGTGCACAGTTCGGACATAGGGTACGGTAGTTCCATACTTGACGAAAATAGTATCTAATAGAAAGATGAGTGCTTCAAAAACTTCTTGGCAAGTCCACAGAGTGGAATTGTCTAAACTGCCGTTAGTAGAAAACGCTTTAATATTATTACAGGCCAAACATGTAGTTTAATCTCTAGCGCGAATGTTTTATAAGAGAAATAAGCTTGTTTTTGATAAGGTGATGTGGTAAGGTTGTATATAGTGAAGAGAAGTCGTAAGTGCTTATATGTTTAAACTTGACATTTATTGCAAATTCGGTCAAGAACCTAAATCCGAGAGTTTAGCACAATATTGTTTAACGTGCATTTTAACGGCAGTAAGACAAGAAGTTAAGTATGGAGTTGTTTGTGGTGCAGGCACCATAATAGGAAGTAAAGCAGGCCTTATACGGGTTTTATGTATTTTAGGAGTCCAGTACATAGTTGGCAGTTTGTTCTTCTTTTCGTCTACCCCTGCCTTGAAAGTAGTGCACCGATTGATATGTGTGGAAATAAGATCAACCTAGTGACTGAACTGGAGTATACGAATTAGTGCTACCGAGTTCCAGAGATTGACGTCCTGTAGGCGTCTAACAATAACGCGTTATCAGTAGGAACTAAAACAAATTCATTATGACATTTTTGAATTCCCGATTTTAAATTACCAAATGAAAACCTAGGTCTCGGACGAAGTAAAGAGGTGTTAGCAATATTAAAGTTAATAAGTGTATCTATAATTTTAAGATTTGATTTTTCCAAGTAGAAAACGAGTTTGGGTCCGAATGTTCTTCACGACACCATGTTATAATAAAATCCTCAATGAATTTGGCGATCTGAGCACGACAGGCATTACAATTAATAGTTGAAGGTAATCTATACTTAAGACCTTTCGAAAACAGATGCCGAATATGTTTATCAACAATATCAGCAATATCAAAATTACCAGTGATGACATGACCTGCTGGAGAATAGCTAAATTTTGATATGTTACGAGAGGTGTTCAACTTATATTTGAACACCTTTGTTTAAGATGGGTTTTTTCAGCGGAAGGGATTATCATAAAAATGCGTGATTTAATGATGTGTAACTGTCATTTAGAGCGTATGCAGTTAAAAATAATATCTAATTTCACGCGGTTCTTTTTAAATTACATTTTGAATAAGGTGTACACTATTTTGTAATTTTAAACCTATATGTTGCTGTTACCGTGGAGTTTAACCTTAAACCAAATAATTGCACTAAATGCATATCATAATTGTTTAAACCTGTGTTAATAATTCAAATATGATCGTATGTTTTATTTTAAGACAAAAATATAGATGCTGAAGTAAAAACTCGAATTTTTATCGCAATATTAAAACATTGATAGATAATAGGAAAGTTTGCTCGTATGTTACTGATAATTTTATAAATTACCCAAAGTAACTACTTTTAATCATATTTTGTGATATAAAAACATGAACAGTTAGTGTTGTTGTATATCATATATGTATATCATATACCGTATAAAGATATCTTTGGTAAAAAAATATATTATTTTTATCATTATTTGCAAATGTGTGTGTTTTGCCCTTAAATTTTAATTTATATATTTTTCTATCTTTTCTTTTGAGAAACTTATGAAACTTGTTTTTTTATAGCGGAGGAAGTCACAAAATGCCTGCAGTTAATGTTTTGAACTAGAAGCTTTCATAAATTTAGTCATTTTCATAATTGAATTTCATGTTAATTTTCGCTAAGATCTTGAAAATCGACAAAATAAAAAAAAATGCATATTACACTTTTCTACGTTCATACACGGATATATCGGAATACTATAACCTTTAACGATATTTTAAAAGCATTTGTGTTAAAATTTGTATTGATGTTATTTTTATTATTGACGATTTTTGCTTGAAAATGTCATTCTCTACCCATTTTCAAAAATGCGGATGCAACAACATTAGGAAGCACATAATAGTGCATGTCATAATTTTTCATATCGAAGGAATCATTAGACTTGACATTACAATCAACTTATTCGGCAAGAATTTCAAGTTAGTTGATTCAGTTACACGATAAAAGTGTTCAAATATAAGTTGAACACCTCTCGTACATTCACATTTATAACCTAGACTGCTATTTGTATACGTGTTACAGTTCATTATTTGCGTGGGACCACCTGTCTGCATTTATTTCTTTATTATTTTAATTTACGGTTTTATTTCATTCGCTCACTGGTGTTTGTTCCTTTAGCGCTTTATTATCCGCACATACTATTGCAGCATTTCACATTACAACAGTAATAAAGCGTTAAACGGCGCTGAATACCAAGAACCAGGTTATTTAGACTGTTTTGACTTCCTGTTTGATTACAGTCGGTGAGAGACCTAACAGTATAAACAATATATTTTATTCGTAATTATTCCCTCAACATTTGGTGTATAGGGTATAAAAAATAGTAAATTATTATTTTACAAATATTAACGATTTACTACACAAAGACACAACTATTAACAGCATGAGGGAATTAGCGAGGATTGTGCATATACAATCGATTCCAGCTAACCAGTAGGCCTTATTGCCTACTGACCGTTCCAAGTCGGTAAACCTGTCTTCACCACCCTTTCTGTTGTTTTTTGTCTCTTTCATTGTATTTTCAAGACATTGTTTGCAGTACAGTGCGGACCTACGATGCCATTGCGTTCGGACGCTGTGGTTTCTATAGGACCATATATCTCATTGTTGCCTTGGACAAAAATAAAGTAAGACGGAATACATGTACCTCTGTGTATATCAATTTTAAAATGAATATTGCGCACGCACTTACTTTGAACGTTTTTTTTCAAATGTCGTGCATGTGATGTACATTTATGTTTTAAATTACATTTATAATCTATTATCCAAAATAATTTCACATTTCAGGTTTTCTAATTATTCCAATAAATGTTACATTATAAAATAATAACAAACAATGGAAGGTTGTTAATTCGCACAGGTAAACATTTATTCGAATTTTTAAAGAGCGAATACATTATTTCGAAACGATTTAAATTCCCAAATTTAGAGTAACTGATATTAATATTTTTGAAAAGAAGTTTTTTCGATTCATGATTGAATTTGAAACTTTCGAAATACATTTCTAAGTATTTAACTGGACACGTGCTTTTATGTGTTCTGGCTATTACGACACAAGAACCTTTCTTATATTGAAACTATAATAACACCGAATCGATACAATACAACATAAATACATTGCGTCGGCCTAACGCCGGATCAATAAAATGACAAAATGGTGACGGTGTACAATACAATACAACACAAATGCTTTATCCGTCAGCTGACGCCGGATCCATAACATTAACGTAAACGTTCTGTGCCGACCCGACGCATGGTAAAGCACAAGTCTAATATTTAAAAAAAAAATAACTCTATAAAATTGCCCGTTTGTGAAGCGCACACCCCGAATTATAAAAAATTATCTTTAGACCTAATTATTTCCTTCTTTGTGACTAATGGTCCTTGGACTATGGCAAAGCAAAACATGGTAGAACCTCTGAATAGCTAACTGGATGTTGAATTTAAAGCATTGTTACAAAATGCCCAGTGCTTCCAATTGGAAATGAGGTTTAGTACTGCCCGCCGTAGTTATTCTGGCGCTGTTTTGAGGATACGTGAACCAATTAACTGACTTGATCTTTAGCAAAGATTTTTAGCAAAGAACCATAAGCATTAATTTAGTTTTACTTCTTCAATTTCTCTGAAAGTAGAACTTTTTAAGGCGTTTTTTTCTGACCATGCTTTGTGGAACATTGAATTGACGCTCCGCATGCTCTGTTGCAATCATCCAAATAAACAATAGTCTGGCAGCGAGAAACATCACCCAGTTTTCGGATGTTCAGATTGTCCACGTTATTCTACCAAAATAGCAATTCCTCGTCACTGTTTAATTTAAATAAGTGGTCCCAAGAAGATCTACCTTCAATGGCTAGGTATAATGACCTTGTCATAAATCTCGCGATATTGCCAATAGCATGCATCATTGAAATTTGAAAGCACGTTTCGCTAATTGTCGTGCGTTTAGTTTAAATTAAATTCTTTCCAAACAAAGACCAACCCATGACAGACTGTTGACAGCATCCCATAATGATTTATTATACTTTATGACAAAAGCTGTTTTCTCTAGACTATTCTTTACAAAAACATAATCTTTCATGCATGGTGCCTTATCGCTGATAGTCCCCCATCCATCATCAAGAAACATTACATATTTTAATATTCCATCTCCAGTTTAATAATCTCCTCTAAAGGGACACACAATGAACTGGAAATTGTCGTGAAGCTTGGATCAGTACCTTGTTTTTTTTCCCATTAGTCTGCCATATGTTTAGATTATTGGTGCCATATAATCAACAGTTATCAATATGTAAACTCAGTTTGTGTTCAACTATTCTCATAATTATTATTGATGATTGTAAAAGTCCAAGTTATGTATAAAACTATCGGGACTTAAACCACGCACAATTATTTTACTAAATCGATCATGGCATTTCCAACAAATTTAAAGTTTTCTAATAAGGGTTTATTATTTTTAGAAAAAGAAACTGCCGGCTCGAAAACTGAGACTTTACAGCTATTTCTTAATGCCTCTATAATTCCCGGAGTAGCTCTTATACTTTCACAAACGTCTACGGTTTGCTATAAACTACTTATAACTGTATTTATAACATTTCCGTTATTTTGATATAAATTTATTTCCTGAAATTATTTTTTTCAAAATTCTAAATGATCGTTTAATAATGTTGTAAATGTACTTGTTTCTTCGTTCAACGTATTAAAAAATACTTATCATTTATCGTTGTATCTGTTCCTTACACTAGTATCCGACTCTATATTGCGGCAGCCCTGAAGCAGTGGCGGGCCTCGAGCAAACCCTGAAGTGTCCTCAGTTACCAGAAGGAAGCATGTTTCTGGTCTGTTTGTTGTTCACTTATTGTATGAACGGCCCGCCAGCCAGTTGGGAGTGTTAAAGTGGAACAATCCTGGATCTGAAAAAGCGTTCTGTATTCAGGTGGGAAGCAGAGTGGTTATTTAGCTCCGCCGTCTACTTTTCATAGAAACACATTACAACGGAAAGTAATACGTCATTTTGCCGTCAACGTCAAAAAAAGGTGAAACGGCCGCCATTTTTTTTTTTAAAACAGGTAATTTCGAAGATTGTGACAATTTTACATGATTAAAATCTCAGTTACCCTTTAAGTTTCGTCATCTTCAGCTGTATTTAGAAGCTTTACTGCGCGAGAAATTGCGAGACTCACCCATTTAAAATTCCGAAGCGAGGGAAAATAACTCTTAAGAGATGCCATTGTTAAAATGCGTTTAAAAATGATAAAAAGTGTGTTCTTTTTTAATTAAATACAAGGAGACTCTCAAAATATGTTGTTGAAGCTCATATTGCACATGACGTGTGCTTCATGTAACACAAATCATGTTATTTCTTTATCAAAAGTACACGTTAAAAAGAAAATAAATCGACTAGGCACTGTCGGTCAAAAAGTATAACGAGCGCCAGTGACCATCTACATATGCGTATTCGGTGAAGCATATTTAAAAAGGTCGACAGCTGTTCGCTTTCTTGGTGTGCGTTTTGATGGCCCATCTGGTATGATAGTACTAATCCGAGCCTTCTCTGACCTTGTTACTTTGTTTAGGCGTACACAGCCAGATCAAATATCAAACTCATAGAAACGTCTGGTAAGGTCAGAGAAGGCTGGGGATATATACACCCCTGGTGTGTTAATGCTATATGTTTTTTATTTGGCGAACATCACCATATATATGCAGCCAAATTTAAGGTCAAAATATTAAAACAAAGCTTATTTCCAAGGTTAGGTTGCAGGTTTTTCGTATTAAAGGGCATAACACTGCCAAAATGGAAGACAGTCAGAGTTATTGCACATGTGTAACAGCATTCCAGGAGTTGAGATGAATGTATGTGTGAAGTTTCACGAACATGCGTCAAATACTTTTCAATTTATGACCAATGTTAGGTTGCAGCAGCAACGTTTAATACACATTCCTGGTTGCAGTTTAAAAGAAATATAAAAAGATCGGACAGGGAAAGTAGCATCCAAGGGGACAGTCAACCACAAAACACAGAAACAAACACGCAAACAGACAAACAAGAAGGCAAAAGCAATAATAAATGCAAACGACATCACAAACACAAAAGGGTTGACAATAAGGCTACCGCCTTGGAACGGTCAGTGGCAAAATAGGTTACTGGGGGTTTAAACCGGTTCTAGGGTGCACCAAACCTCACACTTACCCTACTTCATCCCATTAAAACAGGACAGTGTAAATAAGGAATCCCCGCCATGATCTAATTTCTAACCAACAAGGTAGCATCGATAGGCAATATAAGTAAAACACAAATATGCTCGTGTAAATATAATACGAAAAAACAATAGCCTAGAAAGCCACAATGAAGGTACTCAATGACTTGGCAGAAGCCAGAGCAGTAAGGGAATAAACCATTAAGGGCACGACAAGAAAGATCATGTACAAACATCAAACGCCACCGTCTCAATGGGCTTTAGGTAGGCATTACCATAGGGTCCACAGCCTGTCGCATGACGGACGGACGACAAGTGATCCCTAAGTGTCTGCCATGCTAAGAAGCCGACACAAAAACAAGTGTTCAGTTCTCATATAAATATATTCATCATGAGAATATTTTTTATGCACTTTTCAATCCAATGAATTTTATTTTAACAGGCTAGACCAGTGACATTTGCTTTATCAGATGAATAATGCTAAATAAAGTAAAACATGTTTCGCGACACTAATTTCAGTGCTTGATGCTTGATGCTTCAATATTGACATTTGTCCTTTTATTTACAAAAGATCTATTTCAAAAGCTTGAAAGAACGATAAATAGATTCAAATGACCTAGTGTTCCCCAAAGGCAGTTTTAGATACGCAAATGGATTTTTTTTTACATAGATCATTTAGGTGAGGGTTTATCGTTTTTATAATACAACTGAACTAAAGAATATACTATTCAATATTTTATTTATATTTATAAACTAAACATCTATTATAATAAGACTACAATAATAAAATTTACTTCATACTTAATAACTCACTTTAAATGGGGGGGGGGGGGGGTCTGCCTAACCACAAAAAAATCAACAGTCATATATGGCCTAAAATGTGCTAAAATGATGTAAAACACCATTCAAACAAACAAATTACTTCAATATTATGCCAGATATTGGATGGCAAACCAAGTTTTTTTTAATGTGAACATGAACAGTATGACATTGTATACGGTACATTTGGTGTGTTTTTTTAACAGCTTTACACATTATCTATATGATATATAGCCTCTGTGAGATATAATTATGTTCATTTTAGTTTTTAAAAAATAAGGTCTGCTCAGTTCTCGGGGATCGCCTAGGTGAAGTCACCATCAGACGGACACATCTCAAGCGGCATTACGCAGTAACAAGAATACACCGTGTAACACATATGATCGAAGAAAAAATAACCGTATTTCTTATTTGGCCTAATTAATTAATAAATTGTCAACTTTTTTGGTTAAATCCACACGTCTTTCAGGGTTGCAAATGGTATTTGAAGAACGAAGGGCATCTCGAGATCAGATGATGCGTCATTGAAATGAACAAACAAAATTTTTAAAGCAGTTTTAAAATGAAAATGATACTGGACTAATAAATTGTGATGCTAATGTTCGACAAAATCTTCAAGATTGCTGTGTCCCTTTAAAGTATTATTGTCCTATTATGTGTAACAGTAACGCGCAATTTAACTGGGGCGGTCTTGTATCGATGTAAACTGACATCACAGATAAACTTTTACGTTGTATCATCAACGTGTATCCATTGTTTTATGTGATAAAATAGAATTTCACAATATATATATATAAAAAAGAAAGAAAGTAAAGTATCCCAATGCGCTGGGACAATAGTTAGGCAAAGAACATATATATATGCCGACTCCCTTATAACACTCCTTTTTTAAGTTTTTTTAAGTTAACTAGCCCGCCAAATAACTACAAAATTACAAATTAACTATCCCGTCAAATAACTACAAAACTACACTAGAAAATCGTTTATTGAAACTCTGTCCAGGTGTTCGGGTCATATAACAATGTGTATGTGCCTATTAAAAGCATATGTTTATACTTTTTTGTCAGTAGGTTTAGACACAGTGTACATAATGTTGTAAAATGTGGCTGTTGTTGGTGGGATAGCTACTTTAATGAGAATAAAAAATCTGTACAAAGCGCGTTCTGCCACTCAAATAAATCGGTATCTTATTATTCTCAAGCTTATTAAAATCTTCATTTATAAAAAACACTCTCGGCCCTCAAATTTGATTCATGAGTAGTTAGTACCTCACTGCTGTCTTGTGACGATGTTAGGCCGACGTTCACTGAAAGAAGGGAAGCTGTAGACAGAAATTAGTTGGTTCTTCGTATGGCGCGTCTAAAGTATGCAGTGGCCAGTAGCCTAGTAGTGGCATAGTAGCTTGAATAGAGTACCATGGAGTACTAGGGGGAGGCTGTTTCACAGCAATAGACAATAACAGAAAACATATCAGCAATGTCCCAGAAACAGTACAATCCTAAGGAAAAAAGAGAAAAATCAGGTGAACTGCGGGTGAACAGCGAGAGTCGTCGCAGAAACGGAATATACAGCGAGGCTTCGGCAGAAAGTATGTCAGAACAGATCACCATCTAGTAGGAGGGACAACAGCAGAGCTGGCGGAAGACGGAGTGAGGGGAGGCGAAAGAAAGGAGCAGATAAAAGGGGTTGAGAAGGTGGGCCTAAAAGAAAAAAAAACACGTTAAAGAACCATATAACTGTATTCAATAGTAAGAATAGCCTAAGATATGGGGAAACGGTCCCGAATTTCCTCTCTTGGATGGCTCGAAATATTAATATTTGCTAGTAAGAGCTTAGTTAAGATTTTTTAATTCCCCTCTCTGGGGTGCCTCGAAATATTGATGTATTACGTTTAATTACAATTAATTTGATGAAAATGTGCAATGAGCTGGTGTCATATTATTAGCCTAAGCTATATCACATTACACAGGGGTCAAATATACTAAGGTTTATTGCTTTAGCTTACCCAGAGCTAGGCTCAGTCTTGGAGCTGAAACTTGGAGATGTCACTTGACAGGAGGTTGCAACATCTGCAAGGATCCCTGAAAGAAATATGAATTATTGTTTATATATTAGTAGTTTGTGTTTGTTTGTGTGTTGTTTGGGGGGGGTGGGGGGGGAGAAATATGTTTATTATTGTTTATATATTAGTTTGTGTGTGTGTGGGACGGGGGTGGGGGGGGGTCTGGGGGCGTGTTGAGGGGACAACAGTGCATTTCTGCTCTGCTGTCATAGAAATAATATATCAATGTGGTTGTGGGGAGGGAATATTTGGTTAGCGCACTATATGATGTTGTATGTTTTGGTGTAATTAAGCGTGGATAACGTTTTTTTGTTGTTTTATTGCTCGTCAAATAGTTTGGGCCCCCACTACAGTAATGTTAATCAAAACGTTCCTAAACATGCAGAAAGAAACACATTCATGGGTCAGAACAGAGTAAATACCTTTACTTTAGGCTTTAATTTGTTTGCATCACCAAAGCTGTCAGTGTCACTAAATTAATCCAGCCTCCAGGCGAACGTGACATGATGTCGTACTGACTGAATGAGTCATGAATGACCTTGATCACTGCGTGTATCTTGGTCTGTTCTGTAGACTGCTAGCTGTTCGTACATCATTCAACCATAACAATAGTTAAACACACATGAACAGGTCTGTCTTTTTGCTCATTAAATCATGCAATTGTTAATTATTGACTTGCAACAACTAGTTGCGGTTTTTGCGGTTTATTGATTTTAAAGCGTCCAGTTGTGGCTGATTTTTACCGTAAATATGCTAAAAGGTGTTTAGACATAGGACTGTACATCTAATTTACTGGCATTTTATCGTGGGGACAGGAATTACTTATGTCCGGGAGTAGAAATATTCATGTTTTACGTTTCCATTGTTGCTTTTCAGTTTTGCTATTTATCTTGTAGCCGCCATTTTGAATATGAGTGTTTTGAGTGACTAAAAGGCGTGACCATCTTTCAAAACGGTCTCAAAAAAAATGTGTAGTCATGAATTTTGCCGACATTTTCAGGAAAGGTAGTAGAGGTACTGATCTATCATTCCTGTTAATTTAAGCCAAATCGGTGATGACACATTTTTCGTGACCGTTTTGAGAGATCGGTAATTTTGGAGTTTTACAAAATTCAAAATTTCAGATCTTCACATTTCAACCGCGATTTAGGCTATGCAAATTATGCCAATAGTAGTCAAAACGAATTCTAAGGGATGTTTAACATATAAACTTACTTTATTCGTTGTCTGTGTTGTTTCTGCATTCAAAATTGGCTTAAGCTAACGTTTTATTAAAAGACAATTGCAATTTCCGCGTAACTGCACGTGAGTGCTAATTGGGACTACTTCGTGTCAAAACACTTGAAATTCAAAAGTGAGTTATGGGGCATATCTTCGAGAAAAGCTTCGGCTGCGTCCCACCTGATTATTCTCATGTCTCTGTTTGCCTTCCCGGCTCCTCCGCTGAATCCATATATGACTTCAATATGTAGCGGATTTACTGTTTGCCTGTCGGAAAAACGTTTCTGCTCACTACACGTCAGCGTATACTCGCTTTGCACGTGCAAACGAGTATATAGCACCCTCTAGGTACCGGTAGAAACAGGTTCAATGTAACTCACCGAACTGTAAATTATTAAAGAGACTCTCATAAATTATTTTAGGACCACTACATATTGCTCTTTGCACTTAATATCGCTAAACAGTTACCGAAGTTATGTTGATGATAAACGATCTGTCACATTCCTAACAACGTGACAACATAAGTGAAATATACGAGTACTTTAATCTTTTCAGAGTTTGTTTTTGTTAGAAAACGGGTTATGGAAAGTTTCTCACGAATAGTTCTCACAAATTTCATAATATATTGGATAGTTAAGGGTTTTACAAAATGCACTCTTACTCATATCGTGTCTTAAAGGTTATCTGATTCATACGTGTTCAATATGTTGAAAACAGAGTAATATTACCTATATCACTTAAAGACCTTACTAAAATTAGTACACAACAGCATACACAGATTACATTCATCACATTTACATATCAAGTCACATTATATATTGAATCCATATCACAAATTTTCCATATGAGTTAGCGAGACAAATTGCATTATTGTATAGATAGTGTTCGGTTACACATTATGCTACAATCCGCAGATTCAATTATAATTGGTTTATCTTGGACTTGATGTTTTTTAATGTTACTGATGAGATTCGTGCGTGCAGAAGCGATCAATTACTTCACCTACTGCAGAGCAAATTCGCATTAAGAAACACATTATAACCCGATATGACAATATGTTACAATGAGTAGAACGTTTCATGACAGATTTATCATGTTTATTATGGAATTGTTTTACATTCACGATTAATTTAAGAGGCATTCTTTGATTGCTTAAAGTTGAGGATTATCAATATATTCATTTACGTTAAAGACAGTTAGAGTTAGACATGTATATCACATTCCTGAAAATGAATACTGAAAAACAAATCCCATACAAGCAACAAACATAAACAAAAGATAAAAGTAGCTGACTCGGTTTTATCGAGTCTGTTCATGACAGTTAATGTAACGTGTAACTCCTAGCACCAGCTTGAGCGATATTCTACTTTAACGTCACGAAAACGTTGCTTGATGATCCCAAAGGACTAGTAAAAGTAATAACAATACTGAATTGTAGTCGGGGCAAACTTTTAGGGCCGCCACCAAGAAATAAACAAATGCTAGTGTGAATGTCAACCTTTATAACTTTTAAAAAGGCTTACCGAAAGGTATATATAACATTAATGATATAAACTTACGTATTAATGGAGTTTCTTTGGATATGCCGATTAAAGAAGCAAATATAAGAAACATGTAGAGATTATTCAACTGTTTCGTGAGATTATTAGAAAATCGTTCACGAGATGGCAAGCGTACGTTTTTTTCACGAGCGGGTGGATGAGAGCGAATGAAAAAAACAATACGCTTGCCATCGAGTGAAGGATTTCCTAATAATCGAACGCAGTAGTGAAATAATGTGTTTATTAAGTTTTTAATATCCAATTTATTACATGTTTAACTTTATTTTGTATGAGTTTGATTGTAGTACAAACCAAATTACGACGCGTATTTTTGCGAGTAAGAATATAGAAGCGTGGGTTATTGACTACTATTGCCTTTTAAAGCAAATTGTAAAAAAGTATTCATACGCGGTAGTAATAAATTGCCTGTCAACTTCAAATTTATCGTTTTTAAGGCAACACACTTTATATATGAATAAATGTGAACCGTATTTTTTTCATCAATCTCTTTTAAAACGACAACATTTATGCAGTAGCCTACATGCGTAACGTTAGACTGCGATCGCAGATTCAAAGAGGCAATCGCTTCAATTATACATTACTGTATGTACCTGTACAGTAATGTGTAAACCGTGTGTAAACAATCGCTCAGCGTGTTTTCAGACGAAACAATGAATTTAGACACGGACAAAATGTTGTTTTTTTCTCTCAACAAACGCTAGTGTGAAAAAAATCGGCTTGTTCGTTAAAAAAACAACACACCCCTACAATCTTGTGAATGGGTTCACTGTAATCATTGCCAGCAGTTAAATAATGTTTGATGTTGCAGACTATTCCTTCACGCTATGGTAGGCATGTTGTTCTTACTTCACTTACATCTGTCATTCGTGAAAATAAAAAACTATTTCTATATATAAATCGAGCCAGCAGTTAAAAAATATCTATATTTGATACACGTTTTGCGTGCGATTTAAAGTTGCTGTCCTACCAACAAGGAATTTTAACTTAAGTACCCGTGAATAAAACTAGGGTTTAATAAATCTAGACGTTTAATTGGCATGAATGTATTTCATGACCTCAACACATGGACAGAGTTTTCTGAACGGTTTTGTAGTGAAAATTTGTGGTTGAGTATTTTTCTTTAGATTTGCTGAAATTGTTCACCTTTTCTGCTATTTTCAAATTGTTCTCAGCAAATAACATCGACGTTCTCAACACTTTATTGATGTCATAGTTCATTATTTTTGTGAAATGAGTTATAGACAAATCCTTATAACAAGTAAAATGCATCACTCGGTTGTAGTATTTGCACTCAATCGCATTCTTTCGTTCATGAACCCACACACCTACCATCTCAAGAAGGATTTCCTAATTATCAATCCAAGCAGATAAATAGTGTCAACGAAATTTACAGAAAACGTTCCAACACTGTGAGAGTGAAACAGTTTGGTTAAATCGTACACAAATTTATTTGAAATGTAATGCATATATTTAACCGCAGCATTTGATTATGAGAAAATCCTTCACTCTATGGTAGGCATATTGTTTATTTTTTGTCACTTGCTCCCACTTGCTTGTGAAAAGAACCACACACCTACCTCATGAACGATTTCCTTTTGAAAAGAACGACAATCCTAAGGGTTTACTCACTCAGTGGTAGGTATACTGTTTATTGTTTATCCTTTATATCTTCTATCCGTTCGCTCGTGAAAAACACACACACCCTACCATCTATGGAAATATTTCTTATGTCCTAACCATATAATTGAACCCAGTAGTAACTGATAATAATGTATGCTTTTTATTGTTTAATTACTACAAATTTTAGTCATCTGTGTGTTTTAATCACCGCCCAACCCCCCACCCCCTACCTCCGTCATTTTATTCACATTTGTGGCTGGCAGTTCCAACAAATCGGAAAACTTACGTATTTCGATTATCACATCCATGTATCATCTCCAAGTCGACAGTACATGTACTTATCAATCGGGCGGGATACCAGACACTATTTGTTTACATGTACATGAAAAATAGTCCGGTCAAGTTAAAAACTCGGATTTGCGCAGTCACAAACAAAAAGAAAGAAGTAAAAAAACAGTTAGTTATTTTTCATTCACTGAGTCAGTTATTAATATTTAGCGATACCGAATATTCTCTCACTGAGAAATCAAGATCTTTCATCAATAACATGTAATAAATTGCAGTATTTGAAGCCTGAAGACTGCGGCGGGAATTCTGTTGTAAACCTACCAAATCAGTTTCTAGCATACATAATGGCCTTTCGTGACAAAGATGAACATTAAAAGCATTTTTAAAATACGTCTATATCCTTTATCTAAAATCAATCATCGCATACGTTGCGTCCATCTCGAGAATCAAGTGTTTCGCCGCCAGTTGGTTCGGTATATACAGCTATGTGCCCAACGTGGGCATCGCGTACGTCTGTAGTACGTCGGTGTAGTATATACAGCTATGTGCCAATCGTAGGTAAGGCGTACACGTGTAGGAGTTGGTTCAGAATAAACAGCTATGTGCCTAACGTGGGCATCACGTACATGTGTAGGAATCCAAACGTTCAGTAGACTGTTGTATTACAGTCAGGACTTTATACACGTCAAAACAAACTTTCCGATCACCAAATTTTAATTGCAAATACTAATTTTAAATTAACCAACAGTAAGATAAAACGTATCTCGTATCAAAGTACAGTCCTATTTAGTTTGTCGAAATATCAGCCAATATATAACATAATTCAGATTGCCAAAGACTGACCCTAGCGGCCCGGTGATGCAAGCTTAAAGTGACTAAACCACAGACATGACTTCAATTCAAGACTTGCTTATAGATTGCCTCGGACTGCCGAGCGGTCCTAATTTATATAGGTTCTCTCGCCGAACAGCCGTGAGAACCTGTCCAGGTTGCAACATGGTTCCTGATTGTAAACCATCAAGGTCATCATTCAATCTCTTTTGACACCAACTGCGTGGTTTAGCATTGATCAGACCCAACATATGGTCGTAAACAAGCACCATATGGTTGTAACTTGACACCGAAGCAGTACCAACGGTCTTTTAATGAGTTTGTTGGACATATAATATAGAATGATTAAATACCGACCACGGCGTATGCGTATATTCTCGGTAAACACCACATAAGATATTATTTAAATGATTGTATTTACATGACTTATCAACTTAAATGCACGCATGCGTCACATCTCTGCCTTAAGGCAATTACTGATGTTGCTACAGACCCTATGTTATGTACTTTGATAGAATGTGAGATACTATAATATAATTCAATATACGAGGGTGTTCATTATGTCTTCGCACGGGTTTCTCGTATACCGTCCCATATACTTAAACCATTCATGCACACATCGATAGGCCTATTGAATACCAGTAGTATGACACTACAGAAGTACATGTTTTATCCGTGTAATTAATTTATATTTTAAATTGAAATTGGTTAGTCATAGACCACTGAATATACTTATGGCTGGAAAACGTATTGAAATCTCAGCAGAAATTAGGGCTAATACACTGTCGTATAGGACAGTTTGCAGGTGGGTTGGACAATTTGTAAAAGGAAGGGAATCACTTGAAAATGACACTAAACCTGATCGACCAGTGAGTAACTCAACAAAGTCTGCACAAACGAAAATCTAAAAAGTGCGTGCAAATAACACTAGATATACAGTAAAGGAACTAGCTAAAATAACAGGTATCTCGTTAGGAAAAGCTAATTTCATTTTAAAATAGAAGCTTCAAGTAAGAAAAATATCAGCTAGATGTTGACCAAAGAACAAAAGAAACGCGTGTAAAATTAGCCAAAAAGCTGTTAAAGAGTTATCCAAAATTTTAAATGACATTGTAACTGATGACGAGACGTGGATACACATTTATGAACCACATCGTAAAGAAAACAATAAGATATGGGCAACAAAGGAAGCAAACATATCATGTATAGCCAAAAGAACAACAGTGTTCGAAAGGTCGTGTATGCTATATTTTCACTATTTATGGACCCGCAATTCAAGTTTCAGTACCAAAGGGTAAAGTAGTGAATGCTAGATTCTACAGTGACAGAGTTTTGACAATGTTAAAGGCATACTTCCAAAAGCGACGACCAAAAACCGGAATTAAACATGTTAAACTATTTCGCAACAATGCACAAGCGCACCAGGCCGCATTTATGACTGAATTTCTGAACCGTGAAAGAGTGCCAGTGCTACCGCATGTCGCCTATTCTCCAGACTTGGCTCCTTGCGACTTCTTTCTCTTCCCGCGTTTGAAAAAGTAACTTGCAGGAATAAAATATTCATGCCGGCAATCAGTTGGGTCTGCAGTGGCTTAGGACTATACCTAAAACAGACTCTCGTAACGCACTGAAAATATGTATTAAAAGGCTGAAATTGTGTGTAGAATACCATGGTGGGTGAATACCTTGAAGGAATGTAACCAACGTAAATCAATTGCATTGCATAGCTTCCTTTTTATAACACCAAGGACATTACATAATGAACACCCCTCGTATGAATAAACAACAACAAAACAAATACGACTTTAACACACAGCTATGTTCCCATCGTGGGTATCGCGTACGTTTGTAGGAGTCCGTTGGTTCAGTATAAAAAGATATTAAGTGCCCAATGTGGTTAACGCGTCATTTGTAGGAGTATGTTGGTTCTATATATACAGCTTTTTGCCCAACTTGGGCATCGCGTACGTTTATAGGAGTTGAGCATATACAGTTGTGTGCCCATCGTGGGCATCGAAAACCTTTGTAGGATTCCTTTGGCTCAGTACATACAGCTATGTGCCCATCGTGGACATCCGGTAAGTGTGTAGGATCAGACTGGTTCAGTACATACAGGTACGTGCCCATCTTTGGCATCGTGTAAGTTTGTAGCAGACTGGTTTAGTATTTACAGCTATTTATCCGGTGTAAATGTCAGTGTGTAGGAGTCAGATGGATTATTTTTAGACCATAGAGCTATATATCCACATGGGTATGGCGTAAATGTGTACGAATCGGTTGGATAAGTTTATACAACTATTAATAAACCATGGGCATCGTATACGTTTTTATCTGTGGTTTAATTCAGTATATACAGTTATGTGTCAGTCATGAGTATAGGGTTTGTAGGTTTCGTCTGGTTCAGTATATATAGCTATGTAACCAACTTGGGTATCAGGTAAGTGTATAAGTGTCGGCTGGTTCAGTATATACAGCTATTTACCCAACTAGTGTATCTGGTAAGTGTATAGATGTCGACTGGTTCAATATATACAGCTATGTAGCCAACTTTATTATCGGGTAAGTGTATAGATGTTGGCTGGTTCAATATATACAGCTATGAATCCATCATGGATATCGGGTAAGTGTATAGGTGTTGGTGGGTTCAGTATATACAGATATGTAACCATATTGACTATCGGGTAAGTGTAAGGGTGTCGGCTGGTTCAGTATATACAAATATGTATCAATATTGAGTATCGCGTAAGTTTATAGGTGTCGGCTGGTTCACTATATACAGAATATGTATCCAACTTGAGTATCGAGTTAGTGTACAGGTATCGGTTGGTTCACTATATATACAGATATGTATCCAACTTTTGTCCTTTTGCGTGTTTTTGGATTTATTGAGTTCTGTGAAAGCTGCATTTTTTTCAGTATATACATCTTTATTTCCATCATGTGTATCCATCATGTGTATCCTGTAAGTTTGTAATAGTCAGTTTATTTAGCATTTACAGGTATGTGTCCGTCATGGGTATCGGGTATGTTTGTAAGAGTCAGTTCTTTCTCCCTCACGACTTTCGGGTAAGTGTGCAAGATTCGTCCAATTGCTTAAATGATACTTAAGTATTCCGATATAAAAGTCGACCATGAAATATGGCATTCTGTCAATTAAAATACCTATCGAAATAAATAGCATCTGTCAGGATACATGAGAGACAATGTAAGTGAAATCACAGACATAAAATGGTTGACATGGCTAAATGATGAAAAACAGTTATTTTTTCAGCACAGAAGGATTATCAATATTGAGTATGTCGCTTTGGAAGTATGTCTTTAACATTTTCAAACCCTATCACGGTAGAATCTAGCATTCACTCCTTCACCCGTAGGTACTGAAACTTGAATTGCGGGTCCATGAATAGTGACAAAATAACATACATGACCTTTAAAAAGTTTATCAATAGAGGTTATGACCCTATCATTTTGCAACGTACTGCATGCTTGGTGGTGGACCCTTTTACAGTTCGCCACTATGCTTACCTCTTTAATTGTACGATGACCGGACAGGCTGTGGACCTATGATGACGCATACCTAAAGCCCATTGGGACGGTGGCGTTTGATGTTTGTCTATGATATTTCCTGTCGTGCCCTTAATGGTTTATTCTCTTGTTGCTCTGGCTTCTGCCAAGTCAATGAGTAGCTTTATTGTGGCTTTCTAGGCTATTGTATTTTTTTGTATTATATTTACACGAGGATATTTGTGTTTTACTTATATTTCCCATTGATGCTGCCTTGTTGGTTAGAGATTAGATCATGGCGGGGATTTCTTTATTTACACTGTCCTGTTTTAATGGGATGACAGTAGGGTAGGTGTGAGGTTTGGTGCACCCTAGAATCGGCTTAAACCATCGGTGGCCTTTGTTGCCACTGACCGGTCCAAGGCGGTAGCCCTATTGTCAACCCTCTTGTGTTTGTGATGTCGTTTGCATTTTTTATTACTTTGACCTTCTCGTTTGTCTTCTTACGTGTTTGTTTTTGTGTTTTGTGGTTGACTGTCGTCCTTCAATGCTGCTTTCCCTGTCCGATATTTTTATCTTTCTTTCGAACACTGTTGTTCTTTTGGCTATGCATGATATTTTTGCTTCCTTTGTTGCCCATATCTTATTGTTTTTTTTACGATGAGGTTCATAAATGTGTATCCACGTCTCGTCATCAGTTACAATGTCATTTAAAATTTTGGATAACGTTTTATGGCTTATTTTACACGTGTTTCTTTCTGTTCTTTGGTCAACAAATTAGGTATCCATCTAGGTGATATTTTTCTTACTAGAAGCTTCTATTTTAAAATGAAATGAACTTTTCCTAACGAGATACCTGTTATTTTAGCTAGTTCCTTCACTGTATATCTAGCGTCATTTCCAACCAATTTCTTTTTTCGTTAGTGCAGACTTTGATGCATTACTCACTGGTCAACCAGGTTTAGGCTCATTTTCAAGTGATTCCTTTCCTTTTATAAATTGTCCAACCCACCTGCAAACTGTCCTATACGACAGTGTATGAATGATGTTCGCACACAATCCAAGTTTTGAGCGACATCTTAGTTCGGCCCTAATTTCGGCTGAGATTTCAATACGTTTTCCAGGCAAAATTATATTCAGTGGTCTATGACTAACCAATTTCAATTTAAAATATAAATTAATTACACGGATAAAACATGTACTTCTTTAGTATCATACTACTGGTATTCAATAGTCCTATCTGTGTGTGCATGAATGGTTTTAGTATATGGGACGGTATGCGAGAAACCCGTGCAAAGACATTACATAATGAACACCTCGTATATTGAATTGTATTATAGTATCTCACATTCTATCAAAATACATAACATAGGGTTTCATATTTTATTATATCAGTTAAGCATATTGTTGACCGAAATGTCTGTAGCAACATCAGTAATTGGCTCAAGGCAGAGATGTGACGCATGCGTGCATTTAAGTTGATATGTTATGTAAATACAATCGTATAAATAATATCTAATGTGATGTTTACCGAGAATATACACATACGCCGTGGTCGGTATTTAATCATTCTGTATTATATGTCCAACAAACTTATTAAAAGACCGTTGGTACTGACTCCGGTGCCAAGTTACAACCATATGGTGGTTGTTTACGACCATATTTTGGGTCTTATCAATGCTAAACCACGCAGTTGGTGTCAAAAGAGATTGAATGCTGACCATAATGGTGGGCAATCAGGAACCATGTGGCAACCTGGACAGGTTCTCACGGCTGTTCCGTGAGAACCTGTATAAATTAGGCCCGCTCGGCAGTCCGAGGCAATCTATAAGCAAGTCTTGAATTGAAGTCATGTCTGTGGTTTAGGCACTTTAAGCTTGCATCACCGGTCCGCTAGGGTCAATCTTTGGCAATCTGAATGGCTGATATTTCGACAAATTAAATAGGACTGTACTTTGATACGAGATACGTTTTATCTTTCTGTTGGTTTATTTAAAATTAGTATTTGCAATTAAAATTTGGTGATCGGAAAGTGTGTTGTGACGTGTATAAAGTCCTGACTGTAATACAACTGTATCTACTGAACCTTTGGATTCCTACACATTTAGCTGTTTATTCTGAACCAACTCCTACACGTCTTACCCACGATTGGCACATAGCTGTATATACTACACCTACGTACGTACGCGAGGCCCTCGATGGGCACATAGCTGTAAATACCGAACCAGTTGGCGGCGAAACACCTGATTCTTAAGATGGACGCAACGATGATTGATTTGAGATAAAGGATATAAACATATTTTAAAAATAAAAGAGAGGATTGCATTTTAATGTTCATAGTTGTCATGATAGGCCATTGTGTATGCTAGAAACTGATTTGGTAAGTTTACAACAAAATTCCCGCCGCAGTATTCACACCTCAAATACTGCAGTGAATAAAAAAACGACTAACTGTGCACTTCTTTCTTTCTTTTGTGACTGCGCAAGTCCGAGTTTTTGCCTTGACCGGACTACTTTTTATGTACATGTAAACAAATAGTGTCTGCTATCGTGGCCGATTGATAAGTACATGTACTGTCGACTTGGAGATGAAACATGGATGTGATAATCGAAATGCTTAAGGATTCCTATTTTTTGGAACTGTCAGCCACAAATGTAAATAAAATGACGGAGGTAGGGGGAGGGAGGGGGACCCCCTCCCCCTACCTGGGCGGTGGTTAAAACACACAGATGACTGAAATATGCAGTAATTAAACAAATAATTAAAAAGCATACATTATTATCAGTTACTACTCGGTTCATATATAGGGTTATGACATAAGAAATATTTCACTAGATGGTAGGGTGTTGTTTTTTTTTACGAGCGAACGGATGCAAGTTATGAAAGATAAACAATATACAATATACCTACCACTGATTGAGGACATCCATAGGAGTGCGGTTCTTTTCAAAAGGTAATCGTTCATGAGGTAGGTGTGTGGTTTTTTTCACGAGCAAGTGGGAGCAAGTGATGACAAATAAACAATATGCCTACCATAGAGTGAAGGATTTCCTCATAATCAAATGCTTCGGTTAAATATATGCATTACATTTTAAATACATTTGTGTATGATTTAACCAAAATGTTTCACTCTCACAGTGTTGGAACTTCTCTGTAAATAGCGTTGACACTATTTATCTGCTGGGATTGATAATTTTAAAATCCTTCTTGAGATGGTAGGTGTGTGGGTTCATGAACGAAGGAATACGATTGAGTGCAAAACAACACAACTACCACCGAGTGATGCATTTTACTTGTTATATGGGTTTGTCTATAACTCGTTTCACAAAAATAATGAACTATGACATCAATAAAGAGTTGAGAGCGTCGATGTTATTTGTTGAGAAAAAATTGCATATGGCAGAAAAAGGTGAACAATATCATCAAAACTAAATCTAAAAAAAATACTTGTAGCATGGTCGGTGACATTTTCTTTGATCAATGCAGAGCATTAAATCGTTTAATTTTGTGTAACTAAAGCAACTACCAGATATTGGAATTTAGAGGACGGTCACTATGACGTCACAGTGTTACTAAGTACACCATGCTACAAAAAATGTAGAGTCTGTCTCTGCTCGTTGGTTATTTAAACTCCTCGATGGGCTACGCCCATCTCGGTGTTTATATAAGCCAACTCGCTGAGACCAGTCTCTATCTATTACTTAACCTCCAAATTTCACTACAAAACCGTTTATAAAACTCTGTCCATGTGTTGAGGTCATGACATACATTCATGCCAAATAAATGTCTACATTTATTAAACCCTAGATTTATTCACGGCTACTTAAGTTAAAATTACCGCAATTGAAAATGAGTGAAATAAATTAAACGCTTTGGCAATGATAACTATATACATGCCTTAACCATCACACTATAACATTTGCCTGTTGTTGGTAGGACAGAAACGTTAAAACTTGTATCAAATATAGATATTGTTTTAACTGCTGGTTCGATTGATATATATGCAAATATTTTGTAATTTGATAGATGTGAGGGAAAAACAACATGCCTTCCATCGCGTGAAGGAATGGTCTGCAACATGACATATTATTTAACTGCTGGCTATGATTACAGTGAAACCATTCACAACATTGTAGGCGTGTGTTTCTTTTCACGAACAACCCGATTTTTTTCACACTAGCGTTTGTTTAGAGCTTAAAAACATTTTGTCCGTGTCTAAATTCATTGTTTCGTCTGAAAACACGCTGAGCGATTGTTTACACACGGTTTACACATTACTATACATGTACATACAGTACTGTATGATTGAAGCGATTGCCTCTTTGAATATGCGATCGCAGTCTAACGTTACGCATGTAGGCTACTGCATAAATGTTGTCGTTTTAAAAGAGATTGATGAAACAAATACAGTTCACATTTATTTATATATATAGTGTGTTGCCTTAAAAGCGAAGTAAGTTTTTATATTGTAGTGCCAGGCAATTTACTACTACTAACGCGTATGGAACACGTTTCAAGATTTGCCTTAAAAAGCAATAGTAGTAAATAAGCCACGCCTCTATATTCTTACTCGCAAATACACGCGTCGTAATTTCGTTTCTACTACAATCAAACTCATACAAATTAAAGTAAAAAATGTAATAAATAGGATATTAAAAATGTAATAAACACATAATTTAACTACTGCGTTCGATTATTAGGAAATCCTTCACTCAATGGCAAGCGTATTGTTTTTTTCATTCGCTCTCTTCCTCTCGCTCATGAAAAAAACATACGCTTGCCATCTCGTGAAGTATTTCATAATAATCTCACTTAACAGTTAAATAATCTCTATATGTTTCTTATGTTTGCTTCTTTTAATCGGCATATCCAAGAAACTCCATTAATACGTAAAGAAATATAAAACGATCGGACAGGGAAAGTAGCATTCAAGGAGGACAGTCAACCACAAAACACAGAAACAAACACGCAAACAGACAAACAAGAAGGCATAAGCAATAATAAATGCAAACGACATCACAAACACAAAAGGGTTGACAATAGGGCTACCGCCTTGGAACGGTCAGTGGCAAAGTAGGCCACTGGGGGTTTAAACCGGTTCTAGGGTGCACCAAACCTCACACTTACCCTACTGTCATCCCATTACAACAGGACAGTGTAAATAAAGAAATCCCCGCCATGATCTAATCTCTAACCAACAAGGCAGGATCAATAAGCAATATAAGTAAAACACAAATATACTCGTGTAAATATAATACAAAAAAACAATAGCCTAGAAAGCCACAATGAAGGTACTCAATGACTTGGCAGAAGCCAGAGCAGTTTGAGAATAAACCATTAAGGACACGAGAAGAAAGATCATGGACAAATATCAAACGCCACCGTCCTAATGGGCTTTAGGTAGGCGTCATCAGAGGGTCCACAGCCTGTTCGGTCACTGTACAATAAAATAGGAAAGCATAGTGGCGAACTGTAAAAGGGTCCACCACCAAGCATGCAGTACGTTGCAAAATGATAGGGTCATAACCTCTTTTGATAAACTTTTAAACAAGTTTAATAAAGATAGTATGAAAGTGATCATGACAAAGAATAAGACGAAGTTTATACATCACATCACCATACACTGGCCAAAAGATCTAACTAGACCCCTAATACTATTATAAATAACTCAACCAATTTTCAAGGTATCGTGATTCTATACACAGCTTTATCAATCAATTATACACAGACTGTGGAAATTTCATAAAAATCCATTGACTAAAAACTAAATATTTTAACATTTTTAAAACTGACCCACGAAATCAAAAGTCACAGATTTATGAAAAATCAGTCAGTATTTAGTGTGGCCGCCGTTTGCTTGTATTACTGCCAAACATCTCTGTCTCATGGAGTTAACATAGTTCCAAATGTATCGTTGACCGATACCAGCCCACTCACGTAGAATCGCTTGTTCCAATTCAACAATATTTCGAGAGATATTAGGGCCTCGTCGAATACGCCTATCAAGTTCATCCCACAAATGCTCAATGGGGTTTAAGTCTGGTGATTTGGACGGCCAGTCCAATACCCTCACATTTTGCTGTTGGAGCATGGCTGCGGTTGCCCTGGCTGTATGAGGTGGTGCCCCATCCTGCATTAGTTGCATTCCTCTGTTTTGATTAATGTGAGGGATAGCGACGGGCAACAATATTTCCTGTTGGTAGCGAGCTGCATTTAAATTTCCCCGTATAACGACAGCAGGGGTTTTGGTGTGAAGAGAAATTCCAGCCCATATCATAATTGATCCACCGCCAAAACTGTCGAACTCATGAATGCAATTATCAGAAAAACGTTCCCCTCGACGTCTATAAATGCGGGTACGTCCGTCAGAATTACGGACATTAAACCGACTTTCGTCGCTGAACAAAACCCTAGCCCAGTCAGCACGGGTGAATCTCCGATGAGCTCGTGCCCACCTCAAACGTCGTTGTCGGTGCCGTTGGGTCAAAATAACACATCGGAGAGGTCTCCGTGAACGTATACCGCGTTCACGTAGCCTATTTCTTACCATCTGCGAGGATACGTTACGTTGATGTATCCCAATTGTAGCTCTCGAGGTAGTAGTAGATGCCTTAAATCTGTCTCGGAGGTGTTGTACGGCAATATAATTGTCCTGCCTATGTGTTGTAATTCGTCGACGTGGACGTCGTCTTATATCCGCGGTACTTCCGGTCACATGGTACTTCCGGTAAAGGTTGGAGATTGTCGTGACGTGACGTCCAAACCTCAGAGCAACCTGAAACGTGACATAAAAACTATTGTAACCTTTTTTTTTGTACGAAATCGATTTAATACTAACGTTCACCCCTAGGACAGTTAGTTGGAAACAAAAAAAGTAATTAATAGAATTTAATTTTTTTTTACCTGTCTAAAAGACATTCCAGCGTCGAGCATGCCAACGACTCTCTCCCGTTCAAATCTTGTTAACCTTGCCATTCTTACAATGTAAAGTGTTTTTCGAAAATGTTTATCAACTACAAGTACATTGTGTACAATTTTCATTTTTTTTTTCATTTTCACGAGTTGCACGTGCGCATAATCACTAATCGTACACAAACCCGATAAACTGAAAACCGGTTTCTTAAAATCAAAAAGTTTACATGTATCGTGTGTAGTATACTGTCAAATAGACACGTGCCAAATATAAATTATTAGAGTTAAATAGTATTTTAGATATTCAACTTCAAAAAGGGTCTAGTTAGAACTTGTGGGCAGTGTAGAAGTCAGGTTGCGATAGTTTATAGTATTAATGTTATATATACCTTTCGGTAAGCCTTTTTACAAGTTGTAAAGGTTGACATTCACACTATCTTTTGTTTTGTGCTGTGCGCCGGCCGTAAAATATTGCCCCGACTACAAGTCAGTATTGTTATTTCATTTACTGGTCCTTTGGGATCAAGCCGTGGCGTTAAAGTAGAATATCGTTTAAGCTGGCGCTAGGAGGAGTAAGATGAGTTGCACTTCACACTAACTCTCATGAACAGACTCGATGAAACCGAGTCTGCTACTTTTATCTTTTGTTTGTGTTTGTTGCTGCTAAGGGATTTTCTTTTCAGTATTCATTTTGAGGAATGTGATATACATGTCTTACTCTAACTGTCTTTAACGAAAATGAATAGACTGATCATCCTCAACTTTAAGCAGTCAAAAGAATGCCTCTTAAATTAGTCGTGAATGCAAATCAATTCTATGATAAACATGATAAATCTGTCATAAAACGTTATACTGATTGTAACATATTGTCATATCGAGTGCTATATGTGTTTCTTAATGCGATTTTGCTCTGCAGTAGGTGAAGTAATTGATCGCTTCTGCACGCACGAAGCTCATCAGTAACATTAAAACACATCAAGTCCTAGATAAACCAATTAGAATTGAATCTGCTAATTGTAGCATAATGTTTAACCGAACACTATCTATACAATAATGCAATTTGTCTCGCTAACGCGGATGGGAAATGTGTGATATGGATTCAATATATAATATGACATGATATGTAATTTGATGATTGTAATCTGTTCTTCTAACTGATTCTGTGTTTCTGTGTATGCTATTGTGTACTAATTTTAGTAAGGTCTTTAAAGACACATTTCCCAACGCTTCTTGGTCAGTGAAAAAGCATAGGAAGCTTGAATATTTACAGCCAGCACGCTTCATGGCTGATCAACTCAAGTAAATAAATTGAGGCCCACTCTTAGTTTTTTGTTTGTATATATTTGCTATATTGAGGTAAGAATAGCTTAACAACACTGTAATTTACTTTAATGAAAAAATGTATGCTTTGAATACAAAACTTGAATACAAAACTTATCTGGTATTTCTTAATTGTTTTTAGACCAAAAATCAGAGCACAACACAATAAATATACAACATTCTTTCATGTGTTATTATGTGTACTGGTCACAAAAGCTTTATTGGGTGGGCCTCATAAACTGAAGAAAAATTGAATATCACACTTTGCTCATGAAATTGTATGGTTAACAGTGATTTACAGTTATAATTTACCTATAGAAATTCTCTCCCCACAAATACAATAGGCTCGAAATATGTCTTTAAGTGATATAGGTAATATTACTCTGTTTTCATCATATTGAACACCTATGAATCGGATAATCTTTAATACACGATATGAGTACGAGTGCATTTTGTAAAACCATAAACTATAAAATATATTATGAAATTTGTCTTTCACTGAGAACAAATCGTGAGAAACTTTCCATAACCCGTTTTCTAACAAAAACAAACTCTGAAAAGATAAAGTATATTTCACTTAATTTGTCATGTACGCGTTGTTAGGAATGTGACAACTCGTTTATCATCAACGTAACTTTAGTAACTGTTTAGCGATATTAAGAACAAAGAGCAATATGTAGTGGTCCTAAAATAATTTATGAGAGTGTCTCTTTAATAATTTACAGCTAGGTGAGTTACATTGAATCCCTTTCAACCGGTTCCTAGAGGGTGCTATATACTCGTTTGCACGTGCAAAGAGAAATATAAAAAGATCGGACAGGGAAAGTAGCATTCAAGTAGGACAGTCGAACGCTGACGTGTAATGAGCAGAAACGTTTTTTCCGACAGGCAAACTGTAAAGCCGCTACGTATAGAAGTCACATATGGAGTCAGCGGAGGAGCCGGGAAGGCAAACAGAGACATGAGAATAATGCAGAACGCTTTTTCACGGTCCAGGATTGTTTCACTTCAACACTCCCAACTGGCTGGAGGGCCGTTTTTACAATAAGTGAACAATAAACAGACCTGAAACATGCTTCGGGTCTGGTAACAGAGGACTCTTCAGGGTTTGCCCGAGGCCCGCCACTGCTTCAGGGGTGCCGCAATTTAAAGAGTAATTTTCAATATTTTGAACGAAGAAACCAGTACAGATACAACATTATTAAACGATCATTTAGAATGTTTTGAAATTCAGGAAATAAATTTATATCAAAATAACGGAAATGTTATAAATACAGTTATGATTAGTTTATAGAAAAACAAAGACGTTTGTGAAAGTATGTGAGCTAATCCGGGCATTAAAGACGCATTAAGAAATAACTATAAAATTTCATTTTTCGATCCGGCAGTTTCTTTTTCTAAAAATAATAAATTCTCATTAGAAAACGTTAAATTTGTTGGAAAAACCATGATCGATTTAATAAAATAAAAGGTGCGTGGTTCAAGTCCCGATAGTTTTATACATAACTTGGACACAAACTGAGTTTGCATATTAATAACTGTTGATTATATGGCACCAATAAAATATTTAAACATATGGCAGACTTATGGAAAACAAATCAAGGTACTGATCAAAGCTTCACGACAACTTCAAGTTTGTTGTGTGTCCCTTTAAAGGAGATTATTAAACTGGAGATGGAATATTAAAATATGTAATGTTTCTTGATGATGGATGGGGGACTATCAGCGTTAAGGCACCATGCATAAACTATTCTGTTGTTGTAAAGAATAGTCTTTAGAAAACAGCTTTTGTCATAAAGTTTAATAAATCATTATGGGATCCTGTAAACAGTCTGACATGGGTTAGTCTTTGTTTGGAAAATATTGAATTTAAACTTTTCATACCAGAGAAGAGAGTTCAATATCTGCTACTGACTACTTATTTGATAACTAAGCGCACGCCAGTTAGCGAAACGTACTTTCAAATTTCAATGATGCATGTTATTGGCAATATCGCGAGATTTACTACAAGGTCAATATACGTAGCCATTGAAGGTAGATCTTCTTGGGACTACTTATTTAAATTGCTATTTTGGTAGAATAACGTAGACAATCAAACTGGGTAATGTTTCTCGCTGCCAGACTATAGTTTATTCAGATGATAGCAACAGAGCATTGCGGAACGTCAATTCAATGTTCCACAAAGCATGGTCAGAAGAAAACGCCTTAAAACGGTTCTACTTTCAGAGAAATTTAAAAAGTAAAAATAGAATTAATGCTTATGGTTCTGCTAAAGATCAAGTCAGTTAATTGGTTCACGTATCCTCTAAACGGCGCCAGAATAATTACGGCGGGCAGTACTAAACCTCATTTTCAATTGGAAGCACTGGACATTTTGTAACAATGATTTAAATTCAACATTCAGTTAGATATTCAGAGGTTCTACCTTGATAAACTTTGCCATAATCCAAGGCCCATTAGTCACAAAGAAGGAAATAATTAGATCTAACGATAGTTCTATATAATTCGGGGTGTGCACAAACGGGCATTTTTATAGAGTTATTTTTTTTTAAATATTAGGCTTGTGCTTTACCAGTGTCGGGTCGGCACAGATTTTATGGATCCGGCGTCAGCTGACGGATAAAGCATTTGTGTTGTATTGTATAGATCCAGTGTGGGGCGCCGGACACCGTCACTATTTTGTCATTTTATGGATCCGGCGTCAGGCCGACGCAATGCATTTATGTTGTATTGTATCGATGCGGTGTCGGGCGCACACTGTTATTATTTTGTGATTGTATTGATCCAGCGTCAGGCCGGCGCAGAATGCATTTATTTTGTATTGTATCGACCCGGTGTCGTGCGGGCACACTCTCTATATTGTTATTGTATGGATCCGGCGTCTGGCCGACGCAGCATGACTTTATCGTGTATTGTAGTGATCCGGTGTCGGGCGGACATAGTCCATATATTATCGTTTACTGGATCCGGCGTCAAGCCGACGCAGAATGTATTTATTTTGTATTGTATTGATCCGATGTCGGGCTGACACAGTCACTATAATGTAATTTTATGGATCTGGCGTCAGACCGACGAAGAATGTATTTATTTTGCATTGTATCGATCCGGTGTAGGGCGGAAAAAATCACTATATTGTCATTTTCTGGATCTAGCGCCAGGCCGCGTAGGTTGTATTTATTGTGTATGTCACAAAATGTCACGGGTAGAGCGTATTGGTCGTACATAGCTCTTGTAAGTTATCAGTTACACCCTAACCTTTTGTTCGAGTTGAAACAAATTCATGATATATTCATGTAACACGGTAAAGCGTGCACATTTTAAGTGGCCGCCAGAGAGGCCATGTCATAAGTTTAGTTTTGTGCTAATGCATGTAAACGTATAGGTCTGTCTTCCTTCAACGGCAAAAAGTGTATAAGGGGCCTCTCGTGTAGATTCAATACTGCATATTTAGCCACGTTTGTCACGGACTGAACGGGGAAATAATGGTTTGGGCGTAATGTTTGCTATAAAACCCATTGTCTTCTAGCTCTTGCCGGGATGGTCGATAGTTACTTTGTTTGAACAGAGATTGGACGGCAAAATTCACAGGCAACATGTGGTTAGTATTTATTTTATCAAACTTTTATCGTACATTTGTATTCAGTGGGCGGCGCCATCTTGGTTGGCGGTTACGACATCCGGTTAGCTCTGATGTTTCTCAAACATTAACTTTAGACTAGCATATGCTTTTGAAGTTACTCTATTAGATGTAATTATTGTAATTGATCATTAATTGTAAAACAATAGTAATTTGATAACAGGGGATAATAGGTGCATTAGTTAACGTTGGCGTATAACTCAGTGATTGTAATACACGACTGTTAACATTAGTTAACAATGAGATGAGTGACTAGGATAAATGTTCGACGCGTATGCATACTGTTGTATAATGTGGTCAATAGTTGACATGCGTGCATGCATAACTCAGTGAGTGTAATATACGAATGATTTGATAATGTTTATATTACATGTATTAGGGGCATTGATTAACAGCGACGTACATGGCGTATACATGGCGTTGTAGAATATGTATACATTGCTACTCATCATTAGTACAGCTTACGTATATTTATTGAATAATGATTTGTTTGGGTAATGATAATTATGCAAGATTGTTATGTTTGTCAAACGACATCTAAAGCGTATGTATAATTACAGCCTAACCCATCCAGGGTTTGAACTAAGCCATCCAGGGTTGGAGATAAGCCATCCGGGTTTCGATATTTCGGAGTGGAGCTAAGCGTCCACGGATAACGTAACGAGCGGTGGAGACGGTCCCCGTACCTGCGCCGCATGGCAAGGTTTTATTAGCGACAACCCCCGGGACACAAGGTGGGCCCGTCATCAGACCTCACTGGAGGAACATCACCCATAATCTCAGTGGAGTTTAACCATCATTACATCGCGTCACCAACCCTTACAGAAGGCATTTGATGACAATCACCCATTGGATTCGCGCATCATCATCTTCATGAGCTCTCGCGCATCACAGTTATCGCGCTAGATCATAAATCAACACTGTTATAACTTTAACAACACTTTAGTGTCTTATACATTCAGTATTTATAACAATACTAAGAACGTCTTAAACGTTCATGAGAACATTCTTTTCATAGTTCATTTGTGTATTCGCTTGTTTTTTTAGATAATTGTATATATATTAAATATATTTTAAAAGTTGCATTAAACTTATGTAAATGCATTCACCGTCATTGATTCTTTCCTGAATTAGCCCAACGACTAAGGTCATCCTGTGACAGTGTATATGGTATCGATTAGGTGTCGGGCGGACACAGCCACTATATTTTCGTTTTTTGGATCCGGTGTCGGACCGAGGCAGAAAATATTTGTTATATTGAAATGATCCGGTGCCGGGCGGGCACAAACATTTTTTGGATCCTGCGTCAGGCCGGCGCAAGAAATATTCTAAAGTTGTATCGCACTGATTTGGTGTAGGGCGGACAGAGCAACTGTAATATGGACACGGCGTTAGGCCATCTTATTATGTATTTATATTTTACTGTATCGATCAGGTGTCAGGAATACACAGACATTTTGGGATTCGGCTTCGGACTGTAGAATGTATTTATGCTTTGAATACCAGTTATTTGGTATAAAGTGTCAGTTATTATAGTTTCAATATAAGAAGGGTTCTTGTGTCGTAATAGCGAGAACACATAAAAGCAGATGGCCAGTTAAATAATTAGAAATGTATTTCGAAAGTTTCAAATTCAATCATGAATCAGAAAAACTTATTTTTAGGAATTTTAATTTCAGAAATCAATACAACAGTCTTGTATTAAGAAAAGGAAATTATATCTCTTACACAAGAGCTAAAACAAATTACTAGAAAATATTGTCAATGGTCGGCTTAGAAAAATGAAACTTTGGGTTTCATTCTTTAAGATCCGGGCGCGCTTCAGCAGAAGACAATCAAGGCATGTGGGATCGATTGAAGAAAATACTCGGAAGATGGAAATCTGAACTCATTAAAAATGGTTATGTGATGAAAGGCGATGACACACAAAGAATAGTTACTCTAAGTTTGGGAATTTAAATATTTTCTAAATAATGTACTCGCTCAACAAATTGAATAAATGTTTGCCTGTGCGAATTAACTTCCTTCTATTGTGTGTTATTTTTTTATAATGTAACATTTATTGGAATAATTTGAAAACCTGAAATGTTGAAATTATTTTGGAGAATAGATCAAAGTGTTTTATGTTTGTTTGAACAGAGCGAATTAAAACATAAATGTACATCACATGCACATTTTCGATACAGCAAAACGACATTTGAAAAGAAACGTTCAAAGTTCGTGCGTGCGCAATATTCATTTTAAAATTAATATACACACAGGCACATGTATTCCGCCTTACTTTATTTTTTTCTAAGGCAAAGCAAATTCCCTCATGCTGTTAATTGTTATGTCTTTGTGGAGTAAATCTTTAATATTTGTAAAACTTTTGATCTATAGCGCCTGCACCACCACAAATATCTCCAAACTTTTAATTTCTTGTCTTACTGCCGTTAAAATTCACATTAAACAATATTGTGCTAAACTCTGGGATTAAGGTTCTTGACAGAATTTGCAATAAATGTCAAGTTTCAACAATAAGCACTTACGACTTCTCTACACTATATACAACCTTACCACATCACCTTATCAAAGACAAGCTTATTGTTCTTATTAAAAAACATTCGCTAGAGATTAAACTACATGTTTGGCCTGTAATACTATTAAAGCGTTTTCTACTAACGGCAGTTTAGACAATTACACTATGTGGACTTGCCAAGAAGTTTTTGAAGCACTCATCTTTCTATTAGATACTATTTACGTCAAGTATGGTACTACCTAACGAAGTGTACACCTCTTGTCGCAGATTTATTTTTATATTGCTATGAAAGAGATTTCGTGTTGAGTCTTTCTCCAGGCAGATGTTATTGAAGGCTTTAATGTCACTTTTCGGTATCTAGATGACTATTAAACATTGACGACCCTTTCTTTTCTACTATGGTTAATAATATATATCCGAAAGAACTTAACAAAGCTAATATTTCTGATACTAACTTTTTCTTTCTCGATTTACATCTCTCTATTGAAAATGGTGAACTAATTAGCAAACTCTAAGACAAGAGAGATGATTTTAATTTTGATAATGTTAATTATCCCCATTTAGATTATGATGTTCCCCGAGCAACTTCTTATGCGGTCAATGTGTTTTAACTTATTCGTGTTTCTAGGGCTTGTACTCCATCAGGGTTACCGTTACCATAAACTTCGTAAAACCTTTGCAATATGTTATTATCGTAACCCTGATCTTCTTTCCAAATATAAAATTAATTTTAGAACTCTTCTGCGACACGGACTCTCACAACCTGACTTCTATGCTGACGTGATTTACAAACTTCGTGTGATCCTTGGTCATGATCACTTTCATTCTATCTGTGTTAAATTTGTTAAAAGGTTTATCAAAAGAAGTTATGACCCTATCATTTTGCAACGCGCGGCAAGCTTGGTGATGGACCCTTTATAAATCGCCACATTGCTTTCCTCTTTAATTGTGCGATGACTGGACAGGCTGTGGACCCTTTGATGACATCCAAAAGGACGATGTGTGTCTGCATCTTGTTTTGTCGTGCCGTCAATGATTTGTTCTCTTGTTGCTCTGGCTTCTGCCAAGTCATTGAGTACCTTCTTTTTGGCTTTGTAGGCTATTGTTAAAGCTCCAGCTAGTAATAACACTTTAGATTCTTATTGCGGGGATACAATTTATGACCACCATACAGCAATGAACGAACGCTAGTCTGACGTCAACACACACATAAAGGGGATCTTCGGAAGCAACACAAACAAGAGAGAGAAACTGAAGACTTGGTTTTATTGTCAAGTATATGAGAACCTGTTTTTCTGTTCATTAGAGGTAATGTAAGACGCAACAACTTTCTGTCTAGCAATACATGGGTTCTATGATCCTAAATGACCAGTAAGTAATAGCACTTTTAATATTTATTTCTACGGCAGCCATAAAACACTATCCGAACATTTCTGCTTTATCGTATTCGTTTTAATGGAATGCAACCGTTACGGTTTCCTTCGCATATTATGTCATGGTAAATAAATGATACTGCGATATAGAAATTCCAACCGCACCACACAGAGCAAATTAAATATACAATGAAAAGGACAATGCACAACACAAAGAGCAGTGACGATAAATAAAAGTACATCCCATCAAAAGGAAATCTCTAACAATAATGCCTACATCCAGAGAAAGTATGAAACGATATACAAATACAAACACACATAATCAGAAACACCTGACGTGAGAACAAAATTGTATTTAACAACCACAACAGTTGCAGCCAAAGAGAAAAACCATTATAGGGTACGACCAGAGAACCTGAGGGAAGAAAATTCATACACTGTCATTATCTTTCAGAAAAGAACACTGAGGTCACCACTGTACAACAAACGATCATTTTTCCAAATATAGACTAATAATATGTAGATTAAGAATTTCTGTTGATTTAGGACAGATGAATTTTTTCAAAACGAGTATTGAAATTATTCTAAAATTGTGGTTCCATTTAAATATAAAACTATTTCAAAACGAGTATGAAAGGAGAAATTTGGAAATCGTCGAACACGATTAATATAAAAAATGTCGCAGTCTCGGTTTGATTGAGACTGTTAGAAACAAATGACGATACAGAACTAGGGAAAGTGTGAGGTTTGGTGCACCCTAGAACCGGTTTAAACTCCCAGTGGCCTTCTTTGCCACTGACCGTTCCAAGGCGGTAGCCCTATTGTCAACCCTTTTGTGTTTGTGTTATATTTTGCATTTAATATTGCCTTTGCCTTCTTGTTTGTCTTTTTGCGTGTTTGTTTCTGTGTTTTGTGGTTGACTGTCCTCCTTGAATGCTACTTTCCCTGTCCGATCTTTTTGTATTTCTTTGTTACATTTTAGCATATGATGATACAAATTGCTCTCTTTAAACGTGATATGAAGGAACTTAAACGAACATCGTTTACAGATATAAGAAACAAAAAAGTTAATGTTATAGAATGTATACCAACTGGTCAAGACTAAGTTAGCAGACAACACATTTTAGTTTTAGCTCGGTTTGGCAGGTTAGCTACTTTAAAAGAAGAAAAAAAAAAGCATTCAGCATTCAAACATACCCCTGTTTCACGGCGCCAACCAAAATGTGGTATTTTTATACCATTCCATGGCCAGCGGAGTATGGTCCCGGTTTCTAACACAATGCGTCTAAATATCGGGCTCAACGATCTAAAAAACAGGGAATGAATAACATTTCTGACTTCAAACAAGTAGTATGTATAGTCTAGTATTTCAAACCTGAACATATGTCCCCTGAAATCTTACCTTGTATTAAATGATATAAACAAGTATTAAGACAAAATACACCAGACATTCATCGGACTGCAGGAGGTTTAATGAAGTATTTTAAAATGTTCACGGCGAGAACTTCGTATCTTCTTTATACCTCTAGGGAATAGAACCCCCTTATCTGGGCGTTTACATTTTTGAATAAGTGGCACTCGATACAAACAAATATTTGCAAATATGGTTTTCTTCTGATGAAATAGACCATATAGCAGAATGATCACTTTAGAAGTTTAATATGTGTGTAAAAAAAAAACATACCAACCCATATTTTAATTCAAATATACGTTTTAAAGAATAGAATTAAACGAAGGAAAAACAAATATATTTATAAATACAATGAATTCTCAGTATATTTCATAAAAAGAGAACAAAGCTATGATAATTTAGAATTGATGAATATTTTACAAGAATAACATTGGTATACATACGAGTATGAACTTTGAAAAATAAAACAAAATAAATAATCCGACTGACTGAACACGTAATAAAAGTCCGCTAATTTCAGAGAAAGCCTGTGAGGCATAGTATCTGACAGTAAAACACGGTTCTAATCTCGAAGTCGGATCCATGCATTGATTTAGTACCCTATATATTTCCATTAAGTTAATTATGTTTTCCAAAGAATGTATTTTATTTGCGTTAAGGGAATCAATAGCCCAGACGAAACAGCTAATAAACACAGCTTCCAAGTAAGAATCATAAAATGTAACTTATTTAATGGACGCACGTGTTGAGTTATATATTTGTTTGGTAATGCTTTTGTATGTCGTAACATTCATAGAAAATAGCATAGACGGATTTACACTTAGACATGGCAGGTGGTCTAGGATCCTACCTGTTTAGACTGTTTGTCCGAAATCATTTACCGTTTCAATTTATTTTTTAAAACATACTATATCTAAACTCGAGCCCTATACTCCAACAATAAAGAAATATAAAAAAAATCGGACAGGGAAAGTAACATTGAAGGAGGACAGTCAACCACAAAACACAGAAATAAACACGCAAACAGACAAACGAAATGTTTGTGTTTTACTTATATTGCCTATTGATGCTGCCTTGTTGGTTAGAGATTATATCATGGCGGGGATTTCTGTATTTACACTGTATTGTTTTAATGGGATGACAGTATAGGGTAAGTGTGACGTTTGGTGCACCCTAGAACCGGTTAAAACCCCTAGTGGCCTATTTTGGCACTGACCGTTCCAAGGCGGTAGCCCTATTGTCAACCCTTTTGTGGTTGGGATGTCTTTTGCGTTTATTATTACTTTTGCCTTCTTGTTTGTCTGTTTGCGTGTTTGTTTTTGTGTTTTGTGGTTGACTGTCCTCCTTGAATGCTACTTTCCCTGTCCGATCTTTTTATATTTCTTTATACACACTACCAGACATTTTGACAAACACATGTTGTTAGTGAGAATGACATCTTACATACAGACTATAGAGGTTTGTATATGACTGACAGTGCTAAGGCGGGGCATCTGTATCTCATGGACACAGCTTTTAGTTTTTTCTTTTTAAAGTTCACTTCTTTCTTACACTATATTATTTTGCTTTTGGACTGTTTATTGGGGTTTTATTCTTACTAACCTGTCGTTTTTCTCGGTCCAGCGCAGGATTAGGGATTGCAGGAAGAGACCGATATCATCACTAGCCATTAAATATGTGTATCATATACTGCACTGATACTGCCACTTTTGTTACGTCAGTTATATCCCCTTTAGCTTTGAATTTCGAATTTCTTAAATATCTGGAAGTCACTTTGTGTGCTCTGCTACTGAAATGCTGTTCTGATTGCGATGACACTTCACACATTTCGAAATTAAAACCAGTCCTTATAAAATATACATTGGTTTTAACTTTCATCATTACAGCATGGACTTTTTTTTTCTTTTCAAACCATTCTGTATCTGTGGGACACTCCCTAACAATACTTGATATAAATAAGTAAGATTGTCGTGCGTTACTATATACTGAGGGAAAAAAGTTTAGCAAGCTTTTGTTGCACCCTGGAAATAATACGTCGAACATCTTAATAACGAAACGTAACGAATAAATGAACGTAGGGGTCAAGCCCGTAAAGTCCTAAAATGTCAGTATATCTCGTATACAGTACTATTTCATCTAAAAAACATTTTACCTCAGTATATAACAAATGTATGAATGGAAATGTTACAAATTTCATTAAGCACCATCTATGACCTGTTATTCTATATCATTTGATCCTGGAACTTTTAACATGGTAGCAAGCATGTTTCACTACCGTTCTTGAACAGTCTCAATCAACCGAGACTGAATTTCTTTTTTGTATTTATCGTTTTCGACGATTTCCAGATTTCTCCTTCTTTTTATTAATATAGTTATACACTACTCCAAATTGCGTCTGTTTCCATTAATAACACAGTTAAATCCCAGCACTCAATATGTACAATTAAATGGACTTCTCTGAATAACGTGGGTTTTAGAAAGGACATTAATATGGCTCGTGCGCGGTACGTCTCGTGGTGTATTGACACGAACATAAAGTATGGGTTGGACAGAGGAATGTGGCACGATCGTGACAATTTTTTTTTCCCGCGGATTTCTTTGGATGATTTATCAGCGTAAAGTGATTTATTTTTACATAATAATAGCTTATTATCACAGAAATTTTTAGCGACAAATTACATTATATACACGATGGTACACGCTTGGAATAAATGAAGAAGATACTTCGAATTGCCCTACCATGATGATACATGTTCATGTTGCGCTGTATTAATATTCACTGATACTATTACAATGCGTTACTAATTGATTTACTAGGTATACGCCTTTCAAGCTACATTTGTTCACTTACAAGTTTAAACTAGACATTTATTGGGAAATTAAAGTTAAGTGTAACATTATATTATATATACATTTATGGTTACCATAGAACTATGATACGGAATATAGGAAATACAGGTACGAATGCGGCACGACACCATCATCACTTTCCTGCGAGGTTTTGGAAGACACCACGTAAAATCTGCACACTGTATTTCAATTGACTAAACCTTATACCCTCTTGTAAGTGTACACATATTATTTATTATGGATCTTTCAAACGAGTCTATTTCTTATCTCTAATAACTACTAATTTGCCCTTTTTTCGCTTTTCACAAAATGGTATTACTTTTGAAACTGCGTAATGAATCTACTAGTAAAACACTTAAAATAAACCCGTTTATTAGGATGACAATAGAGTAAGAGTGAGGTTTGGTGCACCCTAGAACCTGGTTTAAACCCCCAGCGGCCTGTTTTGCCATTGACATTTCCAAGGCGGTAGCCCTATTGTCAATTATTTTGTGTTTGTGATAAGTTGCTCCTTTTTCTCTATGTGTGTTTGTGGCTGACTGTCGTCCTTGAATCCTTTATCTGCTGCCTGAAACATATTGCAATTAGTTTGCAGATGGATAACACTTATAATATTGTATTGCACTATCCAAATGTGGATTGCATTTCGTATATTTTAAAATTTCATGAGAAAACTCGACCTAATCACTGCATATTTTGTTATCAGCGATAATTTCGGATTCAGACACGAAATTTAAACGATACGAAGTAATTGTATGTCATAAACACGACTTTATACCAATGACAGTTACTTGACTTTTTATTATTCCGCGCAATTTACAGAAGTTTTTCGAGGCCGGTGTAATGCAACTTGTTAATCGCAGTACTGCGACTGTAAAATACAGTATTTTAAGTGTACTGCAACTCGTTCAACCACGTAGAGCACTGTTGTTGTTCACGATCAAAATCATGTGGGTATTATTGTTAACGAGAATTTTTATATGTGCATTATCATTCAGAAGTCAAATTCAAATGTATACTGAATCAACTGTATCAAGTTATGAACCATAATTTTTACACGTTTATAACATTATAAAACGTATTCGGTGTATCGGTACAGAGATATGATAGTGTTGGGTTCTTATAACTCTTAGAACAATGATGAAAATAAACCCGTGTTCATACCGTCGGTTTGTCCAATTTGACTTTTACTATCGATTCCCTACTCGCAATAGATACGCAGTGGCACACTTACCTATGTTTTATGTTGGCCGCGCCATAGCTATATGGTAGGTATAGAAAAACTCACAGCTTATATACATACTGATTTTAATCGATCTCTTCGGTTAATTCTAAATTCCGTCGCATTTATTACTATGTTGTCTTATCACTAGTTTTGTCGCATCGCTAGAACAGTTGCCTTATTTCTATGTAAATGTTTGTCGAAAAATTGGCAAACATTATTGTAGTTAAGCCATTCGTGAAAATTTAATTTAAATTTATAAACTAAAATCAATAGTCTTGTAACGCTGACCAATTTCAAAATCTAATTTGGATCACAGCTTACAACGAAATTATCCCGGAACAATACGTATAATTGAAGCTTCTTTAACAAAACATTTCCAAGATATTGAACTCAAAATAACGAGCCCATGATATAAATAAAAACACGTTACCATTATTAGTTAATTAACACGCAACAACAAACTCACTAAGACGTTTTTATGACGTAAGATTCACACACGGAACTCGTTTTCGTTAGATTTTAACAAAGCAAGATCTTAAATCAGATTTTGAATTGATTTCCAGTTTAAAAGATATAGGCGTTTTGCACAACTGTAAGGAGATTTACGTTAAATCGTAGAATACTTTAACAGCTGCATGGAAGAATTAAAATGTAGGTTCATTGCACCGCTATAATCAATATGGATTATATTAAAAGGGTGTTCATTGCATCGCAGTAAGTAGGAGAGAATGGAATCCAGTTGGGTTTCATTTGTTTGAAAACGAAATTGCTTAGACGCTTGAAACACACATAGAAACAACAACAAGTATAAGTAGATATACAAATCGAACAGGAAATGCAGCCTTTAAGGACCACATTCAACCAAAAACACGCATAGAAACAAACAGGAATTTTAAAGATGACTATATAGCAAGACATAATAGCACAAACATAAAAGGGCCGACAATAGGGCTACCGTCTTGAAACGGTCAGTGACAAAAAGGACCGCTGGGGGATTAAACAGGTTCTAGGCCACACCAAACCTCACTCTTACCCTACTGTCAACCCAATAAAATGCGACAGTGCAAATAAAGATATCCCCGCCAGGTTCTAATCTCTAACAAACATAAAAGGGCCGACAATAGGGCTACCGTCTTGAAACGGTCAGTGACAAAAAGGACCGCTGGGGGGATTAAACAGGTTCTAGGCCGCACCAAACCTCACTCTTACCCTACTGTTAACCCAATAAAACGCGACAGTGCAAATAAAGATATCCCCGCCAGGTTCTATTCTCTAACAAACAATTATAGCTTTAATAGGCAATATAAGTATAACACACACATGATCATGTAAATATAAATATAAAAATAAGAAACGCATAGAAAAGAGTATGATAAAGGACCTTCGGAAACGGCCGAGTACGACACATACGAAATATTGCAATCTCGGTTTGATTGAGACTGTTCATGAGCGGTAGTGAACTATGCTAGCTACCGCTCACGCCCTTTAGCCCCGGGCTGAGCAGAAATAATTAATCATCAAAATCAACCGTACATAGAGTTTAATAACCAGTGATACGGGAAATATCTCCCGAGGTAAAGAAATGGCCCCGATATAAGTACGAGTGCGGAGCATGAGTTATTATATCAGGGCAATTTCTCTACCGAGGGAGATATTTTCAGTATCTCAAAAACACTGGTTATTAAACTATATATTACATAATTTAAAATGATATTTTATTAATATTTCTAATGATTCACGGCTTTTTACACCAGTTTGCACGAGAACGCCAAGACGACGTTACGTCATACAAACAAAACAAATGGAACCGGCACTCTTCGTTAATTTCCGTAATCGTTATTCCCTAGTGGCGTAATCTGACGACGACGTCCGTAAAACAATCGGAACGTCATTTGGCGTTCCCGCCACTGGCGGAAAAGGCCGAGCAATGTTCCGTACTGGTAGAGCAAATGAGGAGCAGTAGGAGCAGTAGAGCAAGTAGAGCAAACGAGGAGCAGTACAGCTGGGAAGCAGAGTGGTTTTTACCTCCGCTGTCCACTTTTCTTAACTACACATGACAACCGCAAAAATAGTTCCCCGCATCGATCCCCAATGAGAATATTTTCCGTGGCCGCCATTTTGTTTTGAAGAAAATCACGGAAAATGGATATTTCAAACATTTCAAACGTAATTCCATTGCATCATTGCATTTGATCCATTTTTTATTATTAAAGCGAATGTAATACTGAAATAAAAAATACATAAGTGCTGTTCATTGCGTTAATAATAAGCTTCAAACTCCCCAAAAATCACAGTTCATTTTGCTGATCGTAAAATCAAGGTCATTTTTACGCGTAATTTACGGTACAACAACTAACCTGTTGTTCTATATTTATTACTCATGCTATGAGAGCTTCTTAAAAGGTATGCTAGCCGATTCATTAAAATAACGTGAAAACACTAGAAACTGTCGTTTGGTGTATGTTTCCTAGCACATCGTTGGAAAATCCGACAATTTTATTGAATCGAGGGATATTTTTAAACGCGTCCTTATTGGACATGTTTAACAACACTCTTTGAGATAAGATGACTAAGTGTGTGATGTTTCATGAACATGGGTTAACCACATTTTAAGTTATTGGTTGGTTAGATTGCATGTTAGTTTTCTGAAAAGGGGCATAACTCTGCCAAAATGAATGTATGGCTAACAATATTCCTTTAGGTAGGATGAAGATATGCATGAAGTTTTATAAACATAGGTCAAATACTTTTCAAGATATGGCCAAGGTTAGGTTGCAGGTTAAAGTGCGACGGACAACGACGGACAAAGTGATCCCTAAGTTAGTGTCTGCCATGCTACCTTCATTCATTCCGCACATTTTGATAATTGATGAAGAATTTCCTATTACTTAGAGCATTATTTAGGTCAGCCAATGTTGCAGAAATGAAGTATAATGTATATCGGACACATCGCTCAGCAAATGTTACGCACAGAATCGTCAATAAGAAAAGCCAATACTTGTGCGAACGCCAGATTGCTTTTACTGCACACATCTATCATGTAAAGCGGATAATTTAGTTAAAAGGCACGACAGAGTTATGGTGCTTGCAACACAGATGACAAAAATGCCTGGTAAATATGTCTTCATTTGGGTCATCACTGTCCCAAGTTTCAACTTTTCTGTCAATATGTTTTTTGAGTACTGACAGTAGTACTATTACATTACGACTACGTTCAAAAGCATCTATTTAAAACGGAAAAGGGGGACACTTCTAATAAAATGTACGACAGAGTTACATGTATAGTGGGGACAATTCTAATAAAATCTATGACAGAGTTATGGTGCTTGTCAGAAATGGTTGTGTAATAAATGATCACTGAATTGATCATGTCATTACAAGAAAAACATATAAGGTGAAATAGAGATCGCAAGAGTATCCATGGATGCTGGTGGCATTCTTGGAAATGTTTGTTTTTTTGACCGAGTATGCACCAAATCATGTTACACTCCAACTGGAGCAAATCTCAAGTTTCATGAAGACTGGTGAAACATTAAATTTTTGATCGCAAATTCAATAGGGTTTCATTTGCTATAACTGACTAAACAAATTATATGAATAATATTTTTATTATTCGAAAATACACATCACAATAATTTGTACAATCGAAATCCTTCCTTCAACCAGATTTGTGACACCATGGACTGGCCCTGAAAATATGAACACACATATCATACAAATGTGCATACTGTACTTTAGGCACATGACAAAGTAAATAAAATAAATCTGAAATTTACGAATCATATTCCGTAAAAAAGGAAAGGGAATTCATAATTGATGTTTAAGTAGAATAGACGTAGTTTTACAATTCATGTATAAATATTTAAGGCTTTTAACTGTACAAACAATATATAAATGAAACGCAATCCACCGATGTTTAGGTGTTTCAAGGTGTGCAAGAGTCGGTTTTATAGTGGGCAAACCATATTATGTTCAAGAAACATGCTTAGTATAGTAAGGAACAATTAAAAAAAAAAAATTTAAAAAAATCCTACCAACCTACCCAAATATTTTAGGAAGCAAGACCAGAAAGAAACAGACATTCTTTTTTTTTTGGCCTTAGACATGGTACCATGGCAGAGGCAAATATAAACAAGGCAAATAATACTCAGGAATACATTTTCAGCAAGACATATTTCCTTCCTGAAAAAACAACATACCTTTTCCTACAATCATCGGCTATCTCGAAATGAAGGTACCAGTAGGTGTAAAGTGGTGATACTGACATTTGCCAGGAAAGTTACAATTCTCCGTTTCCAAAGAACCAAGACACATGATTGTTAAGATTCGGTGCCAGATCATCAGACTGCATTGTGACTCTGACATACATGGAACATTTTAGGCCTCATAACAGGACATACTCTCTCAGTCATTTTATGGAAGGAGCACATGGCAATCTTTATTTTTTAACTCATGGCATCTGGTCATCTTTAGTGTTGGAAATCGACAATCAAATTAGGCTTAAAGTATCGGTTTTTAAAAGACAACTGTAATTTCCGCGTAAATGCACGTGAGTACAAATTGGGACTACGTTGGGCCAAAACACTTGATATTGAAAAGTGAGTTATGCGGTGCGTGCACGTGAAAAGCTTCAGCTGCTGCTGCACTGGTAGAGCAAAAGAGGAGTAGATAAAGCTTTTCTGTTCCCAGTATTTCCTATACAAATCACAGACAAATATGTAATATAGAAGTTTAACCATCCCGAAGATGACGAAGCCACAAAGCATGTACTCAATGACTTACAGAAGCCGGAGCAACAAGAGGACAAACCACAAGACAAGAAATATAAAATTCGGACAGGGAAAGCAGCATTCAAGGAGGACAGTAAACCACAAAACACAGAAACAAACACGCAAACAGACAAACAAGAAGGCAAAAGCAATAATAAATGCAAACGATATCACAAACACAAAAAGAGTTGACAATAGGGCTACCGCCTTTGAACGGTCAGTGGCAAAGTAGGGGTTTTAAACCGGTTCTAGGGTGCACCAAACCTCTCACTTACCCTACTGTCATCCCATTTAAACAGGACAGTGTAAATAAAGAAATCCCCGCCATGATCTAATCTCTAACCAACAAGGCAGCATCAATAGGCAATATAAGTAAAACACAAATATGCTCGTGTAAATATAATACAAAAAAACAATAGCCTAGAAAGCCACAATGAAGGTACTCAATGACTTTGCAGAAGCCAGAGCAGTAAGAGAATAAACCATTAAGGGCACGACAAAAAAGATCATGGACAAACATCAAACGCCACCGTCCCAATGGGCTTTAGGTAGGCGTCATCATAGGGTCCACAGCCTGTCCGGTCATCGTACAATTAAAGAGGAAAGCATAGTGGCGAACTGTAAAAGGGTCCACCACCAAGCATGCAGTACGTTGCAAATTGATAGGGTCATAACCTCTTTTGATAAACTTTTTAACCAGTTTAACAAAGATAGTATGAAAGTGATCATGACCTAGAATCTTACGAAGATTATACATCACATCACCATAGAAGTCAGGTTGTGATAGTCATTGTCGAAAAGCATGAATAAAAGGCAAGGTATGTAAAATTATAAGCATAGCTTTTATTTACAATTCTAGTTCTTGCACCACTACAAATATTTCCAAGCGTTTACCATCGTGTCTTACTGCCGTTAATTATCACGTTAATCAATATTTATTTTAAAAATTCAGTAGATGTTTTTGATAAAATGTGCAATAAACTTCAAGCTACATCAATAAAACTTACGATTTTTCTACATTATATATAACTTTAACACACAACCTTATAAAAAAAAGAGTATGATAATGGACCTTTGGAAACGGCCGAGCACTACACATACGAAATATTGCAGTATCGGTTTGATAGATACTGTTCATGAGCGGTAGTGAAATATGCTAGCTACCGCTCACGCCCTCTAGCCTTGGGTTGAGCAGAACTCAATACTAATAAAATCAATAGTACACACTTTTAACCATCCCGAAGATGGCATGCATACGGCGGTGGACATGGAGTTCTTTGCTTCCCCATGTCGTACGGCGTATGGTCCAAGTATCTAATAAAATTAAATGCCCCGAAGAGCGAAATAAACATAATGGAATTTATTTGGGAGCAGCGGTGATGAAGCCTGCGTATCACAAGTAATAGCCAAAAGAATAAATTAAAAAGCAGACAACATATCCTATAAGTGGTTAAACAATATCAAGAGCCTTTTATCGGCCGGAGTAGTAGAAACACCGAATCAAAAATTATTTAAGAAAACAAAAGAAATTGAAAATGTACCACCGATAACTAAATATAAATATCGGGCTCATCGATCTCCTAAGATCGGCAAGCTTATTTCTCTCATTCAAAAACCTTTTGCTAGGAAAAATACTAAAATTTGGCCTGTAACAATATTAAAGCGTTTTCTACAAACAGCAGTTTGGGATATTACACTATGTGGACTTGCCATGAACATTGTGAATCAACTATTTTTCTATTAGATAATATTTTCCTCAGGTATTGAACTACCGTTTATAGATAACTTGTTTGTACGCCAGTATTACCTTTGGTCCGAGTATTACCTTTCATACCCCATCCAACCCTTTCTCCAAGAAGCAAAAATGCGGTTGGCTGGGGTATGAAATAAAACGTTCAATTCGGTTTAAAATTGTGCATATTATTAATAGGTAATTTTAAACAGGTTATCACATTTGTTCAGCGAAAACGTGTTTTATTGTCGAAATATATGTTACAAAATCCTGTTAATATAAGCTTTCCCATCGCTTACTGGAATTAAGGAGGGACCACGTAATGTAACTGTGATCCCCTTGTCGCAGATTTGTTTTTATATTTCTATGAAAGAGAACGATACAAATATCGGACAGGGAAAGCAGCATTCAAGGACGACAGTCAACCACAAAACACAAAAACAAACACGCAAACAGACAAACGAGTAGGCAAAATAATAAAAAATGCAAAAGACAAACACAAAAGGGTTGACAATAAGGATACCGTCTTGGAACGGTCAGTGGCAGCTAAGGCCACAGGGTGTTTAAACCGTTTCCAGGGTGCACCAAACCTCACACTTATCCTACTGTATTCCCGTTAAAACAGGACAGTGTAAATAAAGAAATTCCGTTATGATTTAATCTCTAACCAACAAGGCATCATCAATAGACAATATAAGTAAAACACAAATATGCTCGTGTAACTATAATACAAAAAAGCAATAGCCTAGAAAGCCACAATGAAGGTACTCAATGACTTAGCAGAAGCCAGAGCAACGAGAGAATAAACCATTAAGGGCAAGAAAAGAAAGATCATAGACAAACATCAAACGTCAACGTCCCATTGGGCTTTAGGCGTCATCATAGGGTCCACAGCCTGTCCGGTCATCGTACAATTAAAGAGAAAGCATAGTGGCGAACTGTAAAAGGGTCCACCACCAAGCATGCAGTACGTTGCAAAATGATTGGATCATAACCTCTTTTGATAATCTTGTTAACAAGTTTAATAAAGATAGTATGAAAGTGATCATGACCAAGAATCTTACGAAGTTTATAAATCACATCACCATAGAAGTCAGGTTGTGATAGTTCTTGCCGCAGAAGAGTCCTTAAATTACTTTTATATTTGGAAAGAAGATCAGGGTTACAATAATAACAATTGCGCGGTCGCAAGGCGTTACCCCTAGTGTCAACACTTCTATGATTGTCGGGTCACATGCTTCACGGCGGTACCCCTAGTGTCAACACGTCTATGATTGTCGTGTCACATGCTTCAAGGCTGTACCCCTAACGTCAACACTTCTATGATTATGGTGTCGCATGCTTCAAGGTCGTACCCATTTTGTCAACACTTCTGTGATAGTGGTGTCGCAAGGCGGTACCTCAATTGCCAACACTTTTGTGACAGTGGTATCGCATGTTCCAAGGTGGCATCCCTATTGTCAACACTTTTATAATCGTGGTGTCGCATGCTTCATGGCACTATCCCTATTGTCAACACTTCTACGGTTGTGGTGTCGCATGCATCAGGACGGTGCTGTTATTGTTAATCCTTCTATGATTGTGGTGTCGCATACTTCAAGGCATTACCCATATTGTCAACACTCTATTATTGTGATATCACATGCTTCAAGGCGGTACCCATATTGACAACACTTCTATGATTGTGGTGTCGCATGTTCCATTAACATCACTTCTATGATTGTTGTGTCGCTTGCTTTAAGTCGGCAACCCTATTGTCAACACTTCTATGCTTTTCGTCAGCACACGTATAATTGTGGTATCGCATGTTGTTAGTTGATACCCCTAGTGACAACACTATGAGTGTGGGGACGCAAGGAGGTACCCTTAGTGCCAACTCTTCTAAGATTATGGTGTCGAAAGGCGGTTCCCCTATTGTCAACACTTCAATGACTATGGTGTCGTATGCTTCAAGGTGTTACTTGTCAACATTTCTACGATTGTGGATTCGCATGGTTCAAGGAGGTACCCGTGGTTTCAACACTTCTATGATTATGATGTCGCATGCATATTGTCAACACTTCTATGAATGTGGTGTCGCAAGGCGGTATCTCTATTGTCACTTCTGTGATTGTGATATTGCATGCTTTACTGTGGTACCCTTATTATTAACACTTCCATGACTGAGGTGTAGCAATGCGGTATCCCTTTTGCCAACCCTACTAAGTGTGGTGTAGCATGATTCAAGGCGGTACTACTATTGTCAAAACTACTATGATTGTGGTGTTGCATGCTTCAAGGCGGTAAACCTAGGGCAAACTATTCTATGATTGTGGTGTCGCAAGGCGGTACCCCTAACGTCAACACTTCAATGATTGTTGTGTCGCATTCTTCAAGTTGTTACCCCTATAGTCAACACATCTTTAAGTGTGGAGTGGCATGTCCCTAACGTCAACACTTCCATGATTATGGTGATTCATGTCTTAAGGTTGTACCCATTCTATCAACACTTCTATGAATGTGGTTTCGCATGCTTCATGGCACTACTCTTATTGTCAACACTTCCATGTTTGTGATGTCGCAAGGCGGTACCCCTATTGTCAAGACTTCCATGATTGTGGGGTCCCAAGGCTATACACACAATGTCAACACTTCTGTGAATATTCTGTGAATATGGGGACGCATGCTCCAAGGCGGTACTCTTATTGTCAACCCTTCTATGATTGTGATGTCGCATGCTTCAAGGTGGTACCCATATTGTTAACTATACTATGATTGTCGTGACGCATACTTCAAGGTTGTACTACTAGTGTCAACAAATCTACGACAGTGACGTCGCGAAGCGGTGACATTATTGTCAAGGCTTCTATGATTTTTGTGTCACATGCTTGAAGGCGGTACCCTTAGAGTCAGCACATCTACGACAGTGATGTCGCAAGGCGGTACCCGTATTGCAAGAGTTCTATGATTGTGGGGTCGCAAGGCGGTACACATATTGTCAACACTTCTATGATGGTGGTGTCTCATGCTTCAAGGTGTTATCGCTATTGTCAACAATTTGATAATTGTGGTGTCGCATGCTTCAAGTCGGCAATCATTTTGTCAACATTTCTATGATTGTGGTGTCGAAAGTCGGTATCCCTATTGTCAATACTTGTATGATTGTGGTGTCGCATGTTTCAGGGGCGGTACCTCTATTGTCAACACTTCTATGATTGGGTGTCGAATGTTTCAGGACGGTGGCCATATTCTCTACACTTTTATGTCTAATGTGTCGCAAGGAGGTATCCCTATTTTCAAAAGGTCTATGATTGTGGTGTCGCAAGGCAGTATCCCTATTGTCAACAGTGTGTTATTGTGATGCTTTACCGGGGTTCCACTATTGTCAACACTTCTATGATTGTGGTGTTGCATATTTCTAGGTGATATCGCTATTGTAAACAATTTTATAAATATGGTGTCGCATGCTTCGTCTGCAACCATTTTGTCAACACTTCTATGATTGTGTTGTCGAAAGTCGCTATCCCTATTGTCAATACTTATATGATTGTGGTGACGCATGTTTCAGGGGCGGTACCTCTATTGTCAGCACTTCTATGATTGGGTGTCGAATGTTTCATGGCGGCGGCCATATTCTCTACACTTTTATGACTATATTGTCGCAAGTGGGTATCCCTATTATCAACACTTCTATGATTGTAGTGTCGTCTGCTTCAGGCGGCACCCCTATTGTCAAGACTTCTATGATGGTGGTGTCGCATGCTTCAAGGCGGTACCCTTATTGACAACACTTCTATGATTGTGGTGTCGCTTGATTCAAGGTTGTACCACTATTGTCAACACTTCTATGATTGAGGTGTCGCATGTTTCAAGGCGGTACCCTTATTGACAACACTTCTATGATTGTGGTGTCGCATGCTTCAATGGTGTACCACTATTTTCAACTCTTCTATGGTTGTGGTATTGCATACATCGAAGCAGTACCCATATTGACAACACTTCTATGATTGTGGTGTCCATGTTTCAAGGCAGTTACCCTAGTGTCAACACATCTATCATAGTGATGTCAGAATGCGGTACCCCTATTGTCAAGACCTCTATGCTTGTGGGGTCGCAAGGCGGTAAACATACTGTCAACACTTTAGGCGGTATAATATTGGTCATGTATTACTACTTGAACATCATTTAAAGTAGATTTTCGTTCATTTTGATATTATACGTTATATAAAGTGTGATCATTCTTATCACATACAAAAATAGACATACACATCCAACAGGAAAAGTAGCATTTAAAGACGACAGTCAACCCTCAAATACACAAACAATCAAAGAACAAATATACACACAGATTAATAAAAGGCAAGATATGACATCACAAACACACAAGGGTTGACAATAGGGCTACCGCCTTGGAACGGTTACTGGCAAAAAAGGCCGCTGGGTGTTTAAACCAGGTTCTAGGGTGTCCTAATCCTCACACTTACCCTACTGTCATCCCAATAAAACGGGAGCGTGCCAATAAAGAAATCCCCGCCATGAACCATTCTCTAACCAACAAGCAGCATTACATATGTCCATTCTAGTACACATTTCCATTCTATCACCAAGCATGGTAAAGTGCAATTGAAACAACAATATTATAGAAGTTGAAATTAATAAATGATATAGAGTAGTCAACTGTGATGGCCTTCATATGTAGGTGATGTAGTTCCCTCTTGTATTACTGAACTTTGAATAGTGGTATCATGCTGCAGGCAGAAACATAAAGCATTGGTAACATACCTGTTTATCTTTAGCTGTGGTGATTTTGGAGAATAGACTTGTCACTGTGATCGGTATTTGACAAATATTGGCATGTTTAGAAATCTAATGACAACGATTAATGAATAATTACTGAAAAGGGGATCCCTTGGAAGCACAAAAGGTGATCCCATGGAAGCAACAAACACAAACAAAAGATAAAAGTAACTGACCCAGATTTATTCAGTCTGTTTATAAGAGGTTATGCAAAGTGGAACACCTCTCACGCCTCCTAGCACCAGCTTAAGCGATATTCTACTTTAAAGTCAAAACGATTGGTTTTGATGATCCCAAAGGACCAGTAAGTAATAACAATACTGATTTGTAGTCGGAGTAACATTTTACGGTCGCCACATATCACTAAACAAACGCTACTGTGATTGCCAGTAAATACTGAAAAGGGGATCCATTGGAAGCTACAAGCGCAAACAAGAGATACAAATATCGTAGGATGATGTCAATGTGTAAATAAAAATGCACAACGTTAGTAGTTGACGATGTCAATGCTCAGAATGTAAATGATATGAAACAAAAAAATCCATCACGGGTATCCTTTTCAGATAGGGAAATTGCAACACTCGGTATAACTGTTTTAGTCGGAACCCCGGCAGAGTCTCGGTTTCAATCAAAAAAGTATACCTCGTGTTGGAATTCCCGATCTTCGCCGTATAAAAGATTCATTTAATCTGACACTGCTAAAGGTCAAGCAGATTTGGAGGGTGTGTGTTTGTTTTATCTGACACATCTTAGTGTCAAGAAGATTTAGGATAAATATAGTTTATACTCAAAAATTAGTATCTCATTTTAGTTAATACAATTGTTCCCACCTTAACCGCGCATACTTATTACTCAATATTGCTAAAATGATAATGCAAACTTAGGAATCCATCTCTATGAACTTCCATACTTCTGCTCCACAATATAAATAATCTATCACATAACACGATCAAAGAGAAATTGATTTTGATACAGAAGGATATTGCCTTATCTTAACATTTATTAGATACGGCAACGCAGTTAACCACCAGGTTGCTGGTATTCCTGTGCGTACTTATTAGGTATTATTATTGTGGGTAAGTATTTGAGAAAGGCCGTTGCTAATGTTGTCAGAACATGCGGCCCGTCACATTTTCATTCTTTGCAAAAAGAAAAGAAAATGAAAAAATTAAATAAAACAATATGTTTAAACTCACTTATTGTGTACCTCTTGTCGCAAATTTGCTTTTATACTGTTATGAAAGCTATTTTAAGTTGGGAGAGTCACCTGCTTGCAAGAACATTATTGATGCGTTTAATACTACATCTCAGTATCTAGATAACATACTTTTGATAGTTCGTTCTTTGCTCATATGGTTACTAATATTTATGTTGTTTTTGGTTTCTGGTTGAAAATATCTTTTGAGTTTGCAAATGATTTCGGTATTTTGTACTGTAATATCAAAATCAGTGTCATGATATCCCAACTCTAAGTGTAAAATAAAAGCGTTTTATTATTATTCCTGACACTGTTACACAATAATTGAAAGGTACAAGCCATCTTCCACACATGTTGCAATGCTTGAATCCTCCGCATTTACAATAAACATGTTTACACTAGGCACAGCTAGTGCTTTGACATTTTTAATTGTCGATGTAATAGCTCTTATGTGTGAGTTTTGCGTAATCAGTCTCTCGGAAATTAATACAAGTTTGTCAAATGTTCTCGTCTCCCTAGAGTCCTTTCATCCTCCTCGTCGCCATTTGAGGTGTTTGGAATAAAAACAAAATAACAAGTCCCACTATGCCTAGCCCACTTGCTCTGTTTGATACCAGCATGTATATATTCTAGTGTTTCAAGGAAGTTTCATCTGTCAATTCACATCCAAGTATAGAATTGTTACAAATAAAGACGGTTTATTAATTTGAACCTAGGACGCTTCTTACAAAACATATACTACTCCAGGGCACTTTACAGAGTTGTTCACAACCAAACACAAGAGCACTACCAAGCCTTATTTCCATGACTTCAAAAAGTCAGTCATTAAATTTATTATTTTCAATTGTTAATTAACTGAAACATTTGATGGAGAGTAGTTTTAGCCGACTAATTTACATGACTTTCCTTTTGATTGACAGTCCATCAAAAAACGAAGTTACAATGACATCTCAGAGGCAAGGTCTGTAACATCACAAACATAAAACAGTTGACAATAGGGCTACCGCCTTGGAATGGTCAGTGGCAACCAATACCTCTTGGGGTGATGTTCCTCACTATTACATATTGTCACCCCAATAAAATGGGACAGGGTAAAGTAAATAAAAACATCCCTGCCGGACTATATCCTCTAACAAAATAAGCAGCATTATTGGGCAAAATAGATAAACACAAAGATGATCATGCATATATGAACACCGAAAAAGTCACAAAGCATTTATCCAATGATATTGCAGCGGCAGGAGCAGGAAGCGATTAACCATTAGGAGCACGCCATGACAAAATTGAAAACAAGCACCAAACGTTACCACCCCGTTCAGGATTTAGGTAGAAGTCATCATAACAATATGAGGGATCGTTGCACAAAAAGGAAAGCATTGTGGATAACTGTAAATGGATCAACCGTTGATAGTCTTCCTAACACGTTTAGTAAAGATTGTATATTGGACTTTTAAACCTACCTTTAAGTGAAGTAATGGACCAATAAGTGACTGCACGTGTCACTTTCTAGATTGTTTAAACAGAGTATATAAATTAGCGATGGACATACACGTGATTTACGTTTGAAGAAGCCAAAGTTCTTGGAAAAAATGCTTTAATTTGATAAGCCAGATTTGGGAAAGAGATGCTTTAATGTTAAGAAGCCGGAGTTGGGACAGAAATGCTTAATTTAGAGAAGCCAGAGTTAGGACAGAAATGCTTAATTTAGAGAAGCCAGAGTTAGGACGGAAATGCTTAATTTAGAGAAGCCAGAGTTGGGACAGAAATGCTTAATTTAGAGAAGCCAGAGTTGTGACAGAAATGCTTAATTTAGAGAAGCCATAATTGGGACAGAAATGCTTAATTTAGAGAACCCAGAGTTGTGAAAGAAATGATTTATAATTGGGATGTTAGAGTTGGGAAAGAAATGCTTTAATTTTTATAAGCAAGAGTTGGAAATGAAAATGTAGGCTTTAATGTTGAGAAACAAATGCTTTAATGTTTCGGAGCCAGAGTTGGGAATACACAGCTTTAATTTTAGATGCGAGAGTTTGAAAATAACTGTTTGATGAAGAGTATGAAGTTATATATCCATTAAATGATGACGTCACTTTATCGGTTTTTTATTTTGTTGCACCAATACCCAAACACGGAGATATGCTTCCCGCTGTACTCTGTAACTTTTAATACAATTGCACAGATCCAGTGAAAGATATGCATTTGTAGCAGGTATTGCTATTAAATTTCGTGGCTGGAGTCGATAAATGACGAAGTTGTTAGTGACTTTTTCTAAAAAAAAGAAAGAGTATGATAATGGACCTTTGGAAACGGACTCTTTGTTGTGCATCTAAATATGCCGATAGTTCTGGTTTATTTTAATGTTTCTTGCTGTTGCAAAGAGATTTAGAATCTGTAACATTTACTCTATTTCTTCCATTTAATGTGAAAACATCAACATGCAGAGAGTTCGGGTTTATTTAAATTACGCTTTTAAATGTTAATTGCTGTTGTTCATGAACGGTTGCAACCCGATATTTATTCTCTAATACTTTTGTTTGATAACTTTAATTTATAATGCCTTTAAAGGTTCTGAGTATTGTTTAAACAACTTTAATATATGTGGTGTCTGCTTTTGAATTTAGTCTCTTGAATGTTACTTGTGATACGAAGGCTTCATAACCTCTGCTCCCGACTAAATTCCATTTTGTTTATTTTGCCCATTGGTTTCTCGTTGAGGGCAAAGCATTTTTGTTGGAACCTGGGACCATACGGTGCTGACCAATGGTGTGCAAAGATCCCATCGTCTAGTATTGATCGTATTCGGCGATTTCCAAATTCTCTCATTTCATACACTTTTTACAAGCTGTAACGCTTATTTCTATTCTATTTCTTCCGTTTAATGTACACACATACTGTGTTAGAAGTGTAAAGCAGATTAATTATTTGTTGTTTTAAGTAGAATTAGTGCACGTTATCATTTTATTTGCTTGTTAAATCTGCCATACATGCAATTAAGACCAGAAACTCTTTAAATCATTGTCAGTTTTGGTGCTCAACACTATTATCTGGGTAAGTATGCATGATATACAAATTAAAGAACTTGAATAAGTGATGGAGTGTGTAATAAGTTGCAAATCTGGAAATATTTGTTATCAAAATTAGATAATCTATCATGTCATGCAATAATTCTCATACTTCTATTCCAGGCAATACATCTAATATGATGGAAGAGTTCTAGTGTCAATTTGTAAACAGTTGCATCATGTCCTGTAAAATGCAGTCTCAAAAGGTTTAACAACCAACATTACACATTCCTGATCTGCGTGTGACCTGAAACGTCGAATAACGTATACTTCAATGCGTTAAATATGAAGACATCAGCCTTCTCTGATAAGTACTCTGTACCTGCAACTAAATCACAGGACAATACACAGTGGTGAAGATAAGGTACCGACGTGAAACAGTCAGTAGGCAATACGACCTAGGGTTCGACCAAACATTCGTATGGACGAGGGTTCATGCACCGAAGCCACATTACCGAAACGCTATAGCACGGTAAATCCGTAAAGCAATTTAAATAGTCAATGACTAGTACAGTACAAACATACAGATTGGTGAAAACATAAAACAAATACATATGTAGTACAAGTGAGTCTTTCACCAGATACCCAGGCAGATGTTATTGAAGCTTTTAATGACACCTCTCGGTATCTGGATGACATACTGAACATTGACAACCCTTTCTTTCCAACTATGGTTCATAATATTTATCCTAAAGAACTTCGGCTTAATAAAGAAAATATATCTGATAATAACGCTTCTTTTCTTGATTTAGATCTCTCGATTGAAAATGATAAAATAATTAGCAAAATCTATGACAAGAGAGATGATTTTAATTTTGACATTGTTAATTATCCCCACTTGGATGGGGATGTTCCCCGAGCAACTTCTTATGGGGTGTATCTGTCTCAACTTATTCGTTTTTCTAGAGCTTGTACTCGAGTTGAAGACTTTAATATTCGTAATCTGTGTATAACTAAAAAGTTACTCAATCAGGGTTACCGTTACCATAAACTTCGTAAAACCTTTGCAAAATGTTATTATCGTAACCTTGATCTTCTTTCCAAATATAAATGTAATTTAAGGACTCTTCTGCGACAAGGAATATCACAACCTGACTTCTATGGTGATGTAATTTATAAACTTCGTAAGATTCTTGGTCATGATCACTTTCATACTATCTTTGTTAAACTTGTTAACAAGTTTATCAAAAGAGGTTATGACCCTATCATTTTGCAACGTACTGCATGCTTGGTGGTGGACCCTTTTACAGTTCGCCACTATGCTTTCCTCTTTAATTGTACGATGACCGGACAGGCTGTGGACCCTATGATGACGCCTACCTAAAGCCCATTGGGACGGTGGCGTTTGATGTTTGTCCATGATCTTTCTTGTCGTGCCCTTAATGGTGTATTCTCTTACTGCTCTGGCTTCTGCCAAGTCATTGAGTACCTTCATTGTGGCTTTCTAGGCTATTGTTTTTTGTATTATATTTACACGAGCATATTTGTGTTTTATTTATATTGCCTATTGATGCTGCCTTGTTGGTTAGAGTTTAGATCATGGCGGGGATTTCTTTATTTACAATGTCCTGTTTTTATGGGATGACAGTAGGGTAAGTGTGAGGTTCCAAGGCGGTAGCCCTATTGTCAACCCTTTTGTGTTTGTGATGTCGTTTGTATTTTTTATTACCTTTGCCTTTTCGTTTGTCTGTTTGCGTGTTTGTTTTTGTGTTTTGTGGTTGACTGTCGTCCTTGAATGCTGCTTTCCCTGTCCGATTTTTTCAACCTTCTTTGTAGCTGATGATGTCTCGAATGTGAATTGTATGGTCAACAGGGGTTGGCTGTGCATGATCAACAAAATAGTATATGGCATGTCATGTTGCAAAATGTCGATATGTTGATGTGGCATTGCTTCAAACTGATTCCACCAGGAATAATATATGGCACAGCATGATGCAAAGTGTCGATATGTTGATCAGGCATTGCTTCAGCATGATCCACCATGAATAGTATATGGAAGATCATGTTGCAAAGTGTCGATATGTTTGTGTGGCATTGCTTCAGCATGATTCCACCATGATAAGTATATGGAAGATCATGTTGCAAAGTGTCGATATGTCGATCTGGCATGTATTCAACGTTATTCTCAGATACATTGGTATGTTCGGCTTCTTCTGATTTACGATCCGCATCGTGTGTATATATTTCAGTACTTCAGGTCAAATGTCGTGGAATAGCTTTCATGAACATTATTTATTTCTGTTTTATTTGTAGTTAAAGTCGCTGAAGCGGGTGCTAGGATGCGTGAGAGGTGTTGTACTCTAAATTAACTCTCATGAACAGACTCAATATTTTATTTTATATTTGTATTTTACTTTTATCTCTTTTATCTCATGTTTACTTACTGGTCCTTTGGGATCAACACGACCAATGTATGTGACTTAGACGTAGAATACTGCTTAAACCGGGGCTAGTGGCGTGAGCGGTGATGCTTCCTACATTACCTCTCATGAACAGATTCAATAAATCCGAGTCTGCTCCTTCATTATTTTTGTTTGTTTTGTTTGTTGCTTTCAAAAGATCTCCCTTATCAGTATGTATTGCCATTATATATATTTTTTTATGTTGAGTGACTGTTTAGAGAGTTCGTATTGTTCTTGTTCTTGTTATTATACGTTTCCGATGTATGGTTTATATACACGCATATATGTGTTTCCCAGGCGATATAATGTCAACACCAATGCCTTCGTTTTCAAATGTTAACAGCTGTTTATTATGAAATGCTGTAGTTTCTTTATTTGTATCATTGTAAGATAATTCATCAGTTATATTAAACATAAATATAAAAGGATAAAAATTCACAGAAAACCCAAAAATACTCAAAAGGACTTAAAACATGGTGTTAAAGAGTGTGTTGGATTAATATCTTGTAAAGGATTTTCAATTTGTTTTCTTCGAATCGTAATGATAAAGCGTAAGTTTACAAATATTATTTCTTACAGATTTTTGATCTCTAATGGGATGAAGTAGTGAAAGTGTGAGGTTTCGTGCACCCTAGAACCTGGTTTAAACCCCCAGCGGCATTTTTTGCCACTGACCGTTCCAGGGCGGTAGAGCTACTGTCAACCATTTTTGTGTTTGTAACGTCATATGTATTTATTATTACTATTGCCATCCTTGTTTGTTTCTTTGCGTGTTTTTGAATTTACTGTGTGTTGTTCCTGTCCGACTTTAATACTTACTTTTATTATCACAATATTGTTGTTTATGCCTTATGGCGGCCATAAAAAGTTTCAATAGTGAAATAATTAGTGCAGTTTGTGTTTACTTTATATAAAGACCTGTTGTGCCGAATGGCGAAAATCAATTGGAGTATATTTGTTATCAAAAATGATCTTTCAAGTGTATTTTCAAGATGCATTATTATAGATTCATATATAATATTGCCGTATAGCAAACACAATGATTTCAGTAAAAAACAATGATATAAAATTCGGACAGGGAAAGTAGCATTCAATGACAACAGTCGACCACAAAACACGAAAACCAACACGCAAACAGACAAACGAGACGGCAAAGGTAAAGAAAAATGCAAACGACATCACAAACACAAAACGGTAGACACTAGGGATTCCGTCTTGGAACGGTCAGTGGCCACTGGGTCTTTAAACCAGGTTCTAGGGTGCACGAAACCTCACACTAACCCTATTATCATCCCAATTAAACGGGACGGTGTAAATAAAGAAATCCCCGCCATGTAATATTCTCCAACCAACAAGGCAGCGTTAAAAGGCAATATAAGTAAAACACATAGATGCTCGTCTATATATAAATACAAAAAAAAGCATAGAAAGCTACAGTGAAGGTACTCGATCACTTGGCAGAAGCCAGAGCAACAAGAGAATAAACCATTGAGGGCACGACAAGACAAGACCGCGGATAAACATCAAACGCCACCGTCCTAATGGGCTTTAGGTAGGCGTCATCATAGGTTCTACAGCCTGTCCTGTCATCGTATAATTAAAGAGGAAAGCGTAGTGGCGAACTGTAAAATGGTCCACCACCAAGCATGCAGTACGTTGCAAAATGATAGGGTCATAACCTCTTTTGATAAACCTTTTAACAAGTTTAACAAAGATAGTATGAAAGTTATCATGACCAAGAATCTTACGAAGTTTGTAAATCACTTCACCATAGAAGTCAGGTTGTGACAGTCCTTGTCGCAGAAGAGTCCTTAAATTACTTTTATATTTGGAAATAAGATCAGGGTTACGACAATAAAGTTTTGCCAAGGTTTTACGAAGTTTATGGTAACGGTAACCCTGACGGAGTAGCTTTTTAGTTATACAAAGATTACGAATATTAAAGTACAAGCTCTTGAAAAACGAATAAGTTGAGACACATAATGCCCGTTTTATTTCAATTCTAGTTCTTGCACCACTATAAATATCTCCAAACATTTAACATCTTGTCATACTGCCGTTAAAGATCACATTAAACAATATTGTGCTAAAGCTTATGAAAACTCTGGGATTGATTTATTTTATCTTCAAGTACTTATGATTTTTCTACACTATATACAACTTTACCTCCCAACCTTATCAAAGAAAAGCTTATTGCTCTTTTTCAAAAAACGTTTGCTAGGGAAAATACTACATTTTTGGCCTGTAACACTATTAAAGCGTTTTATACTAACGGCAGTTTTTGGACAATTACACTATGTGGACTTGCTATAGAGTTTGTGAATCACTTATTTTTCTGTTGGATAATATTTTCATCAGGTACCGTTTATAGACAAATTGTTGGTATTCCTATGGGTATGAACTGTGAACCCATTGTCGCAAAGTTGTTATTATGTTGCTATGAAAAATATTTCATTTTGAGTCTTTCACCAGATACCCAGGGAGATGTTATTGAAGCCTTTAATGACCTCTCAGTATCTGGAAGACATACTGACCTTGATATAGTAATAGATACTCGTAAAGAATGTGAGTGTAATACATTAACCTTTTGCTATGCTCCAGCAGGTCATCTCATTTTATTTTGATATTGTAGATACACGTATTCGGGATCTGTTTCTAAAGGTCCTAAGTACACATTACGTGGTCCCGCCTTATTCCATACCATATATTAGTCGGATGTTTTAAAGGATATTTCGACAATAATGTTTAAACGTATTTTTTATTAAAAAATAATCGATAACATGTTTAAACATGTTTAAAACGACATAATAAATGTTTTAAGTTTACAGTATGCAAACGTTTTAAGCCAAATAAGGTTTTATTTTATACCCCAGCCAACCCCGTTTTCTTTAAGACTGGATTGGATGGGGTATGCAATGTAATACTCGGACCATGTAATGGATTACCTTTAATTATTGATTTTAATGCATGTCGTTCATGGCGGGGATTTCTTTATTTACACTGTCCTGTTTTAATGGGATGACAGTAGGGTAAGTGTGAGGTTTGGTGCTCCCTAGAACCGGTTTAAACACCCCCCACCCCCAATGGCCTACTTTGCCACTTAACGTTCCAAGGCGGTAGCCCTATTGTCAACCCTTTTGTGTTTGTGATGTTGTTTGCATTTTACTATTACTTTTGCCTTCTTGTTTGTCTGTTTGCGTGTTTGTTTCTGTGTTTTGTGGTTGACTGTCCTCCTTGAATGCTACTTTCCCTATCCGATCTTTTTATATTTCTTTGTATTCGTGTTGAGGACTTTAATATTCGTAATATTTGTACTAAAAAGCCACTACAGCAGAGCTACCGTTGCCATAAATTTCGAAATTTGATTATCTTTACTCTGGTCTAATTTTAAAATACCAAAGTTAATTAAGAACTCTTCTGCGATAAGGGCTATCACAGCCTGACTTATATGGTGATGTGATTTACAAACTTCGTAAGATCCTTGATCAAGTCTTTATTAAACTTGTTAAAAAGTTTATCAAAATGGGTTTTGACCTATTATTTTGCAACGCACTGCATTTTTAGTGGTGGACCCATTTATAGTTCGCCACTATGCTTTCCTCTTTGAAAGTGCGATTACCGGACAGATTGTGGATCCTATGATGACGACTACCTAACTACTTAAAGGACCGTAGAGTTTGATGTTTGGCTTTAATCTTGTCTTGTCGTACCCTTAACGGTTTATCCTCTTGTTGCTCTGGCTTCTTCCATAGCAAAGAGTACTTACTTTGCGGCTTGTATGGCTTTAGTTTTATATTATATATACATAAATGTGTTTTACTTACATTGCCTATTAATGCTGCCTTGTATGTTCGAGATTATAACCTGGCGGTATATATTTATTGACACTGTCCCGTTTATTGGGATGACAATAGACTATTAATTTTATGAATATTGAGTTCTGCTCAACCCGGGGCTAGAGGACGTGAGCGGTAGCTAGCATATTCACAACGGTTCATGAACAGTCTCAATCAAACCGAGACTGCAATATTTTGTATGTGTCGTGTTCGGTCGTTTCCAAAGGTCCATTATCATACTCTTTTAAGAGTTAAATAGATTTTGCTAACATGTCATATTATTCTTAATACATAATAAGACAAAATAAAACGCAATAAGATTTTCAAAGTTTACATAGGGCATTGATAGCATTGCTTAACTATGTTTTCAATGTGTCCAGTTACATTAAACGGACGTGCGGCAATCATGATTGTTCAAAACGCGCGACGTCCGGTTAGTACTTTATTTTATATAAATTTCATATATAAATCATAATTGAAAGTCATTGGAATAGTTCAACACAATCCATCGGGTCCTCCGACAAACAAAAGAAGTGTGCAAATTAATCATCGTGCGACCTATTATTAATATACTCAGACACCAACAGTAGGTCTGCAATACTAGCGTAGGATGCACTGTGCTCTACATATTTCTGTTTATTAGTAGTTATATTGCACTTACAATAGTGTAGGATGCACTGTGTTCTACATATTACTATTTATTAGTTATGTAGCACTAACAATAGTGTAGGATGCACTGTGCTCTACATATTACCATTTATTAGTTATACTGCACTAACAATAGTGTAGGATGCACTGTGCTCTACATATTACTATTTTATTAGTTATATTGCACTAACAATAGCGTAGGATGCACGGAGCTCTACATATTACTATATATTAATTATATTGCACTAACAATAGTGTAGGATGCACTGTGCTCTACATATTACTATTTATTAGTTATATTGCACTACAAATATATGGTAGGATAAAAAAATTATGATAATGGACCTTTGGAAACGGCCGAGCACGACACATACGAAATATTGCAGTCTCGGTTTGATTGAAACTGTTCATAAGCGGTAGTGTATTGTTCTAGCTACCGCTCACGCCCTCTAGTCCCGGGTTGAGCAGAACTCAATATTCATAAAATCAATAGTACACAATTTAAACCATCCTGAAGATGGTATGCATACGGCGGTGGACATGGAGTCATATGCTTCCCCATGTCGTACGGCGTATGGTCCCAGTATCTAATAAAATTAAATTCCCCGAAGAGCGAAATAAACATAATGGAATTTAGTTGGGATCAGCAGTTATGAAGCCTGCATATCACAAGTAACAGCCAAACGACTAAATTAAAAAGCAGACAACATATCTATGAGTGGTTAAACAATAACCAGTGCCTTTTATCGGCCGGAGTAGTGGAACCACCGAATCAAAAAATTAAGTAAGAAAACAAAAGCTTTTGAAAATGTACCACCGATAACTAAATATAAGTATCGGGCTCAGCGATCTCCCAAGATCGAATGAATAACAGTCCTGATTGCAAGCGAGGGAAGACATTTTACTGTCGCCACACTACACAATCAACGTCACTATGCTATATAAAAGTTTGCGGTTCAGTATTTTAACTAGATAGGTTGATTATGTTTATACGCAACATTTGACTGATACAAATAAAATAAAATGAATAATATACGTCTGAGAACAACTCTGATAGCTTTTCAAAAATATATCAGAATATAAACCTTTACCACAGTTTGAATTAAGAAGCAGCTATATTCAAAATAAAAGTGAACTCCCAACACGTATCTGGTAGAATGCATATCTTTCTGACAAAGCCAAAAGATGGCAACACAGCAACATAGAAACGACATAAGAAAGACTTGCGGACGCTAAAGCGATGACCGGAAATCACTATCATGTTATCCCATCTCTGAACCCTACCATCCATTAACTCGCTGTAGTTGCATCCAATATCTGAATCCTACCATCCATTAACTCACTGTCATTGCATCCAGTCACCGAGCTGTACCATCCATTAATTCACTGTAATTGCATCAAATCACTAAGCTCTATCATCCATTAATTCGCTGGCATTGCATCCCTGAGCTCTACCATAAATTGACTTCATCAAGGATAATACTCGTAATATGGGGAATTATTTGGAGCGGCATGGCCAAACATATGTCTGGTATAAACTATTTATTGATAGTGTTGGATAGTTGGACGTACATGCCCATCGAGATCTGGACTAAATTAACAAATATATTATATATTTAACAAAATGTGTCAATATCTGTCTTAGTTAAAGCGTGTCTTGTAAATGCTCTTAATTTGTAGCAATAATTATTGACTGGCCAAAAGAAAAACATATACAGTATCGATATTTATCCAATTATCAAATGAATTACCTTGATAATAAAGGATAAATCGGTTAAGTCATTATGTTAGAGTCTTTAAGAATAGAACACATACATTTGTCAGTTTTAAGTCGGTTTTACGAGTAATTTTAATAGTACGGTCTCGCTAAATAGTTATTTCCCTTATTAGTCACGGTAGGAAATTTCTGGCGCTTAAAGGAAAATCTGTGTTATTCGGTTCTTGTTTATTTCTTAAAATATGCAAATAGTTTCTCTTTTATTTGTTGCAAGTGACAAAAATGGGACAAGTCCATGATTTCATACAGGTTTGCATATGTCTGAATGTTTCTGAGCCCAGATCTGAGAATCTAATACTGGGTAGCGATACACTTGAAGATGAAAGTGAAATGGACAGATTCAAGAGAGTCTCTTCACAATGTTGATATTAAAAAAAGCAAATTGGTCAACCCCAAGTTTTGCTGGATAATTCGATCAACAGACGTCAAGTTTCACAAAAAAAATATTTTTAAGAAAGTCAGGATGTCCTACAGTGGTCCAGAGGGGTCCTGGTACATATGTGTAGCAATGTAAAATTTACTGTGTTGTGAGACGTAAACCAAACCTCATCCGGTTCAGCAGACGCATACTATAAGGGCAGCTGATTGATGCAGATTTGTGTTTTCTGAAAAAGCAGCATTCAAAATGGAAACGAGTGAGTTTGAGGATTGTAAATAGCATCAAATGTGTATTTTAACAGGTATTTAATGATTTTACAGTGTAAAATTGACTATGGTGTAAGACATTCGGACTGTATGCTGTACAAAAACAAGCACCTTGGATGGAGTTATGGTGTGGTTACTGTCAATAATGGGAGACAATCCATTCAACTCGGAACAACACACACTCATTTGGACGTTTCCGTACACATGACAACATGTATTTATGTAAAGAGTGTCTCAAGTTTGCCTCGGAACCTTCATGCTAGCCGCCTTTGTAATAATAGTTTGTGTCCGAGATATGACCAGCTGAGCTTTGAACCACATCCAACAAACTGTGAGAGAAACAGATGTCTCCACACCACACCGAATCTATACATGGGACTTGGACATTTCTAGACTGCATGCTTGAGGTATTTATAAGTACTGTTGCTGTATTCAAGTAATGTATCACATTAGAATCATACCCCACCCATTCCAAGTGTACAACATTGATTCGTAATAACTTATCGTAATTTAAATCCATTATTTTTCACTCGTCAAGAATGCCGGGCGCATACAGCCTCACATAACGTAACCTTACTTTACGTAATTTATTTGTTGCTCTGTCAAGAATGTCAGTTGCATACAACCTCGCGTGAAGTAACCTAGTACGTAAAAATAATTTATTTGTCACTTGTCAAGAATTTTGGTCGCAAACAATCTTACGTTAAAAAACTTGCGTTGCTTAAAATAACTTGTTTGTAACTTGTCTAGAAACTCGGTCGCTTTCAACCTTATACAACCTTACGCGAAATAACATTACTTTAAATAATGTAAATTTGTCGCTCGTCAAGAATGTCGGTCACATAGCACAGTCAGCATAGCATACAACCTTGTGTAAAATAACCTTACGTAAAATAATTTATTTTTCACTCGTTAAATAGATCTATGTCGGTCGCATACTGCCTTGCATAACAAATCTTACGTAGAATAATTTACTTGACACTTGTCAAGAATTTCGGTTGCATACAACTGATGTAAAATTCTCTCATAATTTCTTTTACATGTTGTAAAAGCGTTTTGTTCTGCAATTTTTTGACAGTTGTCGAGAATGTATAAAACTGTTGTACCGAATTTAATTCATTTTAGATCAATGTATTATAAAAGTATAAATTTTCAGTGTTGACTTTACTTGACTTGGTTTGACTATTGACTTGACTCGACTCGACTGGATTTGACTTCCTGTCTCAACTGCAAACCCTACATAACTTTTTATCATTTGACTCGACAAAACTAGACTTGACTTGAACTTGACTTATACTTGACTTGAATTGATTTATACTTGACTTGAACTTGAAATTATACTTGACTTGATAAAGATAATATCTTAATAAGGGTATTTGATTTAATTGACACGTTTTCAAGATAATAATGTAGATAATTCTATTCCTAAATATTTCAAACATTCAGAAAATCCTGTAATTTGTTATAAGTATAAAACGCCTATTAGAAATATTATTTTCAAAATAGATTCTGTCCTTGATATAGTAATAGATCCTCATAAGGAATGTGAGTGTAATACATTAAAATGTTGCTATGCTCCAGCAGGTCATGTCATCACGAGTTATTTTGATATTGTAGATAATCGTATTCGGCATCTGTTTCTAAAGGTCCTAAGTACACATTACGTTGTCCCGCCTTATTCCATACCATATATAAGTAGGATGTTTTAAAGGATATTTCGACAATAGAACATGTTTAAAAGTATTTATACTAAAAAATAATCGATAACATGTTTAAACTGACCTATTAAATGTTTTAATTTTACAGTATGCAAACGTTTTAAGCCAAAAAAAGGTTTTATTTCAAACCCCAGCCAAGAAATATAAAAAGATCGGACAAGGAAAGTAGCATTCAAGGAGAACAGTCAACCACAAAACACAGAAACAAACAGACAAACAAGAAGGCAAAAATAATAATAAATGCAAACGACATCACAAACACAGAAGGGTTTACAATAGGGCTACCGCCTTAGAACGGTCAGTGGCAAAGTAGGCCCTATGATGACGCCTAGATGCGGACCCTATAATGACACCTACCTAAAGCCCATTAGGACGGTGGCGTTTGATGTTTGTCCGCGGTCTTGTCTTGTCGTGCCCTCAATGGTTTATTCTCTAGTTGCTCTGGCTTCTTCCAAGTCATGGAGTACCTTCATTGTTGCTTTCTAGGCTTTTGTATTTTTTTGTATTTATACATACACGAGCATCTAGGTGTTTTACTTATATTGCCTTTCAACGCTGCCTTGTTCGTTAGAGAAAATTTCATGGCGGGGATTTCTTTATTTACATTGTCCCATTTAACTGGGATGACAATAGGGTAACTGTGAGGTTTGGTGCACCCTAAAACCTGGTTTAAACCCCCAGTAGCCTTTTTGGCCACTGGCCGTTCCAAGGCGGCAGCCCTATTGTCAACCATTTTGTGTTTGTGATGTCGTTTGCATTTTTTATTACTTTTGCCTTCTCGTTTGTCTGTTTGCGTGTTTGTCTTTGTGATTTGTGGTTGACTGTCGTCATTGAATGCAACTTTCCCTGTCCGATCTTTATATCTTTCTTTTTTTATATGAATAATAAATAATAAACTTTGTTAATACAAAAGACCAAATGGCCTATCAGTATACAGTACAAAACACATCATATTTGTACGTTAACAGTCAATGGCCTGCTGACATCACTTTTACCAGTATATGTAATATATTCATTATTGTCCATCGGATGAATACACGTTTGTTATTTTATAATCAAATATTTTCATAGTTTATTAATATAAAAAGCCTTATGCCTATCAGTATACATCTACTAACGAAATGACAACAATGATTATAATAATAGATGTCCCAATGCATTATACTACTCAAAATTATTTAACTTCATGCAACCATTAAGGGCACGACAAGAAAGATCATAGACAAACAGCAAACGCCACCGTCCCAATGGGCTTTAGGTAGGCGTCAGCATAGGGTTCACAGCCTGTCCGGTCATCGTATAATTAAAGAGGAAAGCATAGTGGCGAACTGTAAAAGGGTCCACCATCAAGCATGCAGTACGTTGCAAAAATGATAGGGCTATAACCTCTTTTGATAAACATTTTAACAAGTTTAACAAAGATAGTATGAAAGTGATCATGACCAAGACCCTAACCCCGTTTTTGCTTTAATGAAGGGGTTGGGTGGGGTATAAAATGTAATACTCGGACCACGTAATGGTCTACCTTCAATTATTGATTTTAATGCATGTCGTGCTCAGATCGCCCAATCCATTATCTACTCGGAAAAAGTTTTTTTTTAGATTATAGATGCACATATTAACATTTATAATGCTAACCCCTCCGAGACCTAGGTTTTAGTTTCGTTATTTAAAATCGGGAATTCAAGAATTTCATAATAAATTTGTTTTAGTTCCTGCTGATAAAGCAGCTAATAATTATTATTGTTTGACCCCTACATGACGTCAATGTTATATCTCTGGAAATCGGTAGCACCATTTCGTATACTCCAGTTCAATCTTCTGAGGATGATGTTATTTTCATACATATCACTCGGTGCACTACTTCCAAGCCTGGAGAAAACGAAAAGCAAACTAAACTGTCAATTATTTACTGGATTCCTAAATTACATAAAAACCAATATAAGGCCCGCTTTATTTCAAATTATAGTGCATGCACCACAACAAACATCTCAAAACGTTTAACTCCTTGTCTTACTGCCGTTAAACATTACGTTAAACAATATTGTTCTAAAAATTATGAAAACTCTGGGAATAATTTATTTTGGTCTATTAAACATTCTTGGAGACGCTCTTGATAACATTTTGTAATAAACATCAAGTTTCATCGATACGTACTTATGTCTTCTCTACACTATATACAACCTGATCACATCAACTTATCAAAGACAAGCTTATTGCTTATTCAAAAAAAGATCCCCAGAGAAAAAAATATATGTTTGGCCTGCAATAATATCAAAGTGCTTTTTACTAACGGCAGTCTAGAGAATTAAACTATGTGGACTTGCCAAGAAGTTTGTGAAGCACTTATTGTCATATAAGATACTATTTTCGTCAGGTATGGAACTATCGTTTATAGACAAAGTGTTGGTATCCCTATGGGTACGAACTGTGCACCTCTTGTTGCTGCATTGTTCTTGTATTGCTATGAAAGAGATTTCATGTTGAGTCTTTCATCTAATTCTCAGTCAGATGTAATTGAAGCCTTTAATGACACCTCTCGGTATTTGGATGACATATTAAACATTGGCAATCTTTTCCTTTCTACTATTGTTAACAATATCTATCCTAAGTAACTTCAACTCAACAAAGCTAAAACTTCTGATACTGTGGTTTCTTTCTTTGATGTACATCACTCTATTGAAATTGGCGAAATAATTAGTAAAATCTACGACAAGAGAGATGATTGTGCTTTTGATATTGTTAATTATCCCAATTTAGATGGGGATGTTCCCCGACTTTCTCAAATGAGTGTGAGAGTGGACCTTTGGAAACGGCCGAACACGACACATACGAAATGTTGAAGTTTCGGTTTGATTGAGACTGTTCATGAACCGTACTGTAATATGATAGCTACCGCTCACGCCCTCCAGCCCCTGATTGAGCAGAACTCAATGTTCATGAAATCAATAGCACCTAAATTTAACCATCCCGACGATGGCATGCATATGGCGGTGGACATAGATATCTTTTCTTCCCCCATATCCAGTGGCGTATGGTCCCAGTATCTAACAAAATACTATGCCCCGAAGAGCGAAGACCTTATTCGTTTCTCTAGAAGGTTTAGTCGTTTTGAGGACTTCAATATTCGTAATATTTGTATAAATAAAGCCACTCCAGCAGGGCTACCGTTGCCATAAACTTCGAAAAAACGTTGTGCACATTGGTAATCGTAACCCTGGTCTAATCTTAAAATACAAATGTATTTAAGAAATAATCAAAAACAATACACATGCAGTGCGTTGCAAAATAATAGGTCAAAACGTCTTTTGATCAACGTTTAAACACGTTTAATAAAGATAGTATGAAAGTGATTATGATCAAGGATCTCACGAAGTTTGTAAATCACATCACCATAGAAAAGAGTATGATAATGGACCTTGGGAAACGGCCGAGCACGACACATACGAAATATTGCAGTCTCGGTTTGATTGTGACTGTTCATGAGCGATAGTGAAATATGCTAGCTACCGCTCATGCCTCTAGCCCCGGTTTGAGCAGAACTCAATATTCATAAAATCAATAGTACAAAAGTCAGGTTGTCTTTTGTCGCAGAAGAGTTTCAAGGCGGTAGCCCTATTGTCAACCCTTTTGTGTTTGTGATGTCGTTTGCTTTGATTATTACTTTTGCCTTCTTGTTTGTCTGTTTGCGTGTTTGTTTCTGTGTTTTGTGGTTGACTGTCGTCCTTGCATGCTACTTTCCCTGTCCGATCTTTTTTTAATTTTCTTGCTATAAATCCCACTGCGTTTTCTTTCGTCTTATTATTTATTAAGAATAATATGACATTTTAACAAAAACTATTTAACTCTTAAGTTTACGGTTAAGTATGAAAACTAGGTTGATTATTCTTATACGAAACATTTGACTGATAAAAATAAAATAGAATAAATAAAATATGTCTGAGAATAACTCTAATATCTTTCCAAAAAAATATCAGAATATAAATCTTTACCACAGTTTGAATTATGAATCAGTTATATTTAAAATAAAAATTAATTCTCCACAAGTATCTGGTATAATGCATATGTTTCTGACAAAGCCAATAGATGGCAACACAGCAACATAGAAACGAAATAAGAAAGACTTGCGGACGCTAAGGCGATGGCCGGAAATCACTGTCATTGCATCCCATCTCTGAACCCTACCATCCATTAACACGCTGTCATTGCATCCACTTCTGAACCCTGCCATCCATTAACTCACTGTCATTGCATCCAATCACTAAGCTCTACCATCCATTAATTAGCTGTCATTGCATCCAATCACTGAGCTCTACCATATATTGACTTCATAGAACATAAAGGATAATACTCGTAATATGGGGAATTATTTGGAGTGGCATGGCCAAACAAATGTCTGGTATATACTATTTATTGATATTGTTGGACAGTTGCACGTACATGTCCATCGCGATCTGGACTAAATTAACAAATATATTATATCTTTAGCAAACTGTGTCAATATATCTGTTTTAGTTAATAAGGCGTCTCTTGTAAATGCTCTTAATTTGTAGCTACAATTATTTACTGATCGGAAAAAAACCATATATAGTATCGATATTTATCCAATTATCAAATGAATTACCAGGGCAATAAAGGATAAATCGGCACATTCATTATGTTAGAGTCTTTACATTTGTCAATATTAAGTCGGATTTGTAGATTCTCATGAGCATAAGATGCAATCAATTTACGAGTTATTGTAACATTAAATCCAATATAGGAAGTTAACTTGTATTAAAACTTGTCATATTTAAAGCTTCTTTGGTATAATTAAGATTCAAAATTATCAAAAAAAGGAGAGGTCAACACACTTTGTTTCCACTAGACGTCATTGAAGAAGGCACATACTTCTAACTTCAAAATGTTACAAAAAGAGGAAAAAATATAGTCATTGAACATTTTCACAATTGTTTTCATAACATTATGTTTATTGAAAAACAACACTTAATTTTCGATTGCATACATACTTATTTTTCAAATCATACATAAATAGTGGTAATCCTCATTCGTCTTTTTACTTTAAAAAGCAAATATATATATGGACCGTACCCCACCCACTTTTGTTTTTACCGAAAAATTAATTCAAGATAACAAAATATGTTTTAATGATCAACATTTTTTAAAACTTGTATATGTCAAGGTCCTATTACATTTCTTTCAAAACAAGTAAAAATATATTTAGGTCACCAGGTTTCTAATGATTTTTTATTAAAAATTCTTTAAATTACACCCATTTTGGAGTTAGTTTGACATTTTCACTCAGAGCTACCCATATTCCCTATTTTGTAGACAACAAAAAATGATCACAAATGATGAAAACAAATTGTAAAAAAAAATACCTAAAATTTGATATATTACCATCTTAAATCCTACATTATATCCATATCTACTAGAATGGAAAATATGAAACAATTCTGTTGTCAAATAAAACTTTGATTTAAAAAATAAAATGTTTAGACTTTGGGACCAGGGAACCCAATATAGGTGGCTTGAAGTAGAATACCGCTTAAGCCGGTGCTAGGGGGCGTGAGAGGTGTTGCTTCTTTCATTACTTTTCAGGAACAGACTCAATAAAACCGAGTCAGCTGACTTATTCTCTTAATTGTGTTTGTTGATCCAAAAGGATAAATTTTATCAATATTTATTGAAGATGTCAAAGATTGCCCAGCCAACATCCTTAAAGACGGTGCAAATAAAGGACTTTCTGCCAAACAATCTTCCAAAACAATAGAACATAGTAATCAACTGTATACGTATAACACAGTGATGACCATATATATATGACAATAAAAGCACAGAAGAACTCGATGAATTGGGCTGAATACCAAGTTAAGGGCAGGAAAGGTTAAAAAATGGTTTTATAGAAACCACGGCACCCAAATCTTATGGTACTGTAGTTCCGCATAGTACCACAAAAACATCAAATGACGATAAATTAGCTAAATAAACCTGACATACAATATAAAGAAATGGCAAGACAGGGCTTCCGACTTGTGATGGTTATTTCACAATACGATCTACTGGTGATCTCATATCAATTTTATGTGTTCACAACTTTATATTTTCCTATATTTAGCACTGACAAAACAGTTCATGTACCTGTTTTCCTTGCATAAAAACAAGTTTACAGACAAACATCAGACGTGACCGTCCGTTTCAGGATTTCGGTTTGACTTTTATACGTTATGTTCACCGTACTGCATGCTTGGTGGTGGACCCTTTTACAGTTCGCCACTATGCTTTCCTCTTTAATTGTACGATGACCGGACAGGCTGTGGACCCTATGATTACGCCTAAAGCCCATTGGGACGGTGGCGTTTGATGTTTGTCTATGATGTTTCTTATCGTGCCTTTAATGGTTTATTCTCTTGTTGCTCTGGCTTCTGCCAAGTCATGGAGTACCTTCATTATGGCTTTCTAGGGCTTTTTTGTTTTTGTAATATATTTACACAATCATATTTGTGTTTTGCTTATATCGCCTATTTATGCTAACTTGTTGGTTAGAGATTATATCACGGCGGGGACTTCTTTATTTGCACTGTCCTGTTTTAATGGGATAACTGTAGGGTAAGTGTTAGGTTTGGTGCACCCTAGAACCGGTTTAAACCCCCAGAGACATACTTTGCCTCTGACCGTCCCAAGGCGGTAGCCCTATTGTCAACCCGTTTGTGTTTGTGATGTCGTTTGCATTTATTATTACTTTTGCTTTCTTGTTTGTTGACTGTCCTCCCTGAATGCTACTTTTCATGTCCGATCGTTTTATATTTCTTCATTTCTTCGTAAGATTCTTGGTCATGATCACTTTCATACTATCTTTGTTAAACTTGTTATAAGTTTATCAAAAGATGTTATGACCCTACCATTTTGCAACGAACTGCATGCTTGGTGGTGGACCTTTTTACACTTTCCTCTTTAATTGAACGATGGCCGGACAGGCTGTGGACCCTATGATGACGCGTACCTAAAGCCCAATGTGACGGTGGCATCTTGCGTGCCCTTAATGGTTTATTCTCTTGTTGCTCTGGCTTCTGCCAAGTCATTTAGTATCTTCATTGTGGCTTTCTAGGCTATTGTTTTTGGTATTATATTTACACGAGCATATTTGTGTTTTACTTATATTGCCTACTGACGCTGCCTTATTGGTTAGAGATTAGATCATGGCGGGGATTTCTTTATTTACACTGTCCTGTTTTAATGGGATGACAGTAGGGTAAATGTGAGCTTTGGTGCACCCTAGAACCGGTTTAAACTCCCAGTGGCCTTTGTTGCCACTGACCGTTCCAAGGCGGTAGCCCTATTGTCGACCCATTTGTGTTTGTGATGTCGTTTGCATTTTTTATTCCTTTTGCCTTCTCGTATGTCTGTTTGCGTGTTTTTTTTTGTGTTTTGTAGTTGACTGTCGTCCTTGAATGCTGCTTTACCTGTCAGATATTTGTAGCTTTCTTGAAATCCTCAGCTTGAATAAAACTCCTGGAAAACTCATAAGTTGGGAAACATTTACCACTGAGATGGTCATTGGGGGAAGTTCTCTAGTGAAGAGGGATTTTAACCTTGTGAAATCTGAAATCATCTCTATTGTCATAATTTATTTCATGATGTAAATCAAGATAAAAATAGTTAGATTTTCGAGTTATTTCGGACAGCTAACATATAACATAGGAGGAAAGAAATGGCAAAACCAAGCGTCTATTTGTCAATAATGATTCCTAGGCAAAATGATATATAGGGTCCTATAGAAACCACAGTGTCCGAACGCAATGGCATCGTTTCATCAATATTTGTAATGATTCAGTTTTTACTTTCAATGTAAAGATGATCTATGTATATTTTGAAAATGCGTATTTGGAGGGCTATGTTCACTTCCTGTTTGAGAAATTTGCACCACTAAAAAACGAAACAGAATCCGATATATTCGGTTTGTTGAGAATATGTAGTATTAACTATAACAGTAAAGAAAGAGCTGTCAGTGTGAGCTATATCAAATTGCTTAATGTGCTTTTAAAGGCTTTAATTTCAGTTGGCCAAGTAACATCTCTTTAATAGAAATATAAAAACAAATATAATTCTGCGACAAGAGATGCACCGTTAGTTTATATATATATATATATATATATATAGTATATAGTACACCATCAAGTTTCCTATGAGAAGTAGCGATTAAAAGGCTTTATCACAGCATATGGCAATTGTTTACATTTCCTATAGTAAAGGAAGCTCCTATATTGTTATAGGCAAACGTGTTTACCCTCTTGCAAGAAGCTATCGAACGCGATAAATAAGCTTTATTTTGATAAGGTTGTGTGGCAAGGTTGTATTTAATGGATAACAAATATATACTGACAAGTGAGATCCTTTGAAAACAACGAAAACAATCAAGAATAACTAACATACTCTGAATTATTGAGTCTGTCCATGTGGGGAAAAGAACGCTCACGTCGCCTCAGTGATATTATAATTAAACGTCACATAGACTGATATCGATCATCTCAAAAATGAATACAAAACAAAGCTACTGATTCGTAGCGCGGAGAGAGGTTTTACAGCCGCCAAACTGAACTAAACGAATGCTAAATTTTATTGTTAATACAATTTGGAAGCAACGAATACAACCAGGAAAACAATAGTGGACATTGTTTTTTATTGAGTTCATAAAATGTAATTTGAAAATGTAACACTTATCACGGCCTCTTCTCCGGCTAAATCTGTATTCTGATTAAAAGCCACGAATGAGCTCAAATGTTATATACAATTTGACCTTTATTATATATGCTTATAAGAACTCCACCAAAATGTTTTAATTACAACACAAATTAATGCTAGATTTTTCATAAGCGTTATCGCAATGCGTTTTAACATTATTAAATACGGTAACTTTAAATACAACTGTTTAAGTAAGACTTATTCATCACTTTTAAATAGATACTATTCTCCCTGTTGTTTTAATTATATTGACTATTAATGCTGCCCAGATTGTTAAGAAATAGCCTGATGGTGATTCAGTTATATTGTCCTGTTTGATTTTGAAGACAATAGGTACAAGTGTGACTTGCTCCAACATAGAACCTATTTAAACCCCGAGTGGGTCACACTTTAATATAAGTTCATAGTCTATGTTTCTGTAATCATTCTTTTTTTCGAACTTGTATTCCAGTTAAAAAAAAATATAAAAAGATCGGACAGAGAAAGTAGCATTCAAGGAGAACAGTCAACCACAAAACACAGAAACAAACACGCAAACAGACAAACAAGAAGGCAAAAGCAATAATAAATGCAAACGACATCACAAACACAAAAGGGTTGACAATAGGGCTACCGCCTTGGAACGGTCAGTTGTAAAGTAGGCCACTGGGGGTTTAAACCGGTTCTAGGGTGCACCAAACCTCACACTTACCCTACTTCATCCCATTAAAACAGGACAGTGTAAATAAAGAAATCCCCGCCATGATCTAATCTAAAGACATTATTATGTGTAATATTTTTATAACTAAGAAGATACTCCATCTGGGATACCGTTAACATACATTAACAAATGGCACATTTTATTATCGTGACCCTGATCTACTTTTAAAATATAAATGTAATTTAGGAACTCTTCTTCGACAAGGACTTTCACACACTGACTTCTTCCGCGCTTGAATGCTACTTTTACCTGTTCGAGCTTTATGTTTCAGTTATGCGTTTCAGCGTTTAAACTCCCAGCGGCCTTTTCCCCACTGACCGTTCCATGGCGGTAGCCCTACTGACAGCCCTTTTTATGTTTGTGGCGTCATATGCCTTTATTATTACTATTGCCATTCTTGTTTGTCTTTTTGCGTGTTTTGGGGTTTACCGTGTTCTGTGAAAGCAGCATTTCTTGTTCGATTTTTATACTTACTTTCATTTGACTCTTGGTCATAATCATTTTCATAAAATCTTATTACACTTCTGAAATAATTAATCAAAATAAGTATGATCCTATCATTTTGCAACGCACTGCACGTGTAGTGGTTTCAGTGGATGCCCCATTTAAGTTCGTCAGTATGCATTCCTCTTTCATTGTGCTATGACCGGACAGATTGTGCTCTATTTGATGACGTCTACATACATCCTCAAAGGACGACAGCGTTTGATGTTTGCCTAACCCTTATTGGTTTATTATCTCGTTGCTCTGGCTTCTACCAAGTCATTCAGGACTTGTTTTGTGAAATTCGAGTCTTCTGTGCTGTATATTTATATATAAAATATCATTTATGTTTATACTTATATTGCCTATTACTTGTTAGTTATAAAATATATAACCTGGCAGGGATATCTTTATTTACACTGTCCCGCTTTATGGGGATGACAATAGGGCAGAAGTTAGGATTGGAGCGCCTTAGAACTTTAAACCCCCAGCTGCCTTTTTTTTGCAACTTACAGTGCCAAGGCGTAGACATTTTTCTTTGTCAACGCGTTTAAGTTTGTGATGACATAGCTTGACTTTTATTCTTCTTTATAGTTGTTGTTTGTTTCTTTGCTTGTGTGTTATTGACTGTGGTCCTGGAATGCTACAATTCCTGTTCGAGTTGCGTATCTACTTCTTCTTTCGTAAGGTCTTTCGTCATAGTAATCAGAAAAGGTTTTGACTATATCACTTTAGAACACAATGCATGTTTAGTGGTTGATTAATTTACAATTCTCCACTACGATATCCTCTACAATTGGGCAATGACATGACTAATTGAGGGTCCTATCATGACGTCGTCTACCTGAATCATGAAATGTTTGGTAACGGTTTATGTTTGTCTTCAGTATTTTCTTGTTTTGCCTTAATGATTATTCGCTTGCTGTTCTGGCTTTTAGCTACCTAGATTGTTATATGATAACGCCTGACGGGGATTTGTTTATTTACAATGTCACGTTTTATTGGGAGGAAAATAGGGTTAGTGTGAGGATCGGTGCACCCTAGAATCTGGTTTAAAGCCCCAGCGACCTTTTTGCCACTATGCGTTCCAAGGTAGTGTCCCTTCTGTCAACCCTTTTATGTTTGTGTTTTCGCATACTTTTCTTCTATTTTCGTTTGTAATTGTTGTTTGATTTCAAATTGTGTCTTTGGTTGACTTGTATGTACTATTGAGTTTATGAATATTGAGTTCTGCTCAACCTGGGGCTAGAGGGCGTGAGCGGTAGCTAGCATATTTCACTACCGTTCATGAACAATCAAACCGAGACTGTAATATTGCGTATGTGTCGTGTTAGGCCGTTTCCAAAGGTCCACTCTTATACTCTTTTGTTCTGTGAATGCTACATTTCATGTTTGACTTTTATACCCATTATAGATGTTTTATTTGAAAGCGTACATGTAGTATTCATGGTCGTATGCATAGCAGTAACATCAAATGGAAATTACGTGCAACTATGTCAGTCGCTAATTTATAGACTGTCTGGAAAGCACTCTTTGCATTTTCGACATTTCTTTGTCCATTTCTTAACTTAAGCAGATCGACGTGGAAACAGTCAATATATTTTATATACCATCCATTTTTAAAGGTCGAAAATAAGAGAGCCACGAACAGAAGATTTGAATTTATATTCCATAACATAATAATCACGTCTAGTCTACACTGTCATTCAACTTATTGCAAATCAGAGACAACGTCATGCATTTAATCGCGCTGGAAAATTATGCAGTACCTGGTAGTTTGATCTCTCAGCAGTACCCGCTTGATTGAATAATAATATATAGTTGAGGCAATTCTGTCACCGGTTAAGGAGAGATGAATGTTGGTGGAAATGTTCTCTAAAATTATTCAGCTCTTCAATAAAATATAAACCTATTTCACATTTTCCACAAATAAGGTAAATGTCATTAATAAAAATTACACAAATGTCATCGTAGGCCTGCATTGCACAACACAGAGCAATTAAATATGCAATGCAAAGAACAATACATAACACAAAGAGCAGTGAAGATAAATAAAGGTACATCCCATCAAACAGTAGGGGCGCAACTGAATCATTTCACGTGCCTGAAACGCATAACTCAAACATAAATAATTGGGGTTGGAGGCAACGTAGTTCCCATTTAGCGAGCACGTGCAGATGCGCGAGTTTTATAGTACTCTTTTAAAAAAAAAACTAGTTTAAAGCTTAGACTAGATGACAGAGAAAACAAATCATATCAGAAGTAAATTAGTATGTCGGAGATTCACCAAACAATCGTGTTGACAGGTTTAATAGAGATATCATAGTCATAAATCGCGGTACAAATGCGAAGATCGGGAAAAAATTGCCAATGTTTCAAAACGGTCACAAAAATTGTATATTCTTAAATATTGTTGAAATTATCAGGAGTCGAAGATCATTACCAGTTCAACCTTTTTTGAAAATTTCTTATTTTTTCGTGAATATACATTTTTCTTGACCTTTTTTAAAGTTGGTACCTGCATTTCACTCTTTCAGAGCCTATTCAAAATGGCGGCCACACAGAAAAACACCCAGCCCAGGGCCAGTCAGCCGCACGCCACAAACCCCACTTCTCACTGGACAAATTAACCATAATGTCACACAGTCACTGAAATTAAATTGTGAATTGAACTGAACGGATGTGCTAAAAATAGCTCACACACATTCAAAGGTCAAATTATGTTGATGCGTGTATACACACATAGATAGATCCGGCCGATATATCGAAGTATTATTTGTACAGGATTGAAATTAAATCGTTAGGTCGAAACAGTGTTACAATCACGATCGTATATAATTCCAAGTTTTGCATGAGTGCGTAATTTATAAACTACAAACAAATAGATTTATGGCAGTAGATCTAGACTATTTCGGAGAATTAAAACACACCAAGCCAATGGGTCATGGCATGGATTGTCTGTACTCACAGTACTGTAGCCTATGTAAGTAAATACACTTTTAATTACTGTAGGACAAGTGTTTAACGTTGAAACATATAAAATAGTGGTGGTTCATATATATTAACTTAATTTTGATCATTTTTTAGAACATATGAGTGATGAATGATTGATGAAAATGCAAGCCTTGAAAATACTATTAAAAACAAATGAAACAATATCATATATGACTGGTTTTTTTTTCAAGTCTGCTAAGTTAGAGACAATGTGCAGTGTTACCACAGCCAGATTCAAGTCAAGTTTCCCAGTCTCGCAGTATAACTACATCAATAACCTTGTATACGCCAGTGTGTAGGTAAAAATCTATGAATTTATCTTATCAATGTATGTTCTTTGCAAAATATGTGGCATTGTGCACCTGCACCTAGTCTCAGACTTTTTATTCATGAGTAAGAGTAAGACAGGTTCTCGAATTCCTATGTGTCATTTGGGGCGGCTCTAAATAAGGTATACCGGTAATGAGTTGATTAGCAGAAAACAACTATTTTTAATTTATCGTACATGTAAAAAAGTTCTATAATCACTATTCATTTACATATTTCAATTCTACAACTTGTTAAATATTTAAGTTGAAACGAAATCTGGTTACGGTAAACAAAATATGTATCTTTTTTAATTTTCCTATGTGCCCTTCCCCTCTTTCAAAGATGGCTCTAAATGACATATAATGTGTTGTTGAACCAACTTAGGCCAGAGTTTTTTTGTTTGTTTTTTCAGTTATTAGACCCTCCGATCCATTTTTTATGAATAACATAAAAACAAACTCAACAGGTTTTTTTAAACACAAAAAACTGCTAAGAAAAGTAACCGGCGATACCCGTATTTTGGTCCAATATTTCAAACCACCATCGATCATGTTTAAAAATTAAAGTAAAATTAGAACGTCGTGTTATATAGTTTTTTCTGGTCGATGTTCCCACCATGTTCTGTTCAATTTATATTCTTATAAAAAAAAGGTTCTATAGTCACTTTTTATTCATCTGTTTCAACTCACCAACTTGTTACCTATTTAAGTTGAAACAAAAATATCATATGTATGGTTAAACAGAATCTGTATCATTTTTATTTTCAGAGTCCCTGATGTCCTGAGATGCTGGGAGACAGCTGAAAAATGTTACTGAAGTCACAATATATATATGGAAGGATTTTATTGAAACAAGTGTCTAGTCACATATGTAATAACCTTTTACAACATTAACAACAGAATCAGAAATATTTAAACGAACAAGAATAGTATAACACGATGGTGTACAATATTTTTTTTATTTTTTTCATGAATTATGAATCAGCAATACCTCATACGGACAGTACTATTTAAGTTTATTAGATACTGGGACTATACGCCGTACGACATGGGGAAAAAAGATACTCCATGTCCACCGCCATATGCATGCCATCTTCGGGATGGTTAACATTGTGTACTATTGATTTTATTAATATTGAGTTCTGCTCAACCCGGGGCTAGAGGGCGTGAGCGGTAGCTAGCATATTTCACTACCGCTCATGAACAGTCTCAATCAAACCGAGACTGCAATATTTCGTATGTGTCGTGCTCGGCCGTTTCCAAAGGTCCATTATCATACTCTTTTTTCAAGAAAAATAAGTCTAGTAACAGGATCACCAGTTCAGCACAATATCATAATCAACATGCATGTCTGACTGTTGACAGAGGTGGATCGATGGCGACATTAACTGGACAGTTCATTGGAGTGGCTCAAAATAAGGGCTAATACGAACATAAAAATGTGATTCTGTTAATCTGACCGACCATTCCCAATTTCTTTATTGGATTAAAATGATGTTTTCTGAATTTTATTGGATTATATAACAGTTTGTGGAATAACATATGGCAGGAGGTGTATATTACTGGTTCTACGCAGAAGAAAAGTGGGTGGTCTGCCTCAACCAAAAAAACAGAAACATGTATATATATAACCCCACATATGTTGAAAATGACTTACACCATATAAACAATAATTGAATAAAGGCTGAGAGGTGCGCATATTAAAGGGACATGCAGCAATCTTTTTTTTTTAAACTCCAAAATGTTATAACTTATAATTTAAATATATGCAAGCGGGTGCAAAGTGAAAATCAATTATTCATTAATCAATCGAGGTGCTAATTTTAATGTTTGATAAATACTTCAAGAATGCTGTGTGCCCCTTTAATAAATAAAAACTATTATTGTATGATGCAATTTAATTTGTTATGTAATTACTTTTATATTCGGAATGTTTTGATGTACATATTTGAAATAAAATGTTTTAAATCAAATAAATAACTCACTTTGATATCTGACTTGTTACATATTTTTTACTTAGTCATGAAAGATAATATTTAAGACCTTAATATGTACCTTAAATGTTTATTGTTTACCATCGAATGGTGAGGCGGCATATGGTGTTAGTCATTTGTGCGTCTTTATCCTTCCACAGTTTTTAACCAATGTTTCGAAACTTTACATGATCCTTTTCTATGATGTCTAGAGGAGCATATCGATTTTGCATCAAACTAAACTTTATTTATGAATATATTTTCTTGCATTGTACAATTTTCCACGGATTGTTTTCAGTGCGGTCATTTTTGTCCCATTGACATATTGAGTTATGGAGATTTTCAGTTGCCCTTTTTATATTTGCATACATTCTCATTTTCACCTCTCACCGCTGCGGGTTCAATTCCCGCTGGGAGCTCAACTTGTAGGTGAGAACGTGTTGATTCTTACGGATTGCAGAAAGTACACAGTACTTGTTCTACCCAGGAAATATGGCCTAATATGTGCTATAATGACATAAAACACCATTCAACTTTAAAAATATAAAGTAAAAATTCATGATACTAGCATGAGACAGCTACAGTACATATGGCAGTGCTGAGTACAGTTGCGGATGAATTGAATTGAATGTTTAACGGCTCATCAACACAGTACAGGTTATTTAGAGCCGCCCCAGATAAGATACATAGGAATCCGGGAACCGTGCCCTACTCTTATTATCAAATAGATTCCTATGGTTCTTTAACATGCTCGGATGATAGACTTATACGCGGGACCCCCCCCCCCCCCCCCCGGTTTACATCCCCATCCGACGGACGAGGCTAAGGGAAAGTGTCTTCCCCAAGAACACACCGACAAAACTCAGTAGCACCACCTCCAGTTACAAATCCGCTGGGCTACTGATTGCGCCAAGTTGCGGATGACAATTAGACACTGGACAGTGTAGTCAAAAACACAGCAACAAATATATTATCTGAATAGGTTTAAAAATGTATGCTTGCAAGAGCTTTCAAAACAGACTTTCATGATTTTAGTTTGGGTGGGAAGTGAATGGGGCGCATCCTTTTAATTCTCAGCTCAGATGCCCTCCCCCTCCTTCTCCCCACCCCAACGCCCATCTTGAACAGTAGCAATTGTTACGTACACTTTCCACATATGAGAGGGTGCCCAATACTACCCGCTCCATCGAATACGCGCCTGCAGTTCTTGCGGGGACAGTCGAGTCAAAATTACATTTCGTATTTTCTAGTACTTTTCAAGTATCTCCTCGTATATTATTTAACAAAAAACACATGATTGTTGTCATTTTAAACGTATTCTAAAAATAGCATCTTTTAGAGTTATCGACCCTTGCTTCGACATTTTACAAGGCGGCTTTGCATTTATCACGCAGTAAAGCTTCTACAAAAAAAGTCCAAATTATGTGTTTTAAAACATCCAAAATGGCGGACATTTTAAAAAAAAAACTGACGTTGCCGAAAGATGACGTTCTACTTTTCGTTGCCATGCGTTACCAAATATTTAATAGATGTAGGAAAATATCAAGGCTGCTCCCCTACTGAAAAGGAAATCACTAACAATAAGGCCCACATCCAGAGAAATTATTAAACGATATAAAAATACAAACACACATAATCAGAAACACCTCATGGTGTATACACAGTTGCAGTCAAAGAGAAAACCAATAAAGGGTACGACAAGAGAACATGGGGGACGAAAATGCGTTCACTATCCCTTCATTTCGGTAAAGAACACCGAAGGTCAGCCAGAAAGGAGAAATTTGGAATCGTCGAACACGATACATATATAAAAATATTGCAATCTCGGTTTGATTGAGATTGTTATAAAAAAATGTCGATACAGAACTTTGTTAAATTTTAACATATAATGATACAAGCTCTTTTTAAAAATAATAGAAGGTAAACGTAAACGAAGATCGTTTAGAGATATAAGAAAAAACAATTAATGTTATAGAAGACATAGCAACGGATCAAGACTTAGTTAGCAGACAACCGTTTTTGGTTTTAGCTCGGTTTGGCGGGATATCTACTTTAAAAGAAGAGAAAAGCATTCTGTATTGAAATATACCCCTTTTCAGAATTTCACCGTATTCTTTGACATATAAAATAATGCTCATTCCTGTGTTTAAAATGTTGAGCTGATAATGGTCGTTGTAAAACATTCAGTGCAAAAATAATTGTCTCCAGTTTAACATTTAAATCTGGATTTGAAAACTGTTTTTTCCTTTAAAGATTTTAGAGTCGCCATATTGCATGATTTCGCTTAAAACCTATCGGTTATCTCAATTAGCGTTTCGAGCTGTTTGCTGTTGTAAGTGAAGAAAATGGTACTAATTTCCAAAAATTATTAAATTAATGCTACTATTCTCTATGTTAGGGGCCGGTCAACAGTTTTTCTCGAAATGAGATCAGCGGAACTCCTGAGTTGCAATCTCTGCCACGCCTCACGTTAGTCATACACCTGAAATAGAACCATCTATATGCTAACACCTACTGCTTTATAAATCAGATAAAAGATGCTCTCTCGCTACAGCTTTTACACCATACTGACACTCATTTTGTCAAATGAGTCGGGAAAAGTGTTGCTGATCCGAGGCGAATTGGACATTTGAGAAAACACACACTACAGTTAGGAGGCATATATAGGCAGAAGTGATAATTTTATTTTTTACTGTCAACGTGAAGTACAACTTAAAAAGCAAAACAGATATATCTGCCATCAAGTGAAATTTTCCAGTATTAAGTTGAATGATTGAAAATTACCACTACCAAGCCTTAGTTTCGCGTTTACCCTACGTATTCTATGGGAATCAGCCAGTATGTCCGGTATGCTTAGCACTTTTATCCTGAACTCGTTTTGATATTTATAAAAGACATGAAACATATAAAAAAAGGCTTTCAGTGCAATCAAAACTGTTCTTCATTCCGGTTTTTGGAGATCATGGAGCCCGATATTAATATACAGATATCGGTGGTACATTCACAAATACTTTGTTTCCTGACTTTAATATCCAAATAGGTGGTTCCAATACTACAGACTTTAAAGGCTCTGTGTATTATTTAATCATCCTTAGGGTATGTTGTCTGCTTTTTAATTTAATAAGTTGACTGTTACATGTGATATGCAGGTTTCATAACCTCTGCTCCCAATTAAATTCCATTTTGTTTATGTTGCTCATTGAACTGGGACCATTCGCCGCTGTCCATAGAATGGTATATAAATACCATATTTGGTTTTGGCCCCTGAGAATTTCTGAAAAAGGTGTATATTTGAATGCTGAATGCTTTTTGCCTTCTTTTAAAGTAGCTATCCCGCTAAACCGAACTAAAACCAAAAACGGTTGTCTACTAACTTAGTCTTGATCAGTTGCTATATCTTCTATAACATTAATTGTTTTTTCTTATATCTCTAAACGATGTTCGTTTGTGTTCCCCTTATATTAGGTTTAAAGAGAGCAACTTGTATCATCAGATGCTAAAATGTAACATAGTTCTGTATGGTCGTTTTTTGCTAACCGTCCCAATCAAACTGGGACTGAAATATTTTTTATATGTATCGTTTTCGACGATTCCAAATTTCTCCTTTCATACTCTTTTTGTAATAATTTTATATTTAAATGGAAGGACACTTTCAACAAAATTCATCTGTCCTAAACCAATGACAGACAGGTCCAACGCGATTAAATGTATTACGTTGTCCATGACTTGCAATAAGTTGAATGACAGTGTTGTCCAGACGTGATTATTACGTTGTGGAATATAAATTCAAAACTTCTGTTCGTGGCTCTCTTATTTTCGACCTTTAAAAATGGATGTTATATGAAATATATATTGACTGCTTCCTCGTCGATCTACTTAAGTGCAGAAATGAACAAAGGGTGCTTACCAGACAGTCTATAAGTTAGCGACTGATATAGTTGCACGTAATTTCCATTTGATGTAACTGCTACGCCTACAACCATGAATACTACATGTACGCTTTCAAATAAAACACAAACAATAGGTATAAAAGTCAAACATGAAATGTAGCATTCACAGAACAAAAGAGTATGAGAGTGGACCTTTGGAAACGGCCGAACACGACACATACGAAATATTTCAATCTCGATTTGATTGTACATGAACGTTAGTGAAATATGCTAGCTACCGCTCACGCCCTCTAGCCCCGGGTTGAGCAGAACTCAATATTAATAAAATAAAAAGTACATAAACGTCAACCAAAGACACGCATAGAAAACAAACAACAATTACAAGGAGAAATAGAAGCAAAGTATGCGAAAACACAAACATAAAAGTGTTGATAATAGGGACACTATCTTGGAACGCAAAGTTGCAAAAAGGTCGCTAGGGGTTTAAACCAGGTTATAGGATGCACCGATCCTCACACTAACCCTATTGTCCTCCCAATAAAACGTGACAATCTAAATAAACAAATCCCCGCCAGGCTTTATCATATAACAATCTTGGCAGCTAGAAGCCAATACAACAAGCGAATAATCATTAAGGGCATAACAAGACAATACTGAGACAAATATAAGCCGCTACCGTCCATTTCATGATTTAGGTAGACGTCATGATAGGACCCTCAATCAGTCCTTTCAGTGCACAATCGTAGAGAAAATCGTAGTGGAGAATTATAAATGAGTCAACCACGAAACATGCATTGCGTTTCAAAGTGATATGGCCAAAACCTGTTGTGATTACCAAGACGAAAGACCTAACGAAAGAAGAAGTAGATAAGCAACTCGAACAGGAAATGTAGCATTCCAGGACCACAGTCAATAACACACATGCGCAAAAACAAACAACAACTATAAAGAAGTATAAAATGCAAGCTATGTCATCACAAACTTAAACGCGTTGACAATTTGTCTACGCCTTGGAACGGTCAGTGGCAAGAAAAGTCAGCTTGGGATTTAAGGTTCTAGGGTGCTCCGAACTTCCCTTCTACCCTATTGTCATCCCAATAAAACGGAACGGTGTAAATAAAGATATCCCCGCCAGGTTATATTTTATAACTAACAAGGAGGCAGTAATAGGCAATATAAGTATAAATCATACATGATCTTTTATATATACAGCACACAAGACTAAAATTCAACAAAGCAAGTACTCGATGAATTGTCAGAAGCCAGAGCAACAAGATAACAAATACCAAGGCTGCTATGGTTTTTCTGGTTTGTACTCGTTGCTTCCAAATTGTATTAACAATAAACTTTAGCATTCGTTTAGTGCAGTTTTGCGGCTTTAAAACGTCTCTCCGCACTACGAATCAGTAGCTTTGTTTTGTATTCATTCTTGGGATGATCGATCTCAGTCTATGTGACGTTTAATTAGAATACCAATAGGGCGACGTGGGCGTTTTCCCCCATATGAACAGACTCAATAAAACCGAGTATGTTTGTTATTCTTGATGTGTTTGTTGTTTTCAAAGTTTAAAACCATTAAATGGGAGATTTTTCTTACCATTATAGAACAGTCAAATTTGATGATTTTCGCACCTTTTCATTTTTTTTGTACACTTTGAAGTTGGTAACAGGTCGGAAAAGATATTTCATACAACGACTATCACTCTATTTTTAGCTGAGAGAGAGAGAGAGAGAGAGAGAGAAAATTTTCACATCTTTAATGGTTATCCTTCGCAAAAATCTTCCCATTCAACTCTGACAAAACAGGGAATTCTTCTCCATGTTTAAATCAATGCCTAGGCCTGCCTTAAATATGAATTAATTAGGAAGTTTCCATTTGATAAACAGTACTTTTTTATACAGAATGTTGCGAACAATTCCTATACAGTATACATGTCACATACAACTGTTTAAACATATTGTAAATTACATTGCAGGCCTGCCAAATTCTCCGGATGTTTCAGTCGCTCTCCGGATCTCCGGATTTAAGTGTACAAGCTCCGGATTTTCCATCAAAACACAATGTTCTCTATATCAGCTATTTCCCTGTTACGTTCCCTAGTCCGAGTATATATACAAGTGTCGAATCATAAATGTAAAGATCTACATATGCATATGAAGTAGGGAGATTTCCACTACTTTAGTTAGGTTTGCATCAGTACTCAGTTGAATTTAGCAATTTTTTGGTGATATGTTTCCTTGTTACATGTCACTTGGCTGCTGTGCAACAGAGAATGGTTTTACTGACTTATACACAGAAATAAAGAATATGCTAGTTAATTTTTAGTCAATATGTATAAAACTATACAACTGATTGACAATTCCTGTGAAATAAGTGTATATGGATTATTTGTGAGTGGTTTATATCAATTTGTAAAAGTATAACATTAGATAATATATTCCTTATTAGTCTTACCCGAACACCTTTTACCAGACCACCACATGCCACACATACCACATAATTATAATGACATTATGAAGAAATGAAAAACTAGTCAGCTCACCAAATGTGTTCAATGTAATATTTAGTTATTTAATTATCAAGAAATAGAGATTATTTAACTGCTGGGATCGATTATAGGGAAATCCTTCACGAGTGGTAGACGTGTGGTTCTTTTCACGAACGAGCGCACAAGAGTGAGTGAAAAAACAAAGCACGTCTACCATCAAGTGAAGGATTACCCAATTATCGATCCCAGGAGTTAAATAATCTATTTATTACATTTTAAATTACGTTTTTGCAAAGAAATATTCGCTTTATTGAACGTTATCGACGTCAGCAACACTTTGCTGACATCACTACTCAACGTCGCAACGTTAGTTATTATTGTGTTCTAAGTTAGCAACGTTAGTTATTTTCGTGTTCTGAGTTAGTCATTAATATTTAGCAATTATGAACATTCTTGCACTGAGAAATCTCGATCTTTCACGCATAGAAATGTAATAAAGCAGTTTATTCAGGCACATATAATAATTAATTCAGGGTATCTGTATTTGGGTGGTACAATTGTTCATGTAAATATGAATCAAAGCAAGTTTATTGGGGCTACATTAAATAGGTAAAAATCAAATATGAGACTTAAATTCAATACCAAAATGAAAACACATCCAAACATATACTTATATTACTTCATGTTAATGCTTGGCTTCTATTCTTAGATCTGAAATTCCTATTATACACCTTTAAATATGGGACCATGTGTAACGAAACACAGGGAAGATTGTATACAGATAATGTTTATATACTACTTTAATTGCGGTTCAATCATGCATTCATTAGCTACTAATATCCAAGTCAATTAATTTTCGCAAATGCAAATATACTTAATAATCATTTAGATCTAATTGTATTCAGCCTGACAGAATTTTTTAAACCAGGTGTTAAACTTTTTCACAGTCTTATTTTAATAACAAAATCTTATTATTTCAATGAATTAGTATTTTAAAGATATATTAAGTGTGATAATAAAGCAGTGTCATACAGCCAACATGTTGAATATATATTCCTTCCTTGCAAACATTGAATATATTTGAAGGAAGTTGATTTCTTATGAAGCCACTTTAATATAGATAAAATGTACTAAACTGTATCATTAGTGCTTTGTTGCAGCAGAGCTCTATATGTCATTTTAGACCAAGGTTGCAGCAGACTGAAGGCAGAGAATCTTTATTTAGTTTGCTTGTTTAATGTCTGTTGACTTTATAACAGTATGCAGTTACTTAAACAGAATGAAATAAACAATGTCTCTTAAATGTTCTTACTCCATCTGAAAAGCACATGCCGTTGTTACAATAGAATAGCGAAAGGATAAAGAAAATAAGAGATTGTGTTACTGTTATAGTATTTAGTTATTTATTTAGAAATTCGAAATATATAACCTATACTATAACACTATCTCTTCTTCTGAAAATGTATTATTCAGTTAATTATTTCATTAAATCAAGTGAACTAGCTCCATATCTCCATGTTGAATTATCTTTTTACATAAATCTGTACTTGTAAGGTATTCTCGCAATCGTTGTTAAAATATGTCACTAATTCATTGAAATGTTTCAAAGTGGGACTGGGTATAGCAAAAACAAACACTGAAGCATGTATCTGGGCGTTTAGTTTTTAATAATTCACATTTATTTCCCGTTATCGGGTTTATAAAGTCCCGTAATCATTCTGCCCTACTGTATTTACATGTTGAATTTCTGCAGTGATGTAAGCGGTTTTTCCCCATAACCTTTGACCTTACCGCTTAAAATGGAAGTGTTGATTCAACTGTACAATTATAGTTTTACGACATCTTTTAAAATATCCTCAATCAAACTGATCGGAAGTTTTCTTGTTAGTGTAGTATACAAATAATGCTGGCCTCAGATGTACCTATATGACACTGTTTCTACACCTAACACATAGGTGTGTTTGGCAGCAAAGGCATAAGCCGATGTTGCTAAGATGCATTGCATAGGTTGGGCTGGTATGGTTTGGTCAATACTGGTTTGTCAAAACACAGTCCATTCCAGTTCAAACCCCCGAGAATGCATCAAACAAGCGCTTTCTTAATGGCAAGTATGAAATTAGAAAGAAAATGCAATACAGATTAACTAGAAATATAACGTCATACATAGGCATAAACATAGGATAACTAGACATGTAACGACATAGACGCGGCTACTTTAGTTATCTGGAGTTAGACATATATATCAGTATATATGAATAGTTCTTAATGGTTACAATTATACCAATCGCTGTTATAAAACGATAATTCACATAGATTTATCAAATTACGATTTCTTACAAGTTCATGTTTACTTACGGCATTTGAATATAAATTAAATATGTCACTACCAATCTTTTTTACAAAACTATATTGCAGACCATATGAGATTGATATGGTTGAACAAATCCATTTGTTAACTTGTAGGAAATCGATCTCATGTGCTAATCGCTGAGAATGTGTGCGCATAACGTCGCAAGATTGAAATACATTATCCGTTCTGCTATTATACATAGTATCATGTATTGTCTGCTTGAAATCATAAGGGTCACTATGGTAATATCATGATTCGTTGATAAAAGTCAAAATAAAATGGACCTTCATTACGTCAGTGTTTATTTTGGAACTCGGGGACAATAATTTGTGTCATTCGATTCAATCTACTGATGATCAGTCCATGCACCGATTTGATGGATGGAATAGAAGAGAAGTGAAACAAACTTCAGACTACATTACCTGGTACGAGTATTAACTTTCATACCCCATCTAACCCTTTCTCCAACGGGGTTGGCTGGGGTATAAAATAAAATCTCAATTTCGGCTTAGAAAGTTTGCATAATGCATATTGTAAAATTAAAGTATTTAATTGGTTATTGTAAACAAGTTATCGCAATTTTCAATTTTCAGTAAAAATATGTTTTAAACATGTTTTATTGTCGAAATATATTTGATATAACTCTGTTAATATAAGCTTTTCCATCGCTAAATGGAATTAAGGCGGGACCCCGTATTCTATACTGGATTCCTGAAATACGCATTCAACATTATAAGTGTAAGAATAAAAGCCAAACTGGAAATTTAGCATTCACAGAACACATGCTGTTAACGCATTTAGAACGAACATCAATTACATGGAAAAATAAAAGTATGAGACAACGCAGACATTAGAGTGTTGTTCTTAGTGATACGGCCTTGGAACTCAATAACAAACAGGCATCTGAGGGTTTAAACAAGGTTCTGGAGTGAATCAAACCTCAATTTTACACTACTGTCATCCCAATAGAAAGGGACAGTACATAAATAGTTATTGGGTTTGTTACTGACCTCCTACAGCAATATGTGGGGTCAGTGAGATTTATAGGGGGCGAGGCGATAGCCGAGTCCCCCTATTCATCTGGCTGACCCCACATATTTCTGTAGGGGGTCAGTAACAAACCCAATAACTGAATTATTGCATCGAGCACCTTTTTTAAGGAAAACGCCGATATCTAACCTATGTTAATGGAGCGTCAACGTCAATTAGACGTTCGCGCAATTTGACGTCATGACGTTGACGTCACGACCGGTACAGTTTAATTTACTTATTATGTTTGTTATTAACGTCTTAAAGAAATATTTGCACATGATTTAAACTCCGAATCGGAATTGTAGTCCATATTGTTTTAGTGACCCTTTATGAAATCTACTGACCCAATATAGAATAATAGAGGGTCACCATGTGACCGCTCTAATCCAATGCAATTCCTAGGATGTTGTGCAAGGTGCAATATATATAGATATCCCCACCAGGCTATAACATATAACAAACTAGGCCGCATTAATAGGAATTACTTAGAAGAATATGATCATGTACATATGAATATAAAAAGGAAGCCTACAAAGCCATGGACAAAGACATGATGACCTGGCCAGAGCAGAAACTATAAATGTTACGATAAAACAAGATGGAAGAAAATTGACGTTAACATTCTTTTCAGACAGTTTTTCAGACAGTAATAAACATCATCATAGGGTCCACAATCAGTCGTATCATCGCACAATGCAAGATAACATAGTGGCAAACCGTAAATGGGGCAGTCACTAAACATTGAATGCGTTGTAAAATAAAAGGGTCATGACCATTTTGATAAACATTCTAATAAGTGTACTAAATTTCATAACAATCAAGACCAAAGATCTTACGAAATTTGTATATCACGTGACCACAGAAGTCAGGATTACGAGAAAATACTTTTACGGCGTTATGGTAACGGTAGCCCTGCAGTAGTTTAGTTACACACAATTAACGAATGTCAATGTTCTCATATACGCGATAAAAGGCTGTTCGAGACAAATCTCTAGAACTATGTCTCATCCCCAGTGTTTTGTTGCCATTGACGGTTCTAAGGCGATACCCTTACTGTGAACCCATTTATGCTTATGATTTCACATACTTTGCGTCTTTGTCCCCTTGTTGTTGTTTTGTATACACGGTTGTGATTACTCTTGTTCTGTGAATACTGCATTTCCTATTCGACTTTTATACCTACTTTTAAGACACTATGAAAGTCACAATCTTAGATATTAGTCGTATATTCAGTCAGATAATAAACATTTCATTTCAAAACGAACTTGATCTGATATGACCAAGTCCAGTCGTGACAAGAGAAATGTCCTCCGGGTACAGGAAAATGTGATCGAAGGAATACTTCTGAAAAAGACAAACAACTGTCTTTAATACAATTGTAGAAACAGTTTTCCACACAATATATTTCAGCACCATGAAGATTGCTTAGGAGGGCATCAGATCTCTGCGTAAATACAAAGCCTGAAGTGACCGGAACAATGGCCTGCACCAGTATGTTTAACCAAGAAACGCGACAAGAACGGGCCTAAAGGGAACACTCAATTTGCACGAGAAAATTTGTAACCGAGCAAAATAAAATGACGACATTATGACTTAGAAGTGCGTGTGTGTCTGTGTGTCTGTCTGCTTCCGTGTTTTGTGGTTAACTGTCCTCCTTGAATACTACTTTCCCTGTCCGATCTTTTTATATTTCTTTAGATGCTGTTTCGATACGAGAATAATTTCATATATGTTAACATATTTCGTATGATACATTTACTTACTACTTACACAAATATGACCAATGCACGTGTAATGCAGTTTGTAATGATATACACATATACTCATCCTTACTATTTTATTTTCGATACAATATGTGAAAGGAGATTGAATTGAATTGGATGTTATAGTCGCACCGACAGCTAAGGTCATATGGCGACTTTCCAGTTTCCATTGGTGGAGGAAGACCCCAGGTGCCGCTCCGGGCAATTTTCGGGCACCTGGGTAGAACCACCGACGTTCCGCAAGCCAGCTGGATAGCTTCCTCACATAAAGATTCCTAGGCCCCTGAGGGATCGAACCTACAGCGGTGAGGGGCAAGTGATTTCAAGTGAAAGGAGATATAAAGGTCGGACAGGAAATACAGCAGTCAATGACCACAGTCAACCAAACCCACGCATAGAAACAAACAACACTTTTAAAGATGACTAAAATGCAAGACAAGACAACACAAACATAAAATGATTTGATTAGACTGTTTAGAGGATCGTTAATATTACATGGGATATAGTTGGTTAATACCATACTGTTGTTTATGGAACGTCGTATAAAACTCCTATAGGATTTGCATTCACGTTTGTTGTATCATCACTATTTATGCTTCAAATATATACATCAACACATACTGAAAAAAGGATCCATTGGAAGCAACAAACACAAACAAGAGATAAAAGTAGTAGAATCGGTTTTATTGAGTCTGTTCATGACAAGTAATGTAACGTGTAACACCTCTCAGGCCTCCTAAGACCGGCTTAAGCGATATTCAAATTTAAATATAGATATACAAATCGAACAGGAAAAGTAGCATTCAAGGACGACAGTCAACCACAAACACACACAGAATCAAAGAGCAACTATATATAAAAATGAATAAAAGACAAAATTAGACATCACAAACACACAAGGGTTGACAATAGGGCTTCCGCCTTGAAACGGCCGTTGGGGGTTCAAACCAGGTTCTAAAGTGCACCAAACCTCACACCATATAGCCACGAGGAATGGGCTTAACGACTTAAGTGAGCGTTTGAGCAAATGCAGATTATGTAGAAAAACTAACCGGAAGCCGTAAGTTTTAAAACAAATCAAGATTGCCGTGTGTCCTTAGTGAAAATATATCAGTTGGAGAATTTCCGGGACTCAAACTCAGCTTGTCTAGCTAATCATGTGAGCACGGTAACCACGGACCTATAATTACACGTGGTTTGATAAAGACACGTGGTTTTATTGGAAGTTGACATTTGATCATATAGTACATGTATCAGACTGAAATAATGTGTGGAATAAAAACAATATGGATTGGCTAGATGGATGAGGGGACAGATGGATGAGGGAACAGATGGATAAGAAAACAGATGGATGAGGGGACAGAAGGATGAGGCGACGTTTTACAACCGCCTCTGACACTAACAACCGCCTCTGACACTAACAACCGCCTCTGACACTAACAACGCTGGTGCGATAATCAAGCGTACATATAACGTAATATAAAGTTGTAACACAATTCGTGGCTCAAGCGGAACTCGACCCGCAAATTAGCGCATTTACTGTAGTGTTGAGGTTTAGGAGTATTAAAATGGTTCTCAATTACAGACAGAGCATAGAACGGCTCTAAAACAAAAATGATTGTTTGACTGGTTAATAACTCCCAAACTGAATATTCACAAAACAATATATACTCAACGGTTATTAATAGGTAAGCTCTAGATAACTTGCTGGAGATCGAGCAATTTATTCAAATGAGCATTTGCAGACAGTTTGCACAAGTACGAAGGGAGCGAATGGGGTCAGCCCCTAACGTTATAATACACTAATGTAAACAAATCTTAATGACGTGCTTTTGGTAAACCGCGTTAAACGCTATTTCACTGAGGATGCATGAGATAATCCCATACGTATACTGAAATCACACTACACCTTGTAACAATAACTTCATTAATGTTGAAATTGCTCTTTGAAAAGCTGCGCCAGTTCAGTTAACATAAAGAGTTTGCAAATTTGTGCATCCTAAGTTTGCTCACATGCTTGAGCCAAACGCGTACACTGTCAATAATGAAACTTCGAAGGAATACTATTTGCTGTATTATGTTTTGTTTTAGTATTTTTTCTAAAAGGAAAGGTCTTACGTAACCATGTACCATTCGATTAACAGCAGCATATTGTACATATAATATATAGCGGAAATTCCCGAGTTGCGTTTCTTTTGCGCTTCAGTGTATTTGTATGTTATAGTACTAATAGAAAATACTACTAATAACAACTGAGCTAAAAGCACACGGTAAGATAAGAGGTAAAGTCACTGATTGCTACTCTAGAAACTGTTGACAAATTCTTTTTATGTTCTGGACTAAAAGCAAACTTTGATAAAACTGAAATTGTTTGGATCGGACATAAAAAAGGATGTAAAGACATATTGAACACATGCAAACCGGTAAAATGGAATGAAAGTGATTCTTTTAAAGTTTTAGGAATAGAATACAATTTGCAAAACGACAACTATGTCGTTCACAATTTTCATAGTAAATTCGATAAAATAAAAAAATTGATAAATGATTGGTCGTTTCGAAATTTATCCTTAATAGGTAAAACAACTATTTTAAAAACACTTGCTCTGCCAATACTCATTCAATGTATCACTGTCTTGCCTGATCCACCCGAACATGTATATCGCGACATTCAAAATGCGATGTTCGATTTTCTGTGGTCATGTAAACCAGATAAAATAAAACGTAATGTGATGATGAACACTATTGAAGAAGGTGGATTAAATATCCCACACATTAAATCACTTAGTCACTCACTTAAATTATCTTGGATACTAAAGATTTTAGACCCTGGCAAATTCGCGCCATGGAAAACGCTTATTTTAAACGATTTAGAAAAAAACGGTGGATACAGAGTTTGGCATTTTCTTAAAGAGGGGCTCATAAAAGTTGGTAATGAAATGAATAGCTTTTGGAAAAATGTATTCCAGTCTTGGGCGCTAATACAGGTAAATGATGTTAATACAGTAGAAGATATTCTATCGGAGCCACTCTTTTACAACCCAAATATAAAAAATTAACAACAGAAAGGTATTTTATAAAGACTTATGTAAAAAATGTATATTTTTTATAAATGACATTGTTGATGACAATTGTATGTTTTTATCTTTTGAACATTTTACCGCAAAATATTACATTAACATTCCTTTTTTAATTTATACAGGATTAATTAGTGCAATTCCAGCTGATTGGAAAGCACGCATGAGAAATAATAATAAGATCAAGAATCCAATAAATAAAAATGTTAGTAAACTTAAAACAGCTAAAAAGGTAAACCAAATATTCTACCCTCAATTTTTGAAGTCAGTAGTTGAAATTCCAAATAATTCTCAAATTAAATGGCAAATAGATTTGCAATGCGCATTGACTTATGAAGATTGTGCAATTCTATATACGCAACCTTTCCGTATAACAGATGACTCATATCTTCAATCCTTACAATTTAAAATTAGTCATCGAATTATTTTCACAAATGCAAGATTATATAAATGTGGAATGTCTGAAACTGAACTTTGCACATTTTGTAATAATTCCAAAGAAACATTGTTGCATTTATTTTATGAATGTATGTCAGTCAAGAATATATTAATAAAGTTGTTTAGTGATTTATATGAAAAATGCAATATTTCAATAGAATTAAAACCGGAGTCCATTTTTCTTGGCACACCATACTCGACAGATATTGATTATATTTTGTATCTAGTTGTGCTCATCTATAAGAAGTAACTCTAATCTTGCAAACTGAGAAAATGTCTACCTAACTATACGATATATACAAGTGAAAAGTTACAGAGCTATGGAACTATTCTCAACATATATGTACCCCCTATACAAATCTAATGCAATTAAATCAAGGTGGAATGCAGTTCAAAATATGTTGTGATATAAGCTGTGTACACTGTTTGTGATACATTAGTTCCAATGTTTTTATTTACAACTGGAAGGAAGTTAAATCCATTCCACATATTTAATGAAGTTATAATTTACTATAGGAGCAGGTAGACTATAATGCATCCATATATGTACGGTATATAAATGTGTGTACATTTGATATTCAAATAAAATGTAAAAAAAAAAAAAAAAAAAAAAAAAAAAATATGCACAGTAAAACGAAGGTAGGCGAGGAAATGTTGTTTATTGAAAAGGTTGTTATTGTTTTTAAAACCGCTACTCTGTGCAAGCGTTCTAACCACTGAGTTATTAAGACAAGCGTTTTTATTGGCAACTGATTATTTACCAGATACCTGGTACGTCTAATATGCTGGATGAAAACATACCATGATTGTATTGCGTTTCCAGTGTGAACCAAATGCATTCAACAGGTCCATATTTTTCTGGCATAAAGTGATCCCACGAGTCAGAATATCTCGACGTGCAGACGAAGATAAGATGTCAATTATAGCCAACCTTATTAAAATAAATCCCTTTATCCCAGTTCATTGATGTTGATCTGACGCAATTACTGCTGCACTAGGTACCGCTACATTAGCGAGAGAAACGTTCTATTCTATCATTTCTCCTGAACAATTTATTTTCTCTATCAACTAATTTCTCATTTTTATAATTGCCCCATTGGGTACGGATATATTCTGTGGTATGCTTATTTCGTATATCCCGTCCGATCTGATTTCTTTAATGTTTTTTATTAATTTATATCTAACTAACGCACTTGCTACACGGACATTCACGTTTTCACTATATATTGTACCTCTCCATTGTCGTTTTAATGATTTCGTTTTTGTAGACATCATAAGCTTCTCCTTTCAATCACCTAATTGTGATGTTTAAGTTCTGCATTATTTTCGTCCCCGTTATATGGGTAATAAAGAAGATGAGTATAATTATAGTATAGATATAAAACTCGAACAGAAAAAACAGCATTCAAGGACGATAGTCAACCACAAACACACACAAAGAAACAAAGAACAAATTTAAATATGAATAAAAGGCCAAATAAGACATCCAAAACACAAAAGGGTAGACAATAGGGCTACTACCGTCTTGGAACGGTGGCAAAAAAGGTCTCTGTGGGGGGTGTTTAAACCAGGTTCTAGGGTGCACCAAAGCTCACACTTACCCTACTGTCAAAACCAATAAAACGTGCGTGACCTAAATACATATCCTACCAATGGATATGCAATTGCGAGTGTTGCCTTAATATGTATATACCGCTTTAGATAGGTATATGTTTGATACTTTTACATTGTATAAATTAAGGTGAATATAGAATAACCAAAATTGTTGATTTTCATTGTTTTACCTAACGAGGAAGAACAAAACATCTAAATACGTTGCTAATGCGTGACCTAAATATATATCCTACCAATGGATATGCAATTTCAAGTGTTGCCTTAATATGTATATACCGCTTTAGATAGGTATATGTTTGATACTGTTACATTGTATAAATTAAGGTGACTATTGAATAACATATACACATACCGTATTTCATACCAAAATTGTTGATTTTCATTGTTCGGCCCGTTGGCTATATGTCATGCGTAGAATCATTACCAGCGTATTGGTTAGGCGACTCTTGGCAACTAAGCTTTACAAATCATTTCCAAAATTAATCTTTACGGCGCTGCTTTAGCTATCTGTCGATAATAATATAGCATAAGTGTTTTCCTAGCAGCAAGCATCGTATTGAAGCAACAAGTAGACGACCTCTTATACTTATAATGCGTATCATTGCTTAGAATTTTACTGAACCAATCGTTTTATATTATGATACTTTAAAGACAGTTAATATATAATTAAGATAGTATAACGTATTGAGAGGTCGAACAGAAAATGTAGCATTCAAGGACCACAGTCAACCAAAACCACACATCGAAACAAATCATTACAAGAATAAATAAGAGGTAAAATGAGATAAATTGTCCTATAGAAACCACAGCAATCAATCGCAGTGGCAATGTAAGTATGCACTACACCAACCAAAATATAAGCATATTTAAAATGTCAATGAAAAGGACAATATATTACATGAAGAGTGTTGAAGACAGGATTACCGACTTAGAACGATCAGTAAGCAATAAGGCCTGCAGGTTAGCTTAACTGAATTGTATGTATACACAATCACGCTATTATCATCTTCTTAAGGCCAAATTGACAAAACAATGTAAATAAAAGTACATCCCATCAAAAGGACATCTCTAACAATAAAATCCGAATCCAGAAATATTGGCAAACAATACACTTACATGTTGGTGTAAAAACGTAATTAGAAACAACTCGGGATGTATTCAGATAGTTGTACTGAACAACTACATCAGTTACACCCATAAAGACAACCAGTCTAGTGTACTACAAAAAGACTTGGAACGAAAGATCATACACCTACCACACTTTGTTTCGCTTTTAGCAGGCGCAATCATAGAGTCCTAAGAGGTTATCAAGTCATTGTACAAGGGAAACGTGAAGCGTAGTGACTGACTGTAGAGGGGTCAATCACTAAACATGAAGTGCGTTGCAATACTAAAGGGTTTGAAATATCACACATTTAAAAGGATTGACAAGTTTGGAACGGTCAATCACAAAACGGTCAATGGAAAATATAGATGTAAAAATCGAACTTTAATGTAGCTTTCAAGGACGACAGTCAACCACAAACATACACAGAAACAAAGAACACATTTAAAGATGAATAAAATGCCAAATAAGACATCAACACAAAAGAGTTGACAATAAGGTTACCGCCTTGGAACATTCATTGGCAATACAAGCCGCTGGGGGTTTGAACCAGGTTATAGGGTGTCATTAAAGGCTTCAATAACATCTGCCTGGGTATCTGGTGAAAGACTCAACAGGAAACGAAATCTCTTTCATAGCAATATATATTGCTATATCCACCGCCATATGTTTGCCATCTTCGGGATGGTTAAAATTCTGTCGTTGATTTTTTTGAATATTGAATTCTGCTCAACCCGGGGTTAGTGGGCGAGAGCGGTAGCTAGCATATTTCACTACCGCTCATGGACAGTCTCAATCATACCGAGACTGCAGTATTTCGTATGTGTCATGCTCGGTCGTTTCCAAAGGTCCATTATCATACTCTTTGAAATGCACCATGTTGTGGTATACAATATGTTGGACAAACAGGTCGTTCCTTAAAAGTTTGATTCAGTGAGCATAACTATAATGCAAGCAATCCCAAAAAGTTAAGTAATTACCTGTACCACCACTTTCGTCAGTGAGGTCATAGTTTTAGTAACGTCACTGTTCAAATTGCTGAATATATAATTTATGATAATGATGCAACCAACAACTTTAAAAAAAAATCTATACATATAGTAGAACTAGAGTGGATGAACAACTTGCAGACACCATTTCCACTGGGCCTTCAAACGTTAAACGGAAATCACGTATTACTGTGACAGTCGCTGATTTATATACAATTTTTAAACAGTCTGGAAAGCACTCGATGCTTTCTTTTCTCACCTCTCTATCCATTTCTTCACTTAAGCTGATTGACGAGGAAGCAGACAAAATTTTTATTCGAACAGATCCTTTGTATAACACTGCATCCATAATTCAAAGCTAAACGCAGCATATTCTCCGACACCATATTGACAAGGAGTCTGATCACGTCAGACATTTTCTGAAAATTCTTTATTTTAATAAGGGCATTGGTTTTATTGACCAAGTATTACCAAGTATTTGTCGAGATAATTGTGTTGTTGATTCTATTCCTAAATATTAAAAAAAAACAACTAGAATTAGAAATATGATTTTCAACTACATCAAAATAGTGTTTGACCTTAATAGTAGATAAAACCTCTACGGAATGCGAGTGTAGAACATCTAAATTTTGCTATGCTCCGGCCAGTCATGTCATTACTGGTAATTTTGATATTATAGATAAACGTATTAGGCATTTGTTTTCTAAGGGTCCGAAGTGTAGGTTGCCTTCCGTCATTGATTTTAATGCATGTCGTGGTCCGTTCATCCAATCCATTGAGGATTATAGTGTTAAATTGTGTCGTAAAGAACATGCTGACCCTAACTCTCTTTTTACTTAGAAAAATACTATTTTAATATCATAGATACCCGAATTAATTTCTATGGTCATAACCACTTTTTATAAACCCTTTAACAAGTTTAACAAAGATAGTATGAAAATGATCATGACCAAGGATCTTACGACGTTTGTAAATCACGTCACCATAGAAGTCAGGTTGTGATAGTCCCTGTAGAAGAAGTGTTATTAAATTACTTTTATATTTGGAAAAAAATATCAGGGTTATGATAATAAAGTTTTGCAACGGTTTTACGACGTTTATGGTAACGGTAGCCCTGATGGAGTAGCTTTGTAGTTATACAAAATATACAAATATTAAAGTCCTCAAATCGAGAACAAGCTCTAGAAAAACGAATAAGTTGAGACACATATACCCCGTAAGAAATTGCTCGGGGAAAATACCCATCTTTTTAATTATTAGAGATGTAAATCGATAAAAGAAGCGTTTATATCAGAAATATTAGATTTGTTAAAGTTGAAGTTCTTTAGAGTATATAATATTAACCATAGTTGAAACGAAATGGTAGTCAATGTTTAAATACGTTATCCAGCTACCGAGAGGTGTCATTAAAGGCTTCAATATCATCTGCCTGGGTATCTGGTGAAAGGCTCAACATGACATCTCTTTCATAGCAATACAAAAACAAATCTGCGACAAGGGGTGCACAGTTCGTACCCATAGGGATACCAACAATTTTTTTATAAACGGTAGTTTCATACCTGACGGAAATATTATGTAATAGGAAGATTAGTGCTTCACAAACTTCTTGGCAAGTCCACATAATGTAATTGTCCAAACTACCGTTAGAAAGAAACGCTTTTATATTATAAAAAGCATTTCTACATCAAGCTGCATTTCCTGTTCGACTTTTATACTTGTTTTTACCTGTTATATTTGAGGTGATTGGAAAACATGTTACTAAAGACTTATTTGCATATCTCAATAGATGTAACATATACACATATCTCAGTCTGGATTTGGTAACAATCTCTGGTGTCAGACAGGAATCGGTAAGCTTATAAATAAATGTCTTGAACCTATATATAATGGTAACCTGATAGGGCCAATATTCTTTGATATGAAAAAAGGCCTTTGATATTGTTGATCATTTAACACTCGTGAAAAAAATGTCCCTCTATAAAGTATCAGAGTGATCAATGAATTGGTTCACATCTTACCCTTACAACAGAACTCAATGTACAGTAGCTGGCGTAAAAGTAGCAGATAAGGCAGTTGTAAAAGGTGGAGTTCGACAAGGCTCTGTTCTTGGTCTGGTAATGTTTCTGCTATTCATTAATGATTTGCCTCTTTATTCTGGGGAAAGTGAAACTGATTTATATGCAGACGATATAACCACACATAAGGCAGATAAAGATATAACTTTCATTGAAACTCGACTTCAAGCAAGTGTAATTGGTTTTAAAACCAGGTACATTGATAACAACATTAAGTCACCCTACACGTGAACTAACTCTTGATAACAACTCAACAAACATCTAAAGCACATACACTGTTAGGGACACAAATAGATCAAATGCTCAGTTGGGATAAGTAAAAAGAAAGATAAAAATATCGGACAGGGTAAGCAGTATTCAAGGATGACAGTTAACCACAAAACACAAAAAGAAACACGGTAACAGACAAAGGAGAAGGCAAAAATAATAAACAATGCAAACGAAATTACAAACACAAAAGGGTTGACAAAAGAGCTACCGCCTTGGAAAGGTCAGTGGCAACAAAGGCCACTGGGGGTTTAAACCGGTTCTAGGGTGCACCAAACCTCACACTTACCCTACTGTCATCCCATTAAAACAGGACAGTGTAAATAAAGAAATCCCCGCCATGATCTAATCTCTAACCAACAAAGCACGATCAATAGGCAATATAAGTAAAACACAAATATGCTCATGTAAATATAATACACAAAAAAAGAATTGCCTAGAAAGCCAAAATGAAGGTACTCAATGACTTGGCAGAAGACAGAGCAACAAGAGTATAAACCATAAAGGGCACGACAGGAAAGATCATAGACAAACATCAAACGCCACCGTCCCTTTGGGCTTTAGGTAGGCGTCATCATAGGGTCCACATCCTGTCCGGTCATCGTACAATTAAAGAGGAAAGCATAGTGGAGAACTGTTTAAGGGTCCACAGCATCACATGTAAAATAACTGGTATCAAAATATGTCAACCAAGATAAGTTGAACATTTACTTCAATGCATATGTATTGCCTTTGCTTGGCTACGGAAGTAGATATGTGGTCGTTAGTATCGATCGAATACTAAAACTTTAAAAATGAGCTCCCAGGCTTTTCCTGCGAGTATAATTTAATACTCCATCCGAACAAAAGTTTAAATCTTTTAATTTGCTCTCAGTCCATAAACGGGTTCCATGGTATACATGCATAATGGTGTATGAATCTCTAAACAATCAAACATCTGAATACATTGACAGCATGCTCTCAAAACCTTTAACAAGTTATGGACGAAATTTAAGATACTGAAAAAATAATACACTGCACGTTCCAAGATCTGACACAGCAGTTTATGATAAAGCATTTTCAATATGCACTGGAATGGAATACACATCCTCATGAAATACGGTATTCAGTTTTAAAAACATTCCTGAAAACACGTATTATGTCCTGATATATAATTTCAAAAGTATGTATAGTATCAGTGTCGGTCTGGTACAGCATGCATCAATGTTTTAACGACACAAAGTCTTAAGAAATCATAAAAAACTATATATTTTAAGTGCATAGATAAAGCTATAGAATTGCCTACAAAGAGTATTGTGTATGTATGATATTGTCTGAATAGGTCAATACTATTATGCATACATAAACTAATAAAAATACAATAAAACAATGTTTGAAGGTTCAGTGGATAAGCTCGAATGTTTAGTCTGCTGGGCTAGATAACACATATTTCATACTTTCGTAGGTATAATACAATAAAACATCAAAGTTTGACGGTTCAGTGAATCAGCTTGTATGTTTCGTCTGCTGGAATAGATAACATTGATTACATTCTTACATATATTTCCGGTATATTATTTAAAATAATGCATCTTTAATTGAAAATGACAGCTCGGGAGATCAGCTTGTACAATTCGTCAACTTCAGTTTGATTTGATTACAAAGGGGTTAATTTATAAAGACATTTTATGAAACATATACTTGGTTATACTTAGTTCAAATCTTGTTTTTGGATAGTATGATTGTAAACCTGAGTAAAGTGCTGCTGTCTTAGGCTAAATCACACATACACATACTATTGTTGGGTCTGGTGGTTTAATCAACAATAAGTATAATTCAGTGGCCCTTCCGCGTTTGTGTATTACTATTAAACAAGGCTGACCCTGTCAAAAAATATAGGTATGATATTTCAATCAGAAAATATTTATCATGATCAGGAGGGCTGGCGTGGCGTCGTCGGTAGCGCGGCGAATTTGTAACTGGAGACCCCGGGTTCAGTCCTCCGTGGTGCCACTGAATTTCGTCGATGTGTTCTTGGGCAAGACACTTTGCCTTACCCTCGTCCGTCGGATAGGGACGTAAACCGGGCAGTCACGTGTATCGGTCTATCCTCCTAGTACGTTAAAGAACCATAGGAATCTATTCGATAAGAAGAGTAGGGCACGGTTCCCGGATTCTTATGTATCTTTCTCCTCTCTCTGGGGCGGCTCTAAATAACCTATACTATGTTGATGAGCCGTTAAACAACATTCAATTCAATTATCTTGATCACTTGCATATTAATGCAATATACCATCACTTTTAATTGTTACGATCATCTTACAGCAGTATTTATTGTGTTGTTTAAATGATTCGTTATATATGAAATTTGACAACTTGATTACCTACGTCAATCACAGTATATGCACGTGAACAATGTTCACTTACTTGACAATATGTACGTAATACTGTAAGTATTTAAATGTAATTATTTGTAACTATATAATTTACAATTGACGAGTTTTAAACATTAGTTTTATATTGTATTCCGCATTGCCGCAACGAATACCTACTGGAGAAGTAGAAATCAATTCTAAAACTATATCTGTGACTAGCAATAGTACAGCCTTTTTATGGGGATGTGATCAATACACTTTGGAAATTAAAGGAGCTTGGAGAGTTTCCTGACTACTTACAACATTAATCAGGACATTCGACAGAAAAGATGGATACATCTTGAGGTGTTTCCGAATATGTTTTTTTTATATCAATACAATTTATGGTTTGATGGTACATTCTCAAATACGTTTGATTTCTTACTTGAATTTCGAATAGGTGGTTCCACTACTCCAGACTTTCAAAGGTCCACTCTCATACTCTTTTAAAGGTCGTGATTATTGTTTAAAGTTATGTACTACTGGCATTTTAAATATTGAGTTATGCTAAACCCGAGGCTAGAGGGTGTGAACAGTATCAAGAACTTTTCACTACGGTTCATGAACAATTAATCGATCAATCAATCAAACCGAGACTGCAATCTTTTTTTGTATTCCCAAATTTTCCTTTCATACTTGTTTTGATTATTTCTCCGGATGTTGACATTATAGTTACATATTTTCTTTGATGGGATATGCTTTAATTTACACTGTATTTTCAATTTAGTCGCTAAAGACAGAATAATATCGAGGTTGTGTTCACCTACAATCGAATAAGCCTACCAATAGGCCTTATTGCCAACTTACAATTCCAAATCGGTGCCCTGTGTCCTTGCCATTTCATTGATCTTTTGATTTAATTTGTAGTACAGTGTGGACATACGATGCCATCGCGTTTGGGTGCTATTGTTTCTATAGGGTAATTTTTTATCATTTTTATCTTTTAACGGATTCTTTGATTAACAAAAGTTGCTTTGTTTCTTTATTGATAGATATTTTGAATTATTACTTTGCGAACTGGTAATATTTAGACGATAGATTTTAATCAATATCACGCTCTAGCTTTATTGAAAGATCGTGTAGATATTATTGACACATCCTTTAGTTAGAGATCACATTTTGCTTCTGTTTTGATAATTAAGTACATCAGGCAAGCAATATATTTTCCAAAATTGTTTATGATTATTTGTTATTGTTTTATTATACTGCGCAATTAATATATTTAAATAAAGGATAGAATTAGGAAGAAAAATTGAGAACTCCAATTTCTTTTACACATTTTATTTATACACTATTATATATTATTTTATCATTTCTTTATAGTCAGATTGCAGTATGTCTCTTTAAACTATTTATCAAATAATGTTTTTGTTTGTTATTTTTATTGTATGTGTTAGTTAAAACATTCATTGATGTTTTCTTAATGTTTACATACTTTAATTAAATTGACATGTGAGCAGTTTATACAATCGTTAAACTTGCGACGTTCATATTTGTTTGCGCGTTTTGGTTGACTGTGTTCTGTGAAAGGTACATGTCTGTTCTACTTATTCTTACTTTGTATTAGTATAAATAGAAGTGTGACAGTAAATGTAGCATTAACTCAAACAAACCAAACGCACGCGTAAAAACAAACAACAATTAAAAATATGTATAAAAGGCAAGATATGACCTCACAAACAAAGGGGACTCTATGCTTTCTTCTTTAATTGTACGATGACCGGACAGGCTATGGACCCTATGATGACGCCTACCTAAAGCCCATTGGGACGGTGGCGTTTGATGTTTGTCTATGATCTTTCTTGTCGTGCCCTTAATGGTTTATTCTCTTGTTGCTCTGGCTTCTGCCAAGTCATTGAGTACCTTCATTGTGGCTTTCTAAGCTATTGTTTTTTTGTATTATATTTACACGAGCAGATTTGTGTTTTACTTATATTGCCTATTGATTGCCTTTGCCTTCTTGTTTGTCTGTTTGCGTGTTTGTTTCTGTGTTTTGTGGTTGACTGTCCTCCTTGAATGCTACTTTCCCTGTCCGATCTTTTTATATTTCTTGACAGTAGGGCTGCCGCATTGGAACTGTCAGTGGCAAAAAAAACACTTGGGTTTAAATTTGGTTCTAGGGTGTATCAAACCTCACTATTATCTTATTGTCATCCGACTATACTTTGAATGTTACATGCATATCCAATTGTTATGTCATTGACCCACAGCAAGTACGGGTTTTAACGGTTTAAGCAAACAAAAACACATTACTATTAAGGGCGCAAGGCAGGTGTTATATCTGTTGTATATGTGTTCCCGCGTCAATACAAACCAAACATCTACACATAAACATTATTTTGGAATTCCCTAATTCCTTTTACAGTTAACTTATATTTACCAATGACAATTTATTTAGCTCATTTGATGATGGCATTTCGTTTGGTCGCTGTGGATTCAATAGGACAATTTTTTCTCATTTTGAAAGTAAAACAATATATTTCGAAAGAAACAAATAAAGTAAATATTCTGTCCGATTACATAGCCGCTTCTTTTCCATACATCATAGAGACAAACAATTATATTGTTTTTTCACATAAATGCAAATATACCATGATTACACAACTCCATTCTTAAGCATACTAAACAACTCCATTCTTAAGCATACTAAACAACTCCTTTCTTAAGCATACTAAACAACTCCATTCTTAAGCATACTAAACAACTCCATTCTTAAGCATACTAAACAACTCCATTCTTAAGCATACTAAACAACTCCATTCTTAAGCATACTAAACAACTCCATTCTTAAGCATACTAAACAACTCCATTCTTAAGCATACTAAACAACTCCATTCTTAAGCATACTAAACAACTCCATTCTTAAGCATACTAAACAACTCCATTCTTAAGCATACTAAACAACTCCATTCTTAAGCATACTAAACAACTCCATTCTTAAGCATACTAAACAACTCCATTCTTAAGCATACTAAACAACTCCATTCTTAAGCATACTAAACAACTCCATTCTTAAGCATACTAAACAACTCCATTCTTAAGAATACTAAACAACTCCATTCTTAAGCATACTAAACAACTCCATTCTTAAGCATACAAAACGTAATATGGTCGAATAGTTATTTCGCACAATCAAAACGTTTTGTGTTTCTAACCGACCGACGAGCATATAAAGAGAAAATTATCTGAACAAAACACTATTTCGTCTAGCCAACCATATAACCAACTAATACTTTCAATGAATGACGGACAGATGGTGCAATATGAGAGTAATATACAATTCCCAATTTGTCGTGTTAGGTTCTGTCTAGTCAATGAAATCCTGGACATTGGAAGGTGTGTAAGAAATATCTTCACTAACGATTGTATGTTTTTTACTTTAATGTATTATTTTTAAAGGACAAAGGGAAATGTTGAAGAATTTATCAAGTATGATGATTATTTATCCAGTATACTTTTGACTTTAAACCTACTTACAAATAAATAAACGGTAATACATTTTGGAGTTTTGAATGGTTCTTCATTCTTCTACTGTAGGCTCAGCTACTTTAATTTCTTGTTTGTATATGTTGCTTCCAAGGGATTCCCTTTTCAGTATTTATATATAATGGTATTGGTACCGTAATCGGCAAATTTTGATACCCAAAAATAACTATTAAAATAATTATTAACCTTAATTCGCAAATGTGGAAGTTATGGTGATGTGATTTTTAAACTTCGTAAGATTTTTGGTCATGATCACTTTCATACTATCTTTGTTAAACTTGTTAAAAAGTTTATCAAAAGAGGTTATGACTCTATCATTTTGCAACGTACTGCATGCTAGGTGGTGGACCCTTTTACAGTTCGCCACTTTGCTTTCCTCTTTAATTGTACGATGACCGGACAGGCTGTGGATCCTATGATGACGCCGCCTACTTAAAGCCCATTGGGCGGTGGCGTTTGATGTTTGTCTATGATCTTTCTTGTCGTGCCCTTAATGGTTTATTCTCTTGTTGCTCTGGCTTCTGCCAAGTCATTGAGTACCTTGATTTTGGCTTTCTTGGCTACTGTCTTTTTGTTTGATATTTACAAGAGCATATTTGTGTTTTACTTATATTGCCTATTGATGCTGCCTTGTTGGTTAGAGATTAGATCATGGCGGGAATTTCTTTATTTACACTGTCCTGTTTTAATGGGATGACAGTAGAGTAAATGAGGGGTTTGATGCACCCTAGAACCGGTTTAAACCTCCAGTGATCTACTTTGCCACTGACCGTTCCAATGCGGTATCCCTATTGTCAACCCTTTTGTGTTTGTGTTGTCGTTTGCATTTATTTTTGCTTTTGCCTTCTTGTTTGTCTGTTTGCGTGTTTGTTTCTGTGTTTTGTGGTTGACTGTCCTCCTTGAATGCTACTTTCCCTGTCCGATCTTTTTATATTTTTATATAGAACAAATAATTACATGCCTCAAGTTTTACAAAAATCAAGAGTGGCGTGTGTCGCTTTAATCAATACCGAGATCAAAGTATATGAAGGCATGCATGTTGAATCTCCATTCGAACAAATGCTCTGACATCTTATGTTGTTTACGTTTTGGTAAACTATTAAGTGGTTCGTTGTCTTTTATATTTCAAGTAATATCATCGAATTTAGTTTCATGAAAAGCAGACAAAAAATGTTTTAACCCAGATTTAATACAGCTAAAGAAATATTGAGAGTTACAATTTTAACAAAAGCAATATACTGTAAAATAACTAAGCACAAAATGCACTATTGCGGACTTAGAATTAGAATTTTGCAAGAGTGTTGCATTCCCTGATTTATTAACAACGTGGGATTACTAGTGTTCGCTAGCTAACCAATGCTGCCAATAACTGATATACGTATTTCCTGGAAGCTGGTACTCCCTAAAGAATTTCCGATATTATTTCGTCTCATTATGTCCTATCCAGTTAATGTACGGTGGAGCTTAGAGATTGAAGTGTTAAATGTGTGTTGATGACAGTTTCAACGAGCCGACAGATTGGAGAGTTAAATGTGTGTTGATGACATTTTCAACGAGACGAGGATCATAATGAAGAACTAAGTTATTGTAGGATGTTACTTTTAAATGGATAGTTTTGTAGGAACCACTGAAAGGGTAAGTCTCTTTTTACAAGAAGTATAGATATTTACTAAATTTAGGTAAAACGTTATATTCTCGTACGCCTTTCCGAACCTTCTGAAACTTCATAACGACGATTAATGTACTTTTACTAATAATTGTGAATAAATATTGATATCAAAAATATAATTTAGCATTTGAAATGCTATATTAATTAATTTCTTATTATATGTATTACTAATAAAGCAAATATTATTTCAAACAGTCTTATTTAGATTTATTTATATCATAATTATATTACAAAATATAATGCATTGTACTTGTTAATCCTGAAAGGTTGGTAATGTGTGATATTTGCCCCTTATCTTGTCTTGCTGTGCGATTAGTGGTTTGTTCACTTGTTGCCCGGCTTCTGGCTAGTCATTGAGTACTTGCTTTGTGGCTGTCTATGCAATTGTGTCTGCATATGCATATAGATATGATCATCTGTGTGTTATACTGACTCTGCCTATTAGTGCTGCCCAGTTTGTTAACGGATATAGTCTGGAGGGTAGGGAGGATATAGTCTATAGTCTTTATTTGCATGACCCTTTTTATTGAGATAACAGTATGTTAAGTGTGATATGTTGTACACCCTAAAAACTGGTTTAAACCCTCGTTGGCCTTTTTGCCCAGGCCGTTCCAAGGTGGTAGCCATAATGCCAAACATTTTTATGTTTGTTATGTTACATACATAGACTTTAACTTATTTTTATTTCTATTAAAAAATGTTTCTTTTGTTGACTGTGGTCCTAGACTGCCAAATGTCCTGTTCGACTTTTACGTCTTCTTGTATTGTATTACGGTGATTATTAAAGAGTTATTGCTTATTTTAATAATTGATACAAATATCTGTTTAGGTAAGATTTGTTAACGTATGATGTAGTTTTCGTTAACTTTTACGTTTATTTAATGAAAATAACTGGTTTGAATATGTTGTAAATACCCGAAGTTAGTAACATGTTTCGCCTAATCGTTTGTTCAAATAAGCGTTAGACATACTTGTATCTATATTAAAAGTTAAGTTAATATTATGTTCATATATTTGTTTGGGGCGCTTGTTTCTTTCAAAGTGTTTTTGGACTTTTCAGACAAAATTCATCTAGTACCAAAATAAATGGTAAATTAGTGAAACAGAGCTTTGTAATGGTAAATAAAAGTTCCTTACCTTTCAAAATCGGTTGTGAAATACAAATTTCATGAGCAAAATATTTTTTTCATGGGGCATTTTCAGATGCAAAAAGCTGCATGAAAAATTTGGATTTTTTTTTTTTAGAACTTCTATCCAAAGTGTTATTAAATTGTTTGATATTGGTAAATAAAGTCACCCTGAAAGTTTTATAGCAAAATATGAAGGAAAACTGAAATTATTTAAAATTTCTTAATTTTCTGCTCCCCAGCAACAAGAAATTTATATGGGAGAAGCCCCATCAAAAAATCAGTTGGGCTGTAAAATAATAATTTCTCAGAAAATTTTCAAAACTAAGGTATTTATATTTACCACTAAAAATACCAGTTTTAATGATATATAATTGATGTACGTATTATTTAAATTGCTCATGCTGCTGCATAAAAACATTTGGCTGAAGCAAGCGTCCGAACAATATGTAAAATATATATACTTTAAACGTTGACTCTTGGACATATTAAACGCTAAACTAACTAGTGTATAAAAATGAAGCGCATACAGTATGTGAATATATAATTTTTGATTGTGCGACATAGTGTGCACCCTATGTTGACGTCTACGTCAATCATGAATATAATGTAACGGATGTTTGTCTTCAATCATGCTGTGGGTGTGGGGGAGGTTGATTTGCATATTTATATGGTCTTGTTTAATTGGGATGAACATAATTAATTATGCGGTTTAGTGTATCCTTGAATCAAGTCTAAAGAAATGTAAAATTTCGGACTGGGAAAGTAGAATTCAAGGAGGACAGTCAACCACAAAACACAGGTCAGTGCCAAAGTAGACCACTGGGGGTTTAAACCAGTTCTAGGGTACACCAAACCTCACACTTACCCTACTGTCATCCCATTAAAACAGGATAGTGTAAATAAAGAAATCCCCGCCATAATATAATCTCTAACCAACAAGGCAGCATCAATAGGCAATATAAGTAAAACACAAATATGCTCGTGTAAATATAATACAGAAAAACAGTAGCCTAGAAAGCCACAATGAAGGTACTCATTGACTTGGCAGAAGCCAGAGCAGCAAGAGCAAAAACCATTAAGGCAAAGACTCAACATAAATCTCTTTCATAACAAAATAAAAACAAATCTGTGACAAGTGGTGCACAGTTCGTACCCATAGAGATACCAACAATTTGTCTATAAACGGTTGTTCCAGATCCTGACGAAAATATTATCTAGTAGGAAGATGAGTGCTTCACAAACTTCATAGCAAGTCGTTTTGACGGTGACCGTTCCAAGGCGGTATCCCAGTTATCAGCCCCTTTATGTTTGTGGAGTCGATTACTTTGCTTCTAAGGTCTATTATTATCATTATTTTCATTTTTATTATTATTATTTTTATTAATATTATTTTATAATTATTGTTTGTTATTATTATTATTATTATCATTATTATTGTCATTATTTCAATTATTATAATTATTGTTATTATTATTATTATTATTATCATTATTATTGTCATTATTATTATTATTATAATTATTGTTATTATTATTATTATTATTATTATTATTATTATTATTATAAATAGTGCCTGATGCACTACCTAAGCCCGAGCAAAGCTCTTTCTCTTTGTTCCTACCATTGAAGTTTCATCTATTAGTAATTATGACCTCTACACTATAAACAACCTCACCACATCACCTTATCATAGACAAACTTATTGCTCTATTTCAAACCTATTTTTCTAAAGAAAAAACTACATAGTTTGCCTGTAACAAAATTAAAGCGTTTTTTACTAACGGCAGTTTAGACAATTACACTATGTGGACTTTGCCAAATACTACCGTTTATTGACGAAGTGTTCGTATCTCTATTGTCGTAGATCACAGATGTCAGAATATTTCTAAGTGAAACGCGATCGTAAAAAATCTCCCCGTACATCAAATCAATATTGTTATCTTTTCACAGGGATTGTATGACATTCATTGATCCAATTTTTCCTTAAACACATGTGTTTCTTATACCGTGTTGAAGGTGTTGTGCTCATCGAAAGTTTTGCTCGTTTTATTAGGGTTTTCCTTAACTTTCCCGTGATCACTGTTGTATCACTGTTTCCCGTAGACACTGTTGTCGAGTTTTGGACCTCTTTTATATAAATATATGTATGACGGTATACTGTATACAATATGTTGGACACATATGCCGATCTTTAAAAGTTTGAAGTCGTGAACATAAATATAGTGCAGGTAATCCTCAAAAAAAAATTAAAAAAAGTACTTGTACCAGCACTTTCGTCAGTCAGATCATACTTCTAGCAACGTTAACGTTACTGTTCAACCGGTTGAATATATAATTTAAAATAATGATGCTACTAATAGCTTTAAAATAAAAGCTGGACATAATGCAGAATTTATGTGGATGAACAACTTTCAGACACCATATCCACTCGGCCTTAATGACAATATTTACCATCAAGGACATATTTCAAAAAATCCAAATATTGACATTTTTTCTATATTTTCTTCTATGTCTCATAGTCGTAAGCGTAATGGTAACGTCAAACGTAAATTATTTCAGTCGCTGATTTACATACTATTTTTCCAAAAAATTGAAAGCTGTCTATGATTTCACGACTTACCTCTTTGTCCATTTGTTCACTTAAAAGTAGGGTATAAAAGTCTAAACGGAAATTCAGCTTTCACAGAAAACAGTAAACCCAAAAACACGCAAAAAGTCAAACAAGGAGGGCAATAGTAATGTCGCAAAAGAAATATACAAAGATCGGACAGGGAAAGTAGCATTCAAGGAGGACAGTCAACCAAAAAACACAGAAACAAACACGCAAACAGACAAACAAGAAGGCAAAAGCAATAATAAATGACATCACAAACACAAAAGGATTGACAATAGGGCTACCGCCTTGGAACGGTCAGTGGCAAAGTAGGCCCTAGTTGTTGGGGCTAACTCAGGAAAGAATCAATGACGGTGAATGCATTTACGTAAGTTTAATGCAATTTTTAAAATATGTTAAATATATATACAATTATAAAAAAAAACAAGCGAATACACAGATGAAATATGAAAAGACCGTTCTTCATGAACGTTTAAGACGTTCTTAGTATTATTAAAATACTGAAGGTGTCGATTGATTATATACGACACTAAAGTGTTGATAAAGTTACAACAATGTTTATCTATGATCTAGCTCGATAACTGTGATGCGCTAGAGCTCATGAAGATGATGATGCGCGAATCCAATGGATGATTATCATCAGATGCCTTCTATATGGGTTGATGACGCGATATAATGATGATGAACCTCCACTGAGGTTGTGGATGATATTCCTCCAGTAAGGACTGATCACGGACCCACCTCGTGTCCCGGGGGTTGTCGATTCGATAATCTGGCCATGTTGCGCAGGTACGGGGACCGTCTCCACCGCTCGTAAACCTTATGTGTTGATTCTAGTATCGATTCACCTAAAGGGCTTACACACCCTAAAGGCTTAGCTCCACTCCGGTAGGCTTATATCCAAACCTGGATGGCTTATACTGTAATAATACATACGTTTTAGATGTCGGTTCATAAACACACCAATCTTATATAATTATCATTACACCAACAAATCATTATCTAATAAATATATGTAAGCTGTACTAATGATGAGTAGCAATGTATACATATTCTACAACGCCATGTATACGCCATGTACGTTGCTGTTAACCAATACCCCTAATACATGTAGTATACAACGTTATCAAATCACTCGTATATTACACTCACCGAATTATGCATGCACACATATATGTCAACTAATGCCCATATTATACAAATCTATGTATACGCGTCGAACATTTATACTAATCACTCATCTCATTGTTAACTAATGCACCTAATATACAGTGTTATCAATTCAATCGTGTATTACAATCACTGAGTTATACGCCAACGTTAACTAATGTACCTATTATACAACGTTATCAAATTAATATTGTTTTACAATTAATGACCAATTACAATAATTACATCTAACAAAGTAACTTCAAAATCATATGCTAGTGTCAAGTTAATGTTTGAGAAACATAAAGCTAACCGGATGTCGTAACCGCCAACCAAGATGGCGCAGCCCACTGAATACAAATGTACGATACAAATTAATAAAATAAATACTGACCGCATATTGCCTGTGAATTTCGCCGTCCAATTCCTGCTCCAAACAAAGCAACTATCAAGCAATCCCGGCCAAAACTAGAAAACAATGGATGTTATAGCAAACGTTACGCTCAAACCATTATTTCCCAGTTAATTCCGTGAGATACGTGGCTAAATTCGCAGTATTTAAATCTACACGAAGGGACCCTTACACCATTTTGCCTTTAAGAAGATAGACCTATACTTTTACATGCATTAGCACAAAACTAAACTTATTAAACGGCCCTTCCGGACGCCCTCTGGCGGCCACTTAAAATGTGCACGCGTTTCCAAGTTGCCTGAATATATCATGGACATTCTGAATTGGTTTCAACTGAACAATGGATTAGGGTATAACTAACAGGTGCTTACAAGGGCTATGTACGACCAATACGCTCTACCCGTGACATTTTGTGATTGATTAAAGATTGCAGACAAACATCAAACGTTTTTAAGTTGATCGACGGGGATGCAAACAAAATTGTCATTCATACAGATCCCTTATTTAACACTGCTTCCATAATTCAAAGAGTCTGATCACGTCAGGCATTTTCTAAAAATACTGTATCTGAACAGAGGTATTGATTTCAATGACAATCTAGTTCTTGCTGTAGACCCCCCACCCCTCCCCCCACCCCACCCACCCCCTCAGCAGAGGGAATATTGTAGGGTATGATTTTCTGAAAGAACATAAATAAGCTTCAATATGAGACATGTGTGCCATCTGAGCGTTGGGGCTTTAGTGAGGTTTTGGGGAATACGTTGCGTTTTTAGACGAAAAACGCCGAAATCTAGAATTGTTTTTTAGAAAATAATGGAATATATTAGAACCAATTTGAATTGATTGAATCTTTCTCGGAACGCATCTCTACATGTCCCACCATATAATTTATGGATCGGGATACTTAAACATTGAGATTTTGGGTAAATTTTCTGAAAAATTGAATAAAATCGCTAATACTTTGGGGTAATGAACTAAACATTAGAACTATATATGTAATACAATAGAAAAAAGAAATCTTGTAACCTTTTTTGGCAGAGAAAAGTCCAGTGATTAAGCAGAAAAGAGTTCCAAACCGCATGATGTTTGGAAATGCCTTAATTTTGGGGCGAAAAATGTGTATATTTTTGTCAAAAATCGCCGGAATCTGGAATTATATTTTGAAATTGGCCGTTGTGTCACATACTATGTGGATCGGTCAATCGGCCGAAGGTCGCTCAACGCAAATTCCGTCTATACATATATAACTATACTGTATATAGCTCTAGGTGAGTTACGAGGTTCGAAACCCGAATCCGGTTAGCCTCCCCCTGATACAGCATAGCGATAGAGTGAGACGCGTTGCCGGGACCTTTGCCGATGGCTGCCCACTAGTCCCGTTGTGTCACCCAATCTGTAAGTCGGGCCGTCGGCCGAAGGTCATTCAACGTTATGTCCTTCTATATAACTTAATATAGCTCTATGTGCAATGTTCGAGTCTCAAACTCGGGTAGCCTTCGCTCTAATATGGACTAGCGACTGAGTGCCACATGTACTGGGGACCTTTGTCGACGGCTGGCCACCGGTCCTGTGACTCACCTGTGAAATATTACTGAAGTTTAAAGGTGGTCATCCTAATCTAAAATGTCTAACGTAAGGTAGAGAGAAAGTAGAGTGAAAGATGAAATGAGTGATGAAAAGAGATGATGAAATGAATAAATGTTTAAAACACAGCGAGATATACAGATCTTTAATAGCTGTATATGTCATCCTGTGACATCTATAAACACTTATGACTTATATACACTATATGCAACCTTACCACATCACCTTATCAAAGACAAGCTTATTGCTCTTATTCAAAAATCAATAGCTAGGTAAAATACTACATTTTTGGAATGTAATAATAATAAAGAGTTTGTCTTTTTACAAACGGCAATTTAGACAATTACTACGTGGACTTGCCAAGACGTTTGTGAAGCACTCATCTTCCTATTAGATAATGTTTTCGTCAGGTGAGAACGACCGCTTTATAGAAAAATTGTTGGCATCCCTATGAGTATTAATTGTGCACCCATTGTCTGGGCTTTGTTTTTATATTTCTATGAAAGAGATTTCATTTTGAATCTTTCATCAGATACCCAGGCAGATGTTATTGAAGCCTTTAATGAAACCTCTCGGTATCTGGATGCACTATTGAACCCTGACAACCCTTTCTTTACTACTATGGTTAATAATATATATCTTAAAGAACTTTACAATGTTAATATTTCTGATAATAACGCTTCTTTTCTCGATTTACATATCTCCGTTGTAAATGGTGAAATAATTAGCAAAATATATGTCAAGAGAGATGATTTAAATTTTGTTTTTCTAGAGTTGATGGCTTTAATATTCGTAATATTTGTACAACTAAAAAACTACTCCATCAATGCTACCGTTACCATAAACTTCATAAAACCTTTGTACACGTTTATTATTGTAATTTAAGAACTCTTCTGCAACAAGGACTATCGCAAAACCTGACTTCTATGTTGACGTGATTTACAAACTTCTTAAGATCCTTAGTCATGATCACTTTCATACTGTCTTTGTTAAACTTTGTTTAAATGTTTATCAAAAGAGGTTATATCAACGCACTGCATGCTTGGTGATGGACCCATTTAAAGTTCACCACCATTGCTTTCATTTTTAATTGTCTCCCGATGTCATTTTTAATTATATACAGTAGTAATAACAATATATGTGGTACTTTGGACTTTATATGCAGTGCATTGTTCAATATATGCAGTAATGTTTTCAATATATGTGGTGCTTTAACCCATATATATGGTACTCTGGGCTTTATATGCAGTACAACTTTTAATATATGCAGTAATGTTTTCAATATACGAGGTACTTTAACCAATATATGTGGTGCTTTCGGCTTTATATGCAGTGCATCATTCTACATATGCAGTAATGTTTTTCAATATATGTGGTGCTTTAACCCATATACATGGTATTCTGGGCTTTAAATGCAGTACAACTTTTAATATATGCATTAGATATTTTGATAAACGTGGTGCATTTGACATTATATGCAGTGCACATTTCAATATATGCAGTAGTATTTTCAATATACGTGGTTCTCAGTTATTCATGTTTGGTGCAACGCGCAATATACGTGGTTCACATAACTCTATATGCAGTGCTTATACCTTTATGCTCAGTGCATTCAACTTTATGTTGATGAGGTGTGTTTTTCGGAAATAATAAGGACATTACCGATAATAACCGAAAAAGGATTTATCGCAAGACGAGTAAGTTCTCGTGCTCATCGCTGTGAAAATTGTCGTCTGTTTGGAACGCAGGAGCTGTCTATGTTCGGTATTGACATAATGAACGGTCCAACGTATCCACATCTGTTGACTTGTCATTCTAATTGGTTGACTTGTCATTATGGGTGGCTGACTTGTCATCCTGATCAGTTGACTTGTTTGGCATTCTGGTTGGTTGACTTGCCATTATCATAGGACAGGCTGTGGACCCTTTGATGACGCGATGTCTCGTGTTGCTCTGGCTTTTGCCAAGTCATTGGGTACTTTCTTTGTGGCTTTCTAGACTATTGTTTTTTGTATTTATATATACACGAGCATCTTTGTGTTTTACTTATATTGCCTATTAAGGCAGCCTTACTGGTTAGAGAATAGTTCATGGCGTGGATTTCTTTATTTACACTGTCCCGTTTAATGGGGATAACAGCAGGGTGCGTGTAAGGTTTGGTTTATCCTAGAACCTGGTTTAAACCCCCAGCGGTTTTTGACACTTACCGTTCCATGAGTAGCCCTATTGTTAACCCTTTTGTGTTTGTGATGTCTTATTCGGCCTTTTATTCGTCGTTAATGTTGTTCTTTGTTTCTGTGTATTTGTGGTTGTCGTCTACTTTTCCTGTTTGATTTTTATATCTTATTTACCTACTTACCTATTTAGTTATTTGCATCTGTTACGGTGGTATAAATCATGTACCCTCCCACGCAAGAGAATTTCACGGAAGCTGGAAAGTCGTCATATTCATAAAATCTGTTGAATCGTTAAATTAGAACAAATATTAAATATCAAATGTCCGACACCGTGTGACTTGTTTCTGAGGAAAACAGATAATTTACTGATGATAATTACGTGTGCCTACATTTATTCGAAAGTGGTTACACAACCTTAAGAAATATATCATGATTTGTTTCATTTCAGAACAAAGCTATTCTGGTTGTTTTAGCAGCATTGTCAACATGAGAATCCAGCAACAGGATCGTATTACTAAAGTCAAAATACCCTAGCTGTTGACTTATTTTTTTGCTATTGTTTTGACATAAAATATCAAATTCAGAATACTTCCGGGTAATCTCCATCTCAAGAAATGAGGAAGCTATCAAAGTCGTGTTAAATGTTTGACATATTTTCGCGTTGTAAGATTAATTTAAGAAATATTCCCGATTAATCTTTATTACAAAACAATATCTAACCGTGTTTTGTTCAAGATTTGATATTTTGCATCAAGTTAAATAACATAACGTTCACGGATAAGCGCAATAAATCTTCTCCGCATACAGTTTTCGTCAACAGCCGAAGCTTTAACAATGTTATTAACTTGTAAATGTCGTTGTGTTATGTTTGAGGTTATTGCGTCTCTAATAATAGTACATGTGTATGCAGAGGAAGCAACGACACAAGCGCTTAACTATTACGATTCCATCACAGAACAAGCTAATAATTCTTCAGATGTGAAACCATCATTATGGTCCAATTTAACTTACGAAACCGTGTTGAACAAAACAAGTAAAGAATCTCCTGATATTCAACTGTCCAAATTAGAAAATGAAAGCAGAAGTTTTGAAACGCCATCTTGGATTTTGAATTATACACAAACATCTGGTGATAAAAAAACTGTTTACAATACAACGGTCACTATGAAGCAGAAGAACGTCGTAGAATTAAAGACCCGAGATAAACAGTCGGAATCAAACCTATACCATGATGCAAGCGTTGCCAACAAAGAAACAAAAGGAAATCCCATATTCACGGAAAAACAAAAAAGTGTAATACAGGATATCAAAATTGCAAATGTAACTGAAATGAAGGGTCGTAATAATGACGTGACGTTTGGGGCCATTAGTGGAGTAGGGGCGAACGATTATGACAACAAATTAGACGCAATTGAACATACAACTGTATCCGAGATGCGTCAGTTTGAAGCAATAACAGACCAACATATCGACACGTTGAAACAAGAGGGCCCATATAATGTCCATGATAATCATCCGCAGACGCTCTTGGTTGACCACATCATGCGGAACTCGCATGTTAGACACCATCATCTACAACTTGGTAAGTACTAGCTGTTTTGTTTTTGTTAAACGTCTGCTTTTAAATTTCCTCATAATAATACATTAAAATCCGCCAGATGATTTTATAAGTATTACTTTCAGTTCTTCTCCGGCTTAATTGTTTAGTGCGTGCTCTATATCTCGTGACGAAAGACATTGAAATGTCTAATTGGTGTTGGATTGTGTCTGTTGTTTTTGTAAAAAAAAAGTATGATAATGGACCTCTGGAAGCGGCCGAGCTGTAAGTCAAACATCATTGTTTTCAAAGAACGACTGCATAAGGTTGCATAAAGCAATAAGGCGTGATGTTATTAATCATGGACTAATTACACTGGGTGTAAAAATGGTTAAATGGATTCTCGATGAAAACCAGTCACGGTTGCTCTTCGACAATGGTATCGTTTTAGTCACGAATAGTCAATCATTATCATCGATGTCTGTTTACAAACATGGATTTTGAAAGAAAATGGTAAGCATTTTTACTTTTTAGAGAGTTTTTCACGCGAAATACATCCTTATATACGTTAATATAAGTTAACTAATTATGTTTAACAAAGTGTTTGCATACTAAAAATAAAAATAATAATTAGTTCATATTATTTGTCATAGAGTTAAAGAGGACTGTTTTAATGTGTGTCACGATTTCTTCCTGAAAGTGTAACGGCGCATCGACGACAACATTTTTAATGTAACGGTATCTCAACGACGGTTTTTCTCTTTCAGAGTCAAGCATATGCAAACATTATTCTCTGCGGTTTTCATCATGTGCATAAGCCATGTATCGAAAGTCACTGGGACAGGAATAAACAATAATATAGTCAATGGAATCAAATTACGTGATTAATCATAAAACTATTCCATTTTAAAATACACGAAACGATGCATGGTGTGATTCATACCAACTGTATGAGTCTACGTGCGTACATTTAGCTGCCTACTGTTCAGTAGGAGAACAATTTAAAACTATGAACACAACCATCATTATTGCGTGTCATATTGCCTTTGTAAACACCATTGTTTGATATCGCCTATTCTAATAGATGATATCACAAAATGATGTTATTAATAACAGCTTGTACGGCTTTCCATACATCAATTCATGCGGCTTGTGTAGGCTAATGTCAAATCTTCATATATCCGTCATACCCATCATATATTTATTGTTTCATATTCCATATGTATGCTATTGTAGTGTAACCAACATACTACAAGACTGTATTCACTGGTGAACTCATTAAGGGAAGAAAGGGCATGAAATGAGACATTTGGAAATCGCCGAACACGATAATTACAAAAAATATTGCAGTCTCGGTTTGATTGATTCTGTACATGAACGATAGTGAAAAAATCTTGTTACCGTTTACGCCCTCTAGCCCCGGCTTGAGCATTACAATTAACCTTTCGATTTATTAATCCAGTATAATTTTGACTTATAACATACTTGCACGTGTTTAAATGCAGTGTAGATTGTTTAGCTTTTCTTCGTTATTCTAACATGGGTTTGAAATATTACTGATGAAATATAATCAACAGTTGCAATATGCAAAGAACAATTTGCCTTATACTATTCTTATAATTAAAACTAATGATTAAACACATGCATTTTGGTATGGAAAAAATACTAAGCTTGTCTAAACTCGAGTGCCGTGTGTCCCTTTTAGGTGGACTCACCACTTACATCTTCCATGGATGTACTAATATCTACTTCCCTTTATGCATATGGAAAACCTTTCCTCAAAAGAAATCTCCATCACATTCTCTAACCTACTGGTATCTACGATTCCCTCCATTTATCAACCCTGTAAATGTTGTTGAAAATCCGCGACAATATAAGGGAAAAACTGCGACATTAGAATTTCATCGTCAGGACACCGTGACAGATTTATACATGGCATTGTTATGCCGAATAACTACATAATACTTACAGTATTTACTTTTCGTCGTGTCCGTCGTGACCGTGACTGGTTTTGGTCGAGAATCCATTTGCGTTGATACCGAGTTAACCCCCAGTGAAATAGACGATAAATAAATAGGAATAAAATGTTACCGTCACGCCAGTTGCAAGTTGCACAACATCCGTCAATATATTTCCAAAATATGACAGATCAACGACTTCTCTATTTGGTACAGACCCAGTTGCGTTCAAGTACCCCAAATAAATGCAGAACGAACGATGAACGAACGGAAAATGAACGCAGAATGAAAGCAGAACGAACGCAGAATGAACGTTGCACGATCCATATTTTAAAAATGCATTTCGTTCGTTGCGTTCGTTTCGTTCGTTTTCAGCGTTCAGCGTTTTTAAAAAAAACAATGAATGCATTTTTTAAAACGCTAAACGCTGAAAACGAACGGAACGAACAAAACGAAACGAACGAAACGAACGCAAATGCATTTCGCTATTTCGGATAACTTTCAATATTATCTTTTTGAGTACATAATTGAAGTCTCGATTTAAAAGAAGTGCGTTTAGCAGTATTTTAATATAAAGAAATACACGGTGTAAATGGTGTTTTTCAGCACGATTACATACTTTCATTTTTACTGATTTAAAAAAAAGAAATGTATTTATTGTGTAGCACAATCTTTATATTATTTTAATATAAAACTGAAATAATGTTGGTAAAATCAGACGGCATATTTTTATATAGTGTCAAGTATGTCAACTTTTAGATGAAAAGGACAAAAACCCGAAAAAAAACACAGAATAAACATCCAAATAATGTCCACCAAAGGACACATTCTTCAATATGATCACAAACATTAGTCGCCGACTCGTGGTAAGAATCGCATGACTGGATATCATGCGTAGTTTAATCGTCAGAAATGTTACGATTTGTAAACGCTGAACGAATGAACGCAAATGCATTTTCTCCGTTTGTGCATTTAAACGCACACATTATGTTGCGTTTATTCCGTGCATTTAAATGAACGTATAGTTTCATTTATATATATTGCATTCAAAAACGAAAATCATTTGCATTTTAAAAAATTCATTTATAAAAATGAAATGCAAACGGAACGCAAACGAAACGCAAACGGAATACATTTCTGGGGTACTTGAACGCAACTGGGTCTGTATGTGAAAATTCATTGCCTATGCATTTGTACACAGGAAATTGCATATTTTGATTACTACCTTATTTTATTATGATTGTATATGAAGAAAACAGTGACTTTTGAAGCTCAATAAATTATCATATGCAGAAATCAATTTTCTACCCAAAAATACCTTTCTACCTACGGTCCCTGAGATATCCGAGTACAAAGTCACCAAAGTGAAATTTCAATCGGGTCATAAATTCCATAATTTCGGCACAGTATATCAGCTTCAGATTGCAATCAGTTCACTAAAAAGAAACACCGATCCATAAATTAATCTCCATTTTATCAGTTTGTAAAGTCTATACCTCAGGAAAGTCACAGAACCACCAGTAATTCGCCACTTGTTATTGGTTCAAACCAATTTCACAAATAAAACCAGCCATTTTGAACATATTTTACAGGCCGAATATATGTCATTATGTAAATGCCGCATGAAATTTTTAAAACTAAAGCAGTTAAATCTTATTCATTTAAGGAAATATTACCTTGTACAAGACATCGTGCACTGTTCATAGCAATAATGAGATTGAACTGCTTTCGTTCTCAGTTTTGAAAAGGATCTTTTATTTTGACAATCAAAACTACAGCATAAATCACAGCTTCATATGCGAATAGACACATATTTACCTCAAAAACAAATATTTTATTTTTGTTTTCAGTTCCTATGGAAGATGAGCCGTTTGGAGCGATGATTATTAAGGTAATGTAACATGTTTCTCTCTATTTTGAACATATTTTATTTGTTATTATTCGGGGAGATTATTCGGGGAGGGATAATTAATCATGTTTGCATCTTATAATTACCTCTCATGAACAGACTCAATACAACTGAGTCTGCTACTTTTCTCTGTTGTTTGTGTTTGATTCTTCCAGTCACCTTTTCAGTGTGTATTGACATTCACACCACCGGCCTTTCTCCACTGACCGCTCGAAAGCGGTACCTTATTGTCAACCCGTTGTGCTTCTGTTATGTTTTCCTTGTAATTGTCTTTTGTTTTCAAGCGTGTTTTTTGGTTGACTGTGTTCTGTGAATGCTACTTTTCCTGTTAGATTATTATATCTACTTTTAGTGACCACGACGCATCATAAACTAAAAGTATTCATTCTAAATATAAATATAAATATAAATTTAATGCAAAACAAAAACGTGACCAAAATGTTAATATACTCTAACAGGATTGATATATTCCTTGATGAAATTGGCATTATAAGTGTTTATATTTAATAAATACTGAAAAGGTGATTCTTTGGAAGCAACAAGCACAAACAAGACGGACAATATCGGACTCGATTTTATTGAGTCTGTTCATGAGAGGTAATTATAAGATGCAACACCTCTCACGCCTCCTAGCAGCGGCTTAAGCGATATTTTACTTTACAGCAACAGAATGGGCTTGGAGATCCCAAAGAACCAGTAAAAAATAACACCACTGATTTGTAGTCGGTGCGACTTTTTGCGGTCGCCGCGCAGCACTAAACAAACGCTAGTGTGAATGTCAATAATACTATAAAGGTGATCCTTTAGAAGAAACAAACACAAACAACAGTCTGCATAAAATGTTGAATTAACTATGAAGCTGTCTAGTCAATAACTATTCCAATATATATAGCATAATGTTCGCTGAAATGTTATCATCCTGCTTTTGACATCTGCAAAATGTTCTGTCATTTTATCGTTCAGCTGTATTTCTATTTCTCCTACATACACGATGTTTCTACATATTCTACGTGTTTTTCCTTAAGCTATATTTATTATTTTAAATACTCGGTAAGGCTTTATCACTTCCTTCCGTTGAACTAAAGGTCTTCGTTGTCATGTAAGCACATTTCTTCTGCCGTTCTTCTTTCGAATAAATGATCGTATTCATCTTGTCAAGTAAAATGGCTTCTCCAGTGATTATTTATCTTCTGAATACGACAATACATTCTTGTTTTATACTTTCGTTATTTTGTTGACGTTTTCAATATATGAAAAATAGACGATATATGTTATTGTTGGCTTCTGTCTACTGTAAAAAGAAAAGTAGCATTCAAGGAGGGCAGTCAACCACACAAAACAGAAACAAACACGCAAACAGACAAACAAGAAGGCACAAGTAACAATAAATGCAAACGACATGACAAACACAAAAAGGTTGACAATAGGCCTACCGCCTTGGAACGGTCAGTGGCAAAGTAGGCCACTGGGGGTTTAAACCGATTCTAGGATGCTCCAAACCTCACACTTACCCTACTGTCATCCCATTAAAACAGGACAGAGTAAATAAAGAAATCCCCGCCATGATCTTATCTCTAAACAACAAGGCAGCATCAATAGGCAATATAAATCAAACACAAATATGCTCGTGTAAATATAATACAAAAAAAAACAATAGCCTAGAAAGCCAAAATGAACGTACTCAATGAAATTAATACTGTAAGTCAGGGCAAACTAGTGTCTTTCCCTACTTCTCCTTGTATTTTTAGCAAATCATATTGTCCACTTTTGTGTCGTTTGTAAATGCAGAGCTATGTCTTAATGACCGCTTAATGCTGAGGATAAGTAATTTTCAAAAACGAAGTATACGAAGTGATATTTCGTTTGGTAGTATTGTTTTAATTATCAGCTTGTTCAACTAGTATCATGATAACGTTAATTAATTTGAATTATATATGTTTAATCTATAGAGACGGTTGTCTATGGAGCCACACTTTGTATAATATATTTATAAGTGTGTATCTATTTCAAAGCTCATTGTTTGTAAATTGTCCTGTGCGATAACATACCTGGTAGTGTGATAACATACCGGGTATATCAATATGTCTCTCCTGCTTGACATTCAATAAATGTCCGGTTCAGTCAATGTTTCAAAAGAGAAACTGAAGTCCTTATAATATATGTAGGCGCTGCATCAAGCATATATGCTATAAGCTATTTTGAACGTTATTATGGACAGCAAACAGCTTGCACACGACTCTTCAGAACTCATTATGTTACTGAGGACAACAAGTATGATATCGTTAACATTACTAAATGTGGTTGAATCAAACGCTATGTGCTAATAAATAAGCAGGTGTTAATGTTGCATTGTTTGTTACAGAATATAACCTGGCGAGGATATTTTTATTTACACTGTCCCGTTTTATTGGAATGACAGCAGGGTAATAGCGAGGATTGTGCGCATATAAATCGATTCAAGCTAACCAGTAGGCCTTATTGCTTACTGACCGTTCGAAGTCAGTAACCCTGTCTTCACCACCCTTTATGTTGTTTTTCGTCTCTTTCGTTGTATTATCAAGTCCTTGTTTGCAGTACATTGCGGATCTACGATGCCATTGCGTTCGGACGCAGTGGTTTCTATAGGACCCTATAGCTCATTTTTTGCTGCAACTTATAACCTGGTTTAAACCCCCAGCGGCCCTTTTTTGCTACTGGCCGTTCCAAGGCGGTAGCCCTACTGTCAACTCTGTTATGGTTGTGATGTCATATTTTGCCTTTTATTCATCTTTGTAAGTGTTGTTTGTTTCTATACGTGCCTTTGGTTGACATTTCCTGTTCGACTTTTATATCTACTTCTTCATAAATTATAATTTTAATAACCAAGTAGCGTTAAGAAATAGGCATTTAAGCAACATCGATGACTTCATGACGCGTTTAGCGCTTTTCTTATTGTCACGCACGTATACAATTTAGATTTAATTGTCCTTTGACGTTCATCACACAATGCTCGTGGTTATACGTTTTCCTACTTTATGAAAACCTATATTCAAATATGAGTGTATTACGCTTTAATAATACTGTAATATACTGTGCAAACGTATTTACCATTAAACGTAAACAATAACCATACAACAATCAGTCTCAAAGGCCAAAGAAAGGCGTTGTCGCATAGTCAAATGCAATAGTATCACTTCAGAGCACATAAACCTCCACAACAAAAGTGCTATTGCAACATCCTAATATATCTAGACTATAGTAAGGTTTGGCCGATAATATTTTCATTTGTGTACGAACACGACAGGTATAGTACATACATATCTAGAGATCAATGTTATAAACATGTCATTTACTATTCGAATAAAACCCACCCTATAATGAATTAAAGGAAAAACGATATCTCAACTCACATCAGCATTTAGGAGTTCTGAAACAGATGAAGATTTTTACAAATTCTTCAAAATGACGACGTATTATCTAGTGTGCAGGAGTATATCTTATATATAAGAAAGTGTTCTGATACCAATCTTTTTGCATATTTCAGGACGAGCGATATCTAGTCAGTGTTTGATAACAATGTAGTGATATCTTTCAGGACGAGCGATATATATGCAGTGTTCTGATACCAATGTAGTGGTATATTTCAGGACGAGCGATATCTGGTCAGTGTTCTGATACCAATGCAGTGGTATATTTTAGGACGAGCGATATCTGGTCAGTGTTCTGATACCAATGCAGTGGTCTATTTCAGGATGAGCGATATCTGGTCAGTGTTCTGATACTAATGTAGTGGTATATTTCAGGACGAGCGATATCTGGTCAGCGTTCTGATACCAATGCAGTGGTATATTTCAGGACGAGCGATATCTTTGCAGTGTTCTATTTCAGGACGAGCGATATCTAGTCAGTGTTTGATATCAATGTAGTTGTATATTTCAGGACGAGCGATATCTACGCAATGTTCTGATACCAATGTAGTTGTATATTTCAGGACGAACGGTATCTAGTCAGTGTTATGATACCACTTAAATTGCATATTTCAGAACAAGCGATATCTACCCAGTGTTTTGATACCAATGTAGCTGCATATGCATAATTCAACACGATATATATATATTCAGTGTTCTGATACCAATGTAGTTGCATAGTTCAGGACGAGCGATATCTAGTCAGTGTTCGGATACACATGTTATTCAGTATTTCTGGACGAGCGATACGTCAGTGCTCTGATACCAGTGTAGTTGTATATTTCAGGACGAGAGGTATCTAGTCAGTATTCTGATACCAATCGGAGTTGGCATCCTCGGAGCCTCTGTGATTGTCGTCACCTTGTATACACTGAGATACTTCGCTAGGAAACACGGCCGAGAATTTCCAATTAACGATGATGAGCATGGGGTACACACCAGTTCTTGTATTTCCAGTGTAAGCTTCTTGACCATTTATTACTTTGTTAATCGCTGTTTAGTTTTGTACCGGTCAGAAGAAAGACAAGGTTAATTTTGCGTTTATCCATTGATTTTGCGTTTTTTATAACTTGAAACCCAGAAATGTTATTTATGTTTAACCATGTTCTTTATTATATTGATATTTTTAAATATGAAATACGCTGTTTGAACTAAAGGGAGATAACCCTGATACTTACATTGGATCACAACTAATTAGTGAAAGAGAATATCATCCTATGTCATGCAAACGTTTTATGCAATAATGATGTGTTTAATTATGCTCGTATACAGTACTATATACAGTATAATAGTGGAATGTATCCTGGTAGAAAAGTACTGAATTGTATTATGTTAAACGAATCATATTTTAGGTTAGTTCAATGTGCCCCAGCGAGATGGGAAGGATATAGAATAAATTGGAACCTGTCCTACGCTTACCATCGAATATATTCTCATTGTTCTATCAAAGGTGCTTTGCCAATTCAGTCGTAAAGGCAGGAACATAATTGTTAGAATGGAACAGATATGTTGAATGCAGTAATACAGATGTATTAAAAGTTGTATAGTTATATAACTAATGAATTGTATCAATATAAATGTGTGTGTAATAAAAGAGATGGGACATTTATTATATATATAACTATGTGTAATGCAGACATGATTTGGCGGAAGTAAAATTACGTTAATCTAAAGTGTGCGTCAAGATTAACGTTTACATTGCTCTGTTAATGAAGTTCTAATTGATAATTCCAGATAAGTTCAGAAAGAACAGACAGAATCGTATTACTTGGAGGTGACGATGATGGCGAATTCTGAGGAACACAAAAATGTGCTTCAAACTATGCTATCATCATATAAAATTACAGCCGCAGCAAATAAAGACAGACGGCGATGTTATTGTGTGTTAAATTATAACCTGCAGGTTGCGTCTTTGTTCTGATCAATATATATCAGAAGAGTACTCGTATACTATAACGTTCAGAATTTGAACCGTTTATATGCATGCATAGGACTTATATAAATCGCATCTTTATGCAGAAAAGTGTATGCTGCTTGTATTTACGGTTTGAATACTATATTTTCAATGATTGGCCTTATACATCGTCACGGTCTACTTAACAAAAGCATACCATAAAAAATACGATGTGCGTATTAAATAAATGTGAAACGAATTTAATACTTTAATACTTCTTACGGTTGTATTGTCATAACTCGTGCAAATATAGAAAGGCGTCAATGCGGATTCGCATGTAGGACTTATAAGGAAATATATCACTCATATCATATGTAAGCCATACTTATTGGTTATTAGATTTGTATTGGGATATATGCACGAGTTCTTCCGAATAACAATATTGCGCGACTTTAGGAGCGCAATATGTATACGCAGAAGAACGAGGGTAAATATACCAATACAATTCTAATAACCTGTTTATTGCATTCGCATTTTTAATGTATAAACGAATAATTAGAATCAAACGATAATTTTAAAAATTTAATTTTCATCAAAAATATTTATTTGCAAAAAAACATATTGTCGTTACATCGCGAGACTTTTCACAATGAAATCAACATTGTTTACATCAAGTGACATACTTTCTTTAACATGAATAGAAAATTGCACCAATTACGAATGAGTATACATTGCACACCCAACACGTCAATATGAGCGAATATTGACGTTTCCTGTTACTGAAAGTAAACGGAGCTTGTAAATGCGTATGCAGTAATTGTAAATATACTGCATTCAAAGATGTGACATTTGCATGTGTGAATTTAGTGTAGTCGCAATACACAGGATTATAGACGTTCAAATGTAACACGACACTGTGAATGAATTGTCTTCCTTCTAAATTAGGTATAAAACTGTACACATGTTTATTGATGTGTGACCTCAGCACACCGTTTTCCTTTCCATAGAAATGAGGCAAACAACGCTGATAACAACTTTGTTTTTGTTTTACTCCTATTTGTATTTCTTCTCTAATGGTGTATAGGTTGTTAAATGTAGGTTATATTTCATCACGATTAGAGCAGATGTTTAGTATAGTTGCTGTCTGCAGCCATTCTAGCTTATTTTCCTTTATTCACATTATAAAATTCAACAACTTTTTGTCACAAGCATGAACGTATAAAAATCGTCTACTGGGAGAAAGATTCACACACAATTCTGGTTTACTTCAGATTCCAGTCCGTAATTGTATGTTTAATAATTTCAATATTGTATGACGTAAAAGTATATACATTTTGTGAATAAAACATTTTCCTTTTAACAAACCCTCTTACGCCTTAGAGACAATTTCATATTCATACAAACCCTAATACGACACAAGAACATGTCTTACTGATACATACCCTCATACGACCCAGCTACAAGCATATCCGACACATGTCTTACTCATACATACACTACTACGACCCAGCAACAAGCATATCCCGACAAATGTCTTACTCATACATAATCCCCTACGCCAAATTAACAAGCATATCCCGACACATGTCTTACTCATACATACCCACATACGATCGAGCAACAATCATATTCAGACACATGTCTTACTCATACATAACATCCTACGCCAAATTAACAAGCATATCCGCAACACATGTCCTACTTACACATAACCTCCTACGACACAGTAACAAGCATATTCCGACACATGTCTTACTAACACATATAAACTCCTACGACACAGTAACAAAGAATTCTCCGACACATTTCTAACTCATGCATTCCCTCTCACGACCCAGCAACAAGCATATCCCCGACACATGTTTTACTCATACATACACTCCTACATCCCAACAACAAGCATATCAACGACACATGTCGTACACATACACAGCCTCCTTGATCCCAGCAACACGCATATAACAACACTTGTCTTACTCATACATACCCTCACACGATCCAGTAACAAGCATATCAACGACACATATCTTACACACACGTACCCTCCTACAACCCAGTAACAAACATATCCCCGACACAAGTTTTACTCATAATACCCTTCTAAGACACAGCAACAAGTATATTGCCGACATATGCTTTACTCATGCGACAAGTATTTCCTTCCAAATGCATTACTCATACATATCATCCAAGGACCCAGGAACAAGCATATCCCCGACATATGTCTTACTCATACATACCCTCTTAAGACCCAGGATCATGCATATCCCCGACACATGTCTTACTCATACATACCCACCTACGACCAAGCAACAAGCATATCCCTGACACATGCCTAACGCGTACATATCCTCCTACGACCCAGCAGCAAACCCTCCTACGACTCAGCCACAAGGATATCCCGACACATGTCTTACTCATACATATTCTCCTACGACCCAGTAGCAAACCCTCATACGACTCAGCCTCAAGGATATCCCGTCAAATTTCGTACTCATCCATACCCTCCTACGACCCAGAAACAAGCATATCTCGACACATGTTTTTCTATTACATACAATCCTACGACACAGCAACAACCATCTCCCTTACACATACCTTACTGATACATGCGCTCCTACGACACACTAATACGAATATCCACGACACATGTCTTCCTAATGCATACTCTCCTACGACACTGTAACAAGCATATCCCCGACAAATGTTTTTCTCATACATACGCTCGTACGACCTAGCAACAAGCATATCTCCGACACAGGTCTTCCTCATAGGTTTCCTCCTATGACCCAGCAACAAGCATGTCCGCGACAAACGTCCTTACTCATTAATACCCTAATACGACACGGCAACAAACATATCCCCGACACATTTCTTAGTCAGATATACCCTCCTATTACACAGCAAAAAACTTATCCCCAGCATATGGAATACTAGTTTGAATAATAGAAAGTCAACAAAACCCCAGATGAAAAAAACATTATGGGAGTGGGCACAAGGCATAAACAATGTAGTGAGAGCTATAAATCGTTTGACGTTCTGAAGGTTCGTGAAAATTCTAACATATCTATCGGTAGTTGGAAGGAAATGTATGTATAGTCAGTATACAATTATATAGCACACTGTTCTATTAAATAAAGGATTTTGCTTGGAAGATATACGAATTATCAAGTATTATGTTAGACCACTACCTTATTACTCCCCTCTCGCACGAAATGCCGTGTGATATAGACTCTTATCCCGTTCGTATGTACGTACTTAAAGCTACAGAGTCCCTATATCAATCGATTCTTCTTTGTAGGCGTGTCTTTATTTGTAACTTCATGTTCACCAGCTCATATCGAAATCGGGTATTTAAGCGAGCAAATATAGCGAAGGAAATCATTTACTGTATATACATCGACCAGTGCACATCGTACCTATACACAGGTAACAGTAATTTTACAAAAAAAAAGGTTAGCTTCTTCCGGGGCTCGAACACACGACCTTCTGATTTCAAGTCCTCTGCTCTATCCACTGAACTACGCCGCTACTTGAGAAAATAGTATACTAACTACCATATAATTTATATTATGAGGCAAAATAACTTAACATATTTGAACGCAGCTAATGATGGATCAATAAATATGCAGTCCATATTGTCGCACGTGTAAATTAACATTGCCTGGTGTAATACTGTATCTTATCAATATGAAACTAATACTTCGCCTCAAATCAACCATATCTCGACTTGTTATTTGCGCTTTATGAGTTTGTGTGCGCTCTCTTGTTATAACGTAATGCCTATTTAGTGTTAAAAATGCTACAAAATACCAATAAATAACAGTGGTCCAGAGGTTCAGCGTACATCTTTCAAATCTTACAAGTGCAAGGCTGTGGTTCAAATCCCGTTCCGGGCAACAATTTTTTATCACATATATTCTGGAGCCGTATATTTATCGATGTTACCTGTACGGAGGCTAAATAAAAATGTGAAATTTTACGTATCGATTTCTCCTTATATACCGACTTTTGGGGTGTTCGTCGATTTGAAACTACTTCACACGTGACTCATTCATATTCATGAGTTATTACCAGTTAAAATAGGGACTGTACAGCTTTAACGGCGTTCCTTTGCGGATTACAAATCGAATCACCATAATTTATCAGTTCAGTTTCTTTGGGTCAAAGGTCAAGGTTACTGTTACTGTTAGCTTAACTCAACAGCGTGACAAAAAAATACGATACAATTTCGTAGATGTATTATTTAAAGCAAACATAACTAGTTTATAAGCTGTAAGGTAGTAGGAGAAACCCTCCCCCACCAGGGGGAATTTGGTACACTCTATTTTTCTCAAAGCCCATTATGTGTAAAGAATTTTGGAACATATGTAACAACTCATTTTGAACATTATTATGTTTTTTAAACTACGACATTTTGTTTCTCGTAATGTTTATATATTTAATACCTGCGTTACTAATAAATACTGATAAAGGTGATCCTTTGAGAGCAACAAACACAATTAAGAGAATACAACAGCAGACTCGGTTTTATTGAGTCTGTTCATGACAAGTAATGAAAGAAGCAACACTTCACACGCCGCCTAGCACCGGCTTAAGTGGTATTCTACTTCAAAGCCACCTATATTAGGCTCGATGGTTCCAAAGGACAGTAAAAAATAACACTTCTGATTCGTCTACTTTACCGTAATTTACCTTGTTGAATGAAGGTGTTTGGTTTAAGAAATTAAGAAACTAAATATTTTATATTCGAAAATTATTTCAAACATCTTTGTTATAATAGACATACGTATCATGATGTGGACAATGTTTGGTTCTTGTATTGTCCGTTACATTGTGTGATTTTTAAAAGAGTTAATAATAATCTTCCGTGCTTAAAAAGTCAGCCAGTTAGCTTACACAGATGTTAATACAACATTCCTCTACACATCATCGATGGTATCAATAAAGTTTGAACAGACATGAAATTATGTCAGTGTTATATGTATTACCTCGTAAACGTTATGTACGCTACCAAAATGGTTTACACCTTTTTATTTAAATACCACATCTAAGTATCAAATAAAAATATGGATATGTATCTTCATTTACCTTTTTATACTGTTTATACATAGGCAAACATAGAATGAAATGAAGTTTGTATATAATTTACACGACTCTTCCGTTACGTTACCGAATTCTAAGAAAAATAGCAAATTGTATGCACAATTTTAACTGCTAATGTATTCATATATTAATCAAATGTAACACATTAAGCAATTTCAACATATTCACAAAATGAATTGAACTTTACTTAACCAACCTTTGCCAAATGTTATTATCGTAACTCTGACCTTCTTTCCAAATATAAAACTAATTTAAGGACTCTTCTGCGACAAGGACTATCACAAAAGAAATATAAAAAGATCGGACAACAGGGAAAGTAGCATTCAAGGAGGACAGTCAACCACAAAACACAGAAGCAAACACGCAAACAGACAAACAAGAAGGCAAAAGTAACAATAAATGCAAACGACATCACAAACACAAACGGGTTGACAATAGGGCTACCGCCTTGGAACGGACAGTGGCAAAGTAGGCCACTGGGGGTTTAAACCGATTCTAGGGTGCACCAAACCTCACACTTACCCTACTGTCATCCCATTAAAACAAGACAGTGTAAATAAACAAATCTCCGCCATGATTTAATCTCTAACCAACAAGGAGTATCAATAGGCTATATAAGTAAAAAACAAATATGCTCGTGTAAATATAGTACAAAAAACAATAGCCTAGAAAGCCACAATGAAGGTACTCAATGACTTGGCAGAAGCAAGAGCAACAAGAGAATAAACCATTAATGGCACAACAAGAAAGATCATAGACAAACATCAAATGCCACCGTGTCCATGGGCTTTAGGTAGGCCTCATCATAGGGTCCACATCGTACAATTAAAGAGGAAAGCATAGTGGCGAACTGTAAAAGGGTCCACTACCAAGCATGCAGTACGTTGCAAAATGACAGGGTCATAATCTCTTTTGATAAACTTTTTAACAAGTTTAACAAAGATAGTATGAAAGTGACCATGACCAAAAATCTTACGAAGTTTATAAATCAGATCGCCATAGAAGTCAGGTTGATAACTAATATAAAATATACATACCGTTTTGTTGCATATAAACATTTTTTGAGTATTACATTTTCAAAACATGATAATGGTTACGTATTTCAAATGGATGTCACGCCCTCATGTCCCCACTCTCGTTTGGCAAACATACTTCATTTTGTAGGAAATGCATACCCTTTCAGGAAAATATATCCTTCAATATTCCCCCAGAGTCCTCTTTTTTTAAGCCTATCGGCGCTTCATATTTTGTTTAAGCCTACTGGGGCTTCATTAAGGGTATCAGGCTTATGGGCCATGCCCTCTTTTGTGAAACTGTTAAGGGCTGCCATTATATATGTATGTGTTGCCGGCAGCCCGCTATTTGGAGCCGCGCCCAATATTTGCCGAAAATATATAATATACGATCAAACATTTTACTAAAGAATAATATTTTCTTGTGTGTTTGTCAAGTTGGTGCCTTCCTAATAACTCGAGTAATATCAAGCATATGAGGAATTTATCATTGCAATTTCATTTGGAAACCTATAACGAATCTTTAATTAGGAATTAGGAAAAAGAAACCAATGTGTATATGATAGTCCTTGAGCTGGCTGTAGACCCTCTCCCAGCCACCTACCCTCACCAGGGTGATTTTGTAGGGTATAATTTTCTGAAAGAACAGACAATAAGCTTCAAAATAAGACATGTGTGCAATATGTGCAATATGTGCATTATGAGCGTTGGTATATGTGTGTGTATCCATAACAATTCCAAAACATTTTCAGTAAATTTGAATAAGAGTAAAAAATGTGCGTATGAACAACAAATTCTAACTATATTTATGTGATTTATGAATTGTTTAATTTACACAGCCTTTTCAACATATTGAAACTATGAAAATATACTGTAGTTTATGTTACACCCTGATTGTTATCAAAAATCATAAATACACTTAATCATAACTATACCGTAAGTTACCAAAAGATGCCAACCCGCATGGTACAACAGCCTTATACCCTTAGTGAAGCCCCAAAAGGCTTAAATAAAATATTTATTCAAAACTCTAATTCTAAAGTAAAATGTTTCTTCATTTAATCACTTGAAAGTTATTTCTTTTCTAAAGATTACAATAATGTGCACGACCGAACTAGGCATGATGCACTAACAATAAGCCCCGAAAGGCTTAATATTTCATGCTGTAATCCCGATCCTGGGGAACAGTGGTCAGTATTACATTGAAATTTACGAATTATAAAATTGTTAATTGTCATTAACTTTGATTTCATTGAATTGAAGGATTCGCTGACGGTTTTAGGTCAGTATTTACATTGAACTAATTGTAAAATTGTTAATTGTCATTAAACTTTATTTTACTAAATTGAAAGATTCGCAGACGGCTATTCTTCTGGAGCCGCACCGATCTTCTGGTATATCGTTTTGCTTCTGGAGCCGCACCGATTGTCGATCATCTGGTATATCATTCTGCTGCCGACCCGCACTGGCACCGTCGTCGGTTGTACAGCTTATGGAGCTGCACTGATTACGGATCCTCTGGTATATCGTTCTGCTTTCGAAGCCACACTAGTTCTGCACCAAGGATGTGCCTGAAATGTTATGCAGACAACAGCAGCATCTTTTTCTTAACGGGGGATTTACAATTTTGACCTAAACAAAAACGAAACAGATGATATATTTCGATAAGTAATGTATCAAGTTATTAGCGAGTACGACAAAGAACTACATAACGCTGAAAAGAAAGGGCGAGGAGGGTGGGGACAAATTCATTATTTTACATAACATAAGCAGAATTACATACCGCTGTCATTAAGTTTTGACCGGGAAAGGCAGAAAAAAGATTGCGAATGCGCAATTAAACAAATATTACAATTGCAGAGCAAGCTAACAAAACCGTGGGTGCTGCCTCCCAATAACTCTGGCTATTATTGGAGTAATAGCCCGTATTAAGTTCAAGGACACTATTATATTAACATGCGCTAAACAAAATACAGTGGTATGTGAAATCATGTACGTACATTAAAGCTTATTATAAGAATAAAAATTGTGGCAGCTATACGCTTCCGTTTAAAAGAATATGACAAACGATATAAATCTAAATTAAAGAAGGTATGCAAGTCGAACAGTAAATGAAGATTTCACAGAACACTGTTGACCAAAAACACGCTTTGAAACAAACAACAAATACAATATTAATAAGAAACAAATCATGTATGTGACTTCACGAACAAACACACACGAATTACCAGAGATCAGAGTTATTTTATCGGCTACAGAAATTAACCTTTGACGACAAAAACATTATAATAATAAAAAAAAAACAAGAACTATTGCTGCATTTTAATTGCACTGCTATTTGCAATTAAAATTGTTTTCCCCGATTGTGTCAATCCTATGATTGGTTTTGTGACTCCAGTCAAGATAATGAATAGAAAAACCTGCTACATCTAACAAGATAAAATGTACTTATATTACCTCTGATATTCTATTAAGATACGGCAGGTCTGCCTATGTTTGTAAAAAAATCAACACGTGTTTTCTATAAAAAACACCGATGCATTGATGCAATCATGCAGTGAAAGATGTATCAACACAGTCACAGAACGCACAGAAACATTTTATTCTCAAACACAGCACCATAACAAAATGGTGTTTTTTTTAAAGTAAATACGAACTAAATGTTATTTTGTTCTGAAATTATTCAATGATTTTTTTTTAAAATGAACAACATTATTAATGTTTCACTTATTATTAGTTCAAAGCTAAGCTGTTTGCATTCAATTTTACGATGATCGGATATAGGACACAATGTGAATACTAATTTCTCCACTCATGTGTATTGCAGTTAAAGCGTCTCTTTACAGTTATCCTTTAAACTATCCTATTTCTGAAAATATTGTCTATAACTTTACAGATGTGCTACCGGAGAATGAAGTAAATACACTACTGATCATATCTTAGAAATTGTTGCTACATCTATAATAGTTTATGTTTGGTGAACAGCATCTTATTTCTAAGTGTATGTAAATAAGGTTCATGGGGGCTCCTCAGATTTGCTTAGATAATTGGAACAATTGACCAATTGGACAATTAGAAAACGCGTTTTGTGTTTGGCAAGAGTCCATTCTTGGATCTTTTTAAAAAACATATTTGGTGTGCATTTATTAAAGCTGCAAGCAAACTGGACGATAAACGAATTCCGATATGTACTAACGTTTATAAGTGTTCATTATATATACAAAATAAAGTAATGAGTATTAAAGTTCTCCGGCCATGTTTTGTTTCACGAACATGATTATGTTTATTTAAATCGAAATCAATACACAACGACATATATTTATACAATACAGTTTCTGTGAAAATCGAGAATAATATTTTATTAAGACATCTTTGAACAGGAACATTAATCCACAGGTAAATGTATTTATCAGTTATCTGGCAATAGTTGTACAGCTCTACAATTCAGATTTACCTCAGTTCCCCTTGCAGTTACGCAGTGGTAAAAGAAGTATGTACGTCATGCAAATAATACTTATTTTTACATACAACTTAGAACAGACTCAATAAAACCGAGTCTGCTGCTTTATTCTCTTAATTGTGTTTGTTGCTCAAAAAGGATAACCTTTATCAGTATTTATTAGTAGCGGGTTTCAATATATGTTTCTCTCTGGGACTATCAAGATATTTTCATATGATGTTTAAAGCGTTATTTCTTAATTGATAATACTTCAAGAAGGGTGGCCATTCATCTTTAACAAAATTATTTTTAAGTTTTTAACTACAATTTACAATTATTTTGGAAATACAATGTATATAATGTATTAAATATTTGAATAAAACACGATGGCGTTTGTATAGGCAGCTGTTAATAAATACTGAAAGGGTATCCTCTGAAAGCGAAGAACACCGACACGAGGAAAGAGTCGCAGATTCGGTTTGATTGTGCCTGCTCTGACGGGGTAAAAGTTGTTGCAACAGTTTTGAAGCCGCTAGTATCGACATACGTGGTATTCTACATTCAGGTCACACATATTGACGACTCAAAGACTTCCAACTGTTCAGTAATTCACACAACACAGTCAACCAAAAACACGCATAGAAAACAAACAACACTTACCAGAAAAATAAAAAAGTATACAGCACCACAAACATTAAAGGAGTGACAATAGTGCCGCCATTGATTTGTAACTGGCAATATATAAGTATATATAAATACATAATTTTTATTGTTTTACTTATATTGCCTATTAATGCTGCTGTTAATGAGTATAACCTTGAGAGGATATCTTTATTTACACTATCTCAAGTGAAGTTTGGTGCACCCTAGAACCTGTTTTAAACCCCCAGCGGCTGACCATTTCAAGGCGGTAGCCCTATTGGCAACACTTTTATTGCGTTTGTGATGTCTTATTTTGCTTTTTATTCAACTTTAAATTTGTTCTTTGTTTCTGCGTGTGTTTGTGGTTGACTGTCGTCCCTGAATGCTACTTTTACTGTTAGATTGTTATATCTACTTAAATCCATGATAGGTTAATATATTCACAAATTAAATTGGTTTGGCATTGCAGTAACATTATCCAAATCTTGCTAAATGTCAACCGTTATTTATTACACTTCCTTTAATTCCAAAACAGACCACGCATTCAATCCAAAAATAATATATAGTGGCTGGAGAAAAATATAGATATTTTCAAACAAACACATTCAAACAAACAAAACATTAAAATAGAACTGGGCCTTGAAAATAAAACTCGGCTAAATTGGCCGACTTATATAGCATTTAATAATAATAAACAAGCCATTGTTCGAGGCGCATTTTTCAGCCAACTGTATTTTGGTAATAACACTAGAAATTTTATAAGAACGTACATAAGAAAGGTTAAAAGTTTAGCAGGAAGAATGCTACTCTTCCTGTTTGACTTTTAGCCTTTTTTTATCTACGTTCTTATAAAATTGTTCATGTTATTACCAAAATACAGTTGGCTGAAAAATAATACAGTCGCTCCAACAAGTATTACAACGCAATGGTGATTTAAGACACATTCAGTAAAAAAGCACATCACAAACTTATAAGGGTTGACAACGGATGTACCGCCTTGGAACGGTCAGTGGCAAAAGGGACCGCCTGAGAGTTTAAACCGGTTCAAGGGTGCACCAAACGTCAGTCTTACCCTGTCATTATCTCTAAACAACAGGACAGTGTAAATAAAAATAATCCCCGCCGAGTTAACCCCTTATATTTGGGAAAGCGTAGATATGTGTAAAAAAAAACAACACAGACATGTTCATATATATAATATATCAAAAAATAATTTAAACCTAAAAAGCTAATCTCATATGTACTCGATGACTTGTCTGAAGTCAGAGTATCAAAGGGAAAAACGTTAAAGGCACGACAAAACGGAGTGAAGGACATATATCAAAAGGTTCCCGTCTTAAAGGATTTAGGAACACGTTGTCATAGAGTCCACCGCCCGTCCGGTCGTTGCACAATTGAAGAGGAAAGCATAACTGCAATCTGTAATCATGTAGTGCGCCGCAGAATACTTCGGTCGTAACTTCTGTTTATAAATTTTCTAATAATTTTAATAAATTACTCATGAAACTTATCAGTGTTACGATAATAAAACTTTTACGTAACTTATGGTAACCCTGTTGGGGGAGTTTTTCAGCAATGTTAAGATTCCGAAGGTAGACGTCTTCAACACGGCGACAAGCTCTGGCAAAACGAATTAAACATAAGAATAAGTGTTGGGGGATATCCCCATCTAAATGTGGATAGTTCACAATATCGAAATAAAAATCATCTCTCTTATCGTACATTTTAGTTATAACTACTCCATTGTGAATACAAACATTAGCTTTATTGAGTTTTAGTTCGGTAGTATAAATGTTCGGAACAATAGAAAAAAAGAAACGATTATCCAAATTAAATATATCATCCAGCATGAGGTGTTATTAAAAGCGTCGATAACATTAGCTTGCGTATCTGAATAAAAACCTAACATAAAACATAAAGTCACGTTCGTTGCAATATAAAACAAATCTGCGACATGGAGTGAACAGTTAGTACCCATATGAATGCCAACAGTTTGCCCACAAACGGTATATCCAAATCTGACAAAACTGTTGTCTAATAACAATGATAGTGATTCACCAACTTGTTGACAAATCCATAACCGTCGGGATCACTGTTGGTAAAAAGTGCCTAGTGTTGTTACAGGCTAAACACGTAGTTTGTTTCCTGGCGATAGTGTTTTGTATAAGAGCTATTAGTTTTTTCATTGATAAGGTTATGCGGTAAAGTAGTGTAACGTATAGAAATGTCATAAGCAGATAATGATGACACTTGAGGTAGATTATGTAGTCTGTTAAGAACCTCGCCAGAATGTTTTATAGACCAGAATAAATTGATATCACAGTTTTCATAGGCTTTCTCACAATACTTTTTCACATGCTCCTTAACTGTTGTGAGTCAAGACAGTTTGGAGATAAAAGTCATGCGCTTGAGTTTGCAATGAAGCTGGCTTTATAAGGCTGTTTGTGAGTTTAGGTATTCAGTAAATTGTAGGGAGTTTATTATGCTTCTCGTCCAGTTTGATCCCAAACTTGGAAAAATGTGCGATGGTCACAAATAATAATAGCGTTCTCATTTGAGTTAATCCGACTGTACGAACAGGTGTTCCAGAGGTCCTCTTTTAAAACATTAACATAATATAGCCTTCAAACAATAATAATATTATTAGAGCTTTTGTCAGCAAGCATTAATACATATTTAGTATGAAAATCCTGGATCCCTTTCTACAGATGACCAAACGTAAACCTAGGTCTAGGTGGTAATAATGATGGATTTTTTGTATAGCACATTATCCTAGTATTCAGTGATTTTAAGAATTTGTTTCTTCCAATCATTGAGCGCTTGAATATCTGTCTTTTCTCGATGACACCATTTAGAACTAAAGATTTCAACAGATACAGCAATCTGAAGACGGCAAGTATTAAAATCAATTAGTGAATGTAATACGGATGGAGTATTTGTATCTAAATTAAAATCTGAAACAACTTTATTAGATAAAGCGCACGTTTATAGTAATTGGTTTATGTTTTTGCTTTTAAACATTTTTTCCGAAATTTATGTTTTTGCTTTTGTAACTTTATGTATGTATCCTGAAGAAGGCGATAAAAGCAGAAAACACTCGAAATAAATGTGTTGGTGTAAGCAATGTTTGGTTGATAATTTGTCTCACATTTTTTTTTAAATACCTTTCTTCCCGGAATCCTCCGTGATTCAGTGCTCCTGAAAGTAAGATGTATACTATTCTTTACCGTATATATGTATATTAGAGTTGACGTTGTATGAAATTCGCCTGGTTTATTGTCAGCTGCATTGTTATATAGGAAATGTCACAATATATCAAGAATGAAATTGTCCGTTTAGGAGTAAATACAAAAGTAGATCAGGAATTGGACACGCATTCAAAACAAACAAGTGCAATGAAACAGTGTCTACCTTATTCCTAAGGCGATTAACTATCTGGTTGATAGAAAAGCCACATCAGCCATTTAATTGTGTTAGATTGTCTCATCGCTATACTTGAAAAACGACGTATTTTTCTGAAGAGTTCATCATCTAAAATAATACAATTGTCCTCAGGATAAGCGATGCTTTAAATAAATGTATATATATATATTATAAGGCCGTGGCTATTCGCTATTTACGCCTTAGAAAATTTTCAATTACATGTTGTGTTAGTATCTAGTATCTACTGTCCGGTTAATGGATAGCAGAGTGCCCTTAGTGGGTTATTTTCCTTTACTCTAGCTTCTGTCAAGTTATTGCGTATTTACTTTGAGGATTTATCAAAGTTCTATCACCGCAAAAAATATCTGCTGAGAAGTACAACACCAACATAAAATCGTTTCTACGACTAGGAATACCATAACCTTTATTCCATGGAGATGTGATCTAGTACGGGTAAAATGCAACTAGAAAGGAAGTGCAAAACCAGCAACAACAATCTTTAATATATATTCAGCACATTTATTCAAATAGTATAGTGAAACTATTTTCTTACAGAATACTCATCGATAATTAGAATAAGAATTCCTTTAAAATCCGATTTAAGAATAAAATCCAAATAATATTTGCAGGCGTCCCGTTAAATCCAGTCAAAAGGCTGTATTTATACTGTCATAGAACATCATAGAAGCTTTAAGATAAACATGTTATTTTTAAATATAATTGAATACCAGTATAAACATCATATGGTGTTTTACATCATACACATTTTATTTACCCATCCAGAAACGTCTATGTGGCACTAATTATTGTGTTATTGTCTGTTCATGAGAGGTAATTTAAAGTAAAGGACCTGTAAGTATTAACACTACTGATTTGTAGTCGGTGAGACCTTTTACGGCCGCCACACAGTACTAAACAAACGCTAGTGTGAATGTCAATAACTACTGAAAAGGGGATCCGTTGGAAGCAACAAACACAAACAAGAGATAAAAGTGGGCAGACTCGGTTTTATTGAGTCTGTTCATGAGAGGTAATGTTAAGTGCAACACCCCTCACGCCTCCTAGCACCGGCTTAAGCGCTATTCTACTTTAAGGCCACACAGATTGGGCTTGACGATCCCAAAGGACCAGTAAGTAATAACACAACTGATTTATAGTCGACGTTTACCAAGTTTTCACCACTTTTTGTGTAGTGTATTGTCCTTTTCGCTGTATGGTTAATTTGCGGTCACATTGCATTTGAGATTTCTATAGAATCATTTTCTCATTTCTATCTTTTTTATATATTCATATTCTTTGCTCTCATACTTTCTTTTTTGCTGCCTTGTTGGTTAGAGAATAGTTCATGGCGGGGAATTTTTTATTTGCACATTTTATTGGGATGACAGTAGGGTAAGTGGGAAGTTTGGTTAACACCAGAACCTGGTTTAAACCCCAGCCGCCTTTTTTGGTCACTGACCGTTCCAAGGCGGTAGTCCTATTGTCAACCCTTTTGTGTGTGCTGTCTTATTTGGTCCTTTTATTCATCTTTAAAATTGTTCTTTGCTTCTGTGTGTGTTTGTGGTCGACTGTCATCCTCGAATGCTACTTTTCTTGTTCGAGTTTTATATCTACTGAAAGGAAAAAGAAACGCAAAATGGGTATTTCCGCTATATATTTTATATTTAATATACTACTGCTAATTGAATGGTGCAGGGCGACATTAGGCATGTTCTTTCGGAAAGAAGGTTTAAACAGCACCAAACTCACCAATGGTTACCTCTTTAAAGATTCATTATCGACAGAATACGCATTTGGCCCAAGAGGTAAACAAACGTATAGGCTTTAAACGTTGCACTCTCCTAACATTAAACACAATACTGAAATTACTTTTTTCAAGCAAAGCTTCAACGTTTATGAATTTCGTGTAACAACGTATACAATGATTAAAAGGTCTACTACATGACAGAGTACATTGACCTTTATGTTATTAGGTGTAGCCCCTTTTTGTACAAAATACGTTGAGATATATCTGGAATATTACATGGAATAAGGTGTATATAGTAGTGTAGTATAGGCAATTGTTTGATTATGCGTTTCTTCTTCCTTTCAGTATATTTTTGTGTTGCACTCATAGTGTCTAGTTTGATGAAGGATATAGCCTGGCGGGGATTTCTTTATTTACACTGTCCCATTTGATTGGGGGTGACACTATGGTAAGAGTGAAGTTTGGTGCACCCTAGGACTTAGTGTAAACCCTCGCGGCCATTTTGCAATTGACCAATGCGGTACCACTGTATTCAACCCTTTGATGTGTGTGGTGTGGCATACTGTGATTAGATTTTTCCTTGTCATTCTAGTATGCGTGTATTTGGTTGAATGTTTCCTTGTAATTCTAGTATGCGTGTATTTGATTGAATGTTTCCTTGTAATTCTATTATGCGTGTATTTGGTGGAATGTTTCCTTGTAATTCTATTATGCGTGTATTTGGTTGAATGTTTCCTTAAATGCTACATGTTCTGACATTTATATAGAGATTCTAATGAAAAACCTGTGATATCGATTGGCGAAACTCTATTTCAGCACAATGTTTTATCAAGTTCAGTTTTAAGACTGTATGTTCATATAATGTTTCAATATAGCAAAACCCATTGCTTCAGTAAACTTCAAACAATTTATACCAATAGATGGAGTTTTTGCCAACTAAATATGTTTTAGAGCTTTATGGTGTGATATATTACCAACCTGAGACTACAATTGCCCTTTACGAACAATTACTGTCAATAGAAGGTATAAAATAACAGGCAGCTGATGCGTAAACGATTCCTATATTACGCTGTCGCATTATGTTCTGCACAGTTAATACATGTCATGAGCCATACAATTGTTGTCTCAAAGAAATAATTTGTGCTCGTACCATGTTAGTGAGTACCTTGTTACCTTGTAGATCAATAGCAATACATGATAGAAGTACGACAAGTATCTCATTTCTGTTTTTAGAGTTATCTCCCACTTTTATATAAAATCTGGCTCCTCTCAAGTCATTCAATACCTTCTTTATGGCTTTCTAGGCTATTGTTTGTTTTCTATTTATATATACACGAGCATATTTGTGGCTTACTTATATTGCCTATTAATGCTGCCTTGTTGGTTAGAGAATAGTTCATGGCGGGAATTGCTTTATTTGCAATGTCCCGTTTTATTGTGATGACAGTAGGGTATGTGTGAGGTTTGGTGCACCCTAAAACCTGGTTTAAACCCGTAGCACATTTTTGCCACTGACCGTTCCAAGGCGGTAGCCCTATTATCAACCCTCTGTTTGTGTTTGTGACGTCATATGCCTTTATTTTTTTTATTACTATTGCCATTCATGTTTGTCTTTTTGCGTGTTTTTTTTGGTTTATTGAGTTCTGACTGCATTTCCTGTTCGACTTTATTACTTATTTTTATTTAAAAAATGTTTTTTTCTGAAACTATTAGAGCTGCTTGTCTAATACTTTGCATTATTATTAAGGTCCTCTACCAAGCATGTTTTTAAAATTGTGACCCTGGGGTCAAATATGGCTCAGAGTTATGTAAAAAAATATTATACACGTGGCATAAACTTATGTTCCAATAGCAAGTTTGTTTAAATGGTGACCCCGAGGTCATATTTGGCCCCGCCCCAGGGGTCACATTGTTAGATAAGTCATATAGGAATATCTTTGAAACTTTTAAGGTCTAATATTTTGCATGTAGCATAAGCTTATGGTTCTCTACCACCTTTCTGCAAATCCTGACCCTGTGGTCAAATATGGCCAGGTCCCGGGGTCACAGTTTTACATAGAGTTACATTGGCAAGTTTATAAACATCACCTTCTCTGAAACTAACAAAGCTAGAGGTCTTATAAGTTGCATGTAGCATAAGAGTATTGTCCTCTACCAAGTTATTTATATGGTGACCCTTGAATCAAGTTTGGCCCGGTCCCGGGAGTAATACTATTACATTGAGTTATATAGGAAAACCTTTTAAAAATCCTCTCTTCAAAAGCTAAATCTCTAATACTTTGCATGTATCATACGTTTATGAAATTGTTGTTGTCCATTAGGAACATGAGAGCACTTTGACACAATGCCAATGAGTCTCTTGTTTTTGGCTTGATAGTGTTGTCTGACGACCGTAGAAAGTCTTCCCGTACATCCAATCGATATTGTTATATTTTCATCCACAGGGACTGTATAACATTGAATGAGGGACTGCGGTCCTTGAATACTACATTTCCTGTTCGACTTTTATATCTTCTTTTTTTTATATTTTAAATTTTTTATGAAATGACTTCAAAAGTTAGCTCCAACATTTATTAAGAATGGGACTTTTGATAAGGTATTACATTATGAAAAAATAATAATGAAAACACTTAAGTAAACGTTTTTTAAAGATGTTTGCAAATCGCATAATAAATAATTCTATGAACAAGGATATATAGGGTCCTATAGAAATCACAGCGTCCGAACGCAATGGCATCGTAGGTCCGCACTGTACTGCAAACAAGAACTAGAAACTACAACGAAAGAGACAAAAACAACAGAAAGGGTGGTGAAGACAGGATTATCGACTACTTTTAAGGCTGGTGTAAACGATAAGCAAAATAAACTGCCTACCATGTACTGGATTCCTAAATTACATAAAAATCCGTATAAGGCTCGCTTTATTTCGAATTCTAGTGCCTGCACCACAACAAACATCTCCAAACTTTTAACTTCTTGTCTTACTGCCGTTAAAGATCACGTTAAACTATATTGTGATAAAACTTATGAAAACTCTGGGATTAATTTATTTTGGTCTATAAAAAATTCAGGAGACGTTCTTGATAAAATTTTAAATAAAGGTCAAGTTTCATCAATAAGTACTTATGACTTCTCGACACTATATACAACATTACCACATCATCTTATTAAAGACAAGCTAATTTCTCTTATTCAAAAAACATTCGCTAGAGAAAATACTACATTTTTGGCATATAATAATATTAAAGCGTTTTTCACTAACGGCCGTTTAGACAATTATACTATGTGGACTTGCTATGAAGTTTGTGAAGCACTCATCTTATTATTAGATACTATTTTCGTCAGGTATGGTACCACCGTTTATAGACAAATTGTTGGTATCCCTATGGGTACGAACTGTGCACCACTTGTCGCAGATTTATTTTTATTTTGCTATGAGAGGGATTTCATGTTGAGTCTTTCACCAGATACCCAGGCAGATGTTATTGAAGCTTTTAATGACACCTCTCGGTATCTGGATGACATACTGAACATTGACAACCCTTTCTTTTCAACTATGGTTCATACTATTTATCCTAAAGAACTTCGGCTTAATAAAGAAAATATATCTGATAATAAGGCTTCTTTTCTTGATTTAGATCTCTCGATTGAAACTGGTAAAATAATTAGCAAAATCTATGACAAGAGAGATGATTTTAATTTTGACATTGTTAATTATCCCCACTTGGATGGGGATGTTCCCCAAGCAACTTCTTATGGGGTTTATCTGTCTCAACTTATTCGTTTTTCTAGAGCTTGTACTCGAGTTGAGGACTTTAATATTCGTAATCTTTGTATAACTAAAAAGTTACTCAATCAGGCTTACCGTTACCATAAACTTCGTAAAACCTTTGCAAAATGTTATTATCGTAACCCTGATCTTCTTTCCAAATATAAATGTAATTTAAGGACTCTTCTGCGACAAGGACTATCACAACCTGACTTCTATGGTGATGTGATTTATAAACTTCGTAAGATTCTTGGTCATGATCACTTTCATACTATCTTTGTTAAACTTGTTAAAAAGTTTATCATAAGAGGTTATGACCCTATCATTTTGCAACGTACTGCATGCTTGGTGGTGGACCCTTTTACAGTTCGCCACTATGCTTTCCTCTTTAATTGTACGATGACGGGACAGGCTGTGGACCCTATGATGACGCCTACCTAAAACCCATTGGGACGGTGGCGTTTGATGTTTGTCCATGATCTTTCTTGTCGTGCCCTTAATGGTGTATTCTCTTACTGCTCTGGCTTCTGCCAAGTCATTGAGTACCTTCATTGTGGCTTTCTAGGCTATTGTTTTTTTGTATTATATTTACACGAGCATATTTGTGTTTTACTTATATTGCCTATTGATGCTGCCTTGTTGGTTAGAGATTAGATCATGGCGGGGATTTCTTTATTTACACTGTCCTGTTTAAATGGGATGACAGTAGGGTAAGTGTGAGGTTTGGTGCACCCTAGAACCGTTTTAAACCCCCAGTGGCCTACTTTGCCACTGACCGTTCCAAGGTGGTAGACCTATTGTCAACCCTTTTTGTGTTTGTGATGTCGTTTGCATTTATTATTGCTTTTGCCTTCTTGTTTGTCTGTTTGCGTGTTTGTTTGTTTTTTGTGGTTTACTGTCCTTCTTGAATGCTACTTTCCCTGTCCGATCTTTTTATATTTCTTGGAACGGTCAGTAGGCAATAAGGCCTACTGGTTAATTGAATCGATTTTACAGTCTCAATCAAACCGAGACTGCAATATTTCGTATGTGTTGTGCTCGGCCGTTTCCAAAGGTCCATTTCATGCTCTTTTTTTATATGCGCACACTCTCGCTATTATCCTGTCTTCAGCGCCCAAATAGACAAGACAGTGTAAACAAAACTATATAATACAATGAAAGAGACAAAAAAACAAAACAAACAAAAAACAAAAAAAAACAAAAAAAAACAGAAAGGGTGGTGAAGACAGGATTACCGACTTGGAACGGTCAGTAGGCAATAAGGCCTACTGGTTAGCTTGAATCGGTTTTATATGCGCACAATCCTCGCTATTATCCTGTCTTCAGCGCCCAAATAGATAAGACAGTGTAAACAAAACTACATCCATAAAAAGGAAATCTCTAACATTAAGTCCACATCCAGAGAAACTAACTAAAGATACACATACAAAATAATAAACATCTCAGGATGTATCCAGAATCGTACTGAACAACCATAGTAGTTGCAGCTAAAGAGAAAACCAATCTAGGGTACGACCAGAAAACCCGAGGGACGAAAGCTCATGCACCCACCTCCCTTAGTTGGGGTTTCAGTAGGTACGGTCATAGAGTCCCAAAGGAGACCACTGTATTTTCAACTCGTGGCAAAGAAAATAGTGCATTTTGCGATTAAACAGTTCAGTTCAGGTATTTGTAATATAATTTATTAACTATTAAAGGGACACATGCTTTTTTAAAAACTTGCGGCGTCACGTTAGGTTTCTAAATAAAAGAGTATGAGAGTGGACCTTTGGAAACGGCCGAACACGACATATACGAAATATTGCAGTCTCGGTTTGATTGAGACTGTTTATGAACGGTAGTGAAATATGCTAGCTACCGCTCAAGCCCTTTAGCCCCGGGTTGAGCAGAACTCAATATAAAGCAAATTGTTTTGTCGTATGTTGATAATATTGCACCAATAATATATTTACACCTTTGGAAAAATAGGAAGAAAAAGAAAATACTCAAAGTTTTATTTAATTTTATGCAAGCAGATGCAAACAGGTTTAAAGTAAACATGATTTAAGATTACCGTGTCCCTTGTAGTTGTAGTAGCATCGTATGTCAGATAGCTTTTCGAGTACAAATTAGTCAATCTAACCGTGATCACTAAGTGTGAAATATTCCGATCCGTATGTGTAAGCGTTCTCATATTGTATGCCATATTGTAATGTTAGGTAATAATATGTATGTTAATTAATTGTATTTTACTGTCCTAAAGCCTTATTTGTCAAATATATCAAAACGTAAATGAGGTGGGCATATATCAGGCCTGCAGGCATATTGCAACTCGGCATACATACACTTGATGCTAACTAGCTAGATAAGATTGACCGTTGTGTGCCGTTCTTGAATATAACCTTAATGACGTTTTAAAAGTTTAGTTGTATGTATTTTAATGCAGTCAACCTGCTTGAGCGCATACAATCTGTTAATTCAGTGGATAGCATGGCGGATGACCAGGTATCAATAAGTACTGATAAAGTCTCATTGTCTTGAGGCTTACTAACAGTCCCGTTCCTTTGTTAATTCCATATTACAAATTAAGTACGGAGGACATCACAACCTATGTTAAGATACATATCCTACTCAGTTGCTGTTGTAACAACTGCATCAATACTAACGAATAGTTGCTATGGTAAGTAGTTAGTACAGTGGTCTGGGTACTACTGTAAAGTTCGTGCACATGCATATACCATTTTTACGTAATAGATAGAGTCTGGTCTCAGCGAGTTGGCCTATTTAAACACCGAAATGGGCGTAGCCCATCGAGGTGTATAAATAACCAACGAGCTGCGACAGATTCTATCTTTTTTGTAGCATGGTGTACATAATAACACTGTGATGTCATAGTGACCTAAATTAAGTCTAAGTCTAAAAAAATGTTACACGTGGACATTTGCGTAAAAGATTGTCCATTGCATAAATACATATTCCTGTAAAAATCACAGCACCCAAACGGTTAGTGTTAGAGTGATTTATTACCAGCGGCCTTTCTTCCACTGACCGTTCTATGGCGGTACAGCTATTGTCAACCCGTTTGTTTTTGTGGTGTCCTATACTTTGCTTCTAAAGGTTATCCTTCAGAACACGCAGTTCAAAAGGTCCGGCGAGTTTATGTTGATAGAATATTGTCTTGTCTAGAGGGCGTGAGCGGTAGCTAGCATATTTCACTACCGCTCATGAACAGTCTCAATCAAACCGAGACTGCAATATTTCGTATGTGTCGTGCTCAGCCGTTTCCAAAGGTCCATTATCATACTCTTTTTTTATAGAACAGTGGCGTTGCTTGTGCAGTGTGGCGGCAGTAAAACGTCTCCCCGCGCTTGCATTCATTCGATCTTTGGAGATCGCTGAGCCCGATGCTTATATTTAGTTATCGGTGGTACATTTTCAATTTCCTTTGTTTTCTTACTTAATTTTTGATTCGGTGGTTCCACTACTCCGGCCGATAAAAGGCTCTGGGTATTGTTGAACCACTTATAGGATATGTTGTCTGCTTTTAAATTGAGTTTTTGGCTGTTACTTGTGATACGCAGGCTTCATAACCGCTGCTCCCAACTAAATTCCATTATGTTTATTTCGCTCTTCGGGGAATTTAATTTTATAAGATACTGGGACCATACGCCGTATGACATGGGGAAGGAAGTAACTCCATGTCCACCGCCGTATGCATGCCATCGGGATGGTTAAAATTGTTTTCTATTAAATTTATGAATATTGAGTTCTGCTCAACCCGGGGCTACAGTTTATGTTGACAGAATATTGTCTTGTCTAGAGGGCATTAGCGGTAGCTAGCATATTTCACTACCGCTCATGAACAGTCTCAATCAAACCGAGACTGCAATATTTTGTATGCGTCGTGCTCGGCCGTTTCCAAAGGTCCATTATAATACTCTTTTTTTTTTTGGAATGTACAAATAATCAAAATGTGTTCCAAACTCAATTCTAAAATTGTCTTATTGAAACGTATATCTTACTATTTAACATATGAAATGAAAAGTATGTTTTATAATGCCTACATCACGTCAACATTTAATTATTGCTGTACTGTGTGGTGTAAAAGCAAAATAAAATAAAAGATAAAATACATAAAATTCAGAAAAGAGCAGCTAGAATAATATTAAACAAACCTTTTCGAACTAATTCTAAGGATATGTTCATTGGACTTCAGTGGCTTTCTTTTCTTAACAGATGTCATTACCATACCGGTGTGTTGATATATAAGTCAATGCACAACCTAGCTCCTAATTACATATCACAACTTTTGACATTCTCATGTAATAATAGGTATATAATCTGCGATCAGCTACACGAAATGATCTTGTTACACAAAATCGAAAACTAAATACATGAAAGACACATTTAGCGACTTTGGTTGACACGTTTGGAACAATATACCGGTCGACATACGTTCTCTTCCTACTATCCAGTCATTTAAATATAATTATAAAATATGTTTGTTTCAAAATGCACATTGATATGAATGATACTGAAGTCATTATTTATTTATTTTTTTGCTTGGATATATATGTACATTATGTAAGACTATTACGAGTTCTTCTATATTCAAACATAATTGAGTGCTTGTCGAAATCTGAATGTTAGCTTTTATTGTTAGTGTATTTGTTAAAAATCACTAAATGTTTGTTAATTTATGTACAGAAGGTCGCATTGAAAATATGATGTTTATTTCTTGATATTATGTCATAATGTGTTAATTTTCTTTAAATAAAGAATTTATTATTATTATTATTATTATTATTATTATTATCCTTGTAATTTTGTTTGTTTTGAACGCGTATATTTAGTTGAATGCTTGTATTTAGTTGAACGTGTTCCGTGAATGCTACATTACCTGTCCAACATTTTCGCGAAAACGCTATTAACTCTTTATGTCATATGTCGTTACTACTTTTACAAGATGCAAATGTCCTAGTATCTTCTATCATGTAGGAGCCGAAAACGAGCAAATTGTTCCACGTGACCGGAGGCTGCACAGACCGCCACCCGATTATCTTGGAACATCTACTATTATCCAGCAGCCGTATTCATTAGCTAAGTAGTATTTAGTATTCACGTTAACTCTTCGACTGCACCTGTGTGTGTAATCTGATATGATTTACTAAGCAGTCTTGAATGATCATTAGTAACTTCTTGCGATGTAAAGTTGTTATCATAATTTTAAGCACAAGTTGCAGTAGATCATTAATTTGAACTTAGACAAGTAACAATTAGGTCAGGCTTGTTTCATAATTTAGTATTGGTAGAAAGCCCGAAATATATTATAAACAACTTGAACAATGAAGGATCAACTCACTTTTATGGAAAAGTTATTGAGACCCGAACCGAAAGGAACCGAAAGGAAACTGGAACATTTATCTCATTTTATTTTATTTTATTTGCTTTAGGAATATTTGGCTATTCGATCTTAATAAAGTGAAGTTAATAAAAGGTTCCCCTTCTTTTATTTTTCTAAGGGAAGTAAATTGTGCATTTTTTTAGTTATTAAATTGTTACATTATACGAGTAAATGTTGTTTTTTCACTACAGAAAACAGGCTTCTTTTTTACATTTTACTCGTACACTAATGTTTAAGCATATCGTATCGTATCGCGTGTCGGTCTGTCCATATCGCAATACGTATCGTATCGGCATTCGTCTAGCAATACACAACCCAATACACAACCCAATACACAACCCTATCAACGACACAACATCTTGAAATTCATATTTTTAACTCACCATAACTTTAAAAATGATTGACTGCTTTCAATAATCTATGAATCATTATCTTAGTTAAGTGGTTTTAAATCCAGTGATAAAACTTTTATACCCTAATTTCTGGAAATACTTGTTTTTGAAAACTTTTGAACTGCAAACTGAATTCTCTAAATGTCAACAATACCTACAATACTTGACTGATGTTCCAAAACTACGACTCAATGTCTTGGTTAGATCATTTTCAAGCGAATAATAAACATTTAATTGATATTTTCTAAAAAAAAAATGAGGAGTTTTTTCGTTTAAAAAACAGTTCCGGCATTAAAAAATAACAAGGAATATCAGCTAATATGGATCACAAGTGAAATATAAACGATGACAATATCAAGCTTTATTTTATTAAAAAAATATACGATTTCATGGAAAGCATATTATAAAAGAGAGTAAGCGGAGTAACGTTACACGCCTCGATATACGACCAGTTAAACAGATGCTAACAACCTTATGGCGAGCGGTGCATGAATGGTACTGCATCGAACCAGGATCTCAAGTTCCATTGTCACATTTAGATATTTTCAAATACAAAACGATTGAAAATGTTCATCTCACACAATCTCCCTCACAATTTATGAATCCAAACAACAGTCAGAATTAGAACAGTTAATAACTTTTACTAATTTACTCTTTTTTTCAGTTACGCTAAAGAATATTCTGAAATATGTTCTTATTGGTAATACATTTTGAAACATAGTTGTTTTTAGAAATCCTAATTTCAAAATGACTTCGTTTCCTGCGTTATCATATTAGGTTACTTTCCTAATGATATCTGCACGTGACATTGTAATATGTTCAGATCAATGGATTTGATAAGACAGCAAACTCAATTTCCTACACAATATTCAGGATCTTCTTCTCAGTAAATACGTCTATTTCTTCTGTTTCACGCACTAATCATCGCACTGTACCTTTATAATTATAATAATGATATATACATTTAATTATACAAAATCGTAGGAAATAATAATGCCAAAATGTATCTTATTAAGTAGAGATAGATTCTTTATTTTCCTCCAAGATGTAGGAGAGCATATACATATAATTATAACATAAAATTCAAAAGTTAACATAGACGAAAGTCAACATATATGTACATATATAGAACAAAAATATATACATCACGCAATACATGTAGTGTTACTGAATATTTTTCTATCAGGCTCAATTAGTTATGAGTATAGAGTTTTAATAAAACTATTTAAACAAACTATATATATTGATATGTATTACCATATGCATGACTCTTGTTGAAACGAAACACAAGATGCCAAACTGGTACAATATACTCAGTTTAAAGTAGTATAACATATTACATAACTGATTATGCATCAATCCTATAAACAATAATATTTAGATTTAAAACAAGCCGTTGACAGTTGTTTTAAACACATAACATATACCGACGTACCTTCCTATCAAAGAATTACTATTCAGTTAATCAAGTACGATCAGCAAACGTTTATAAATATTATGTAACTTCCAGTAAATAACCATCCATTCTAAAATGTGTATACTATTCTTGTTTTAATATATCCAGAAGTTAAATCGCTTAGCTGATTTCCCGTTAGCATTTTTCACCAAGAGTGTTTATTCCAGCCAAATCAGATTAAGTTATGAAATATAATGGAGACAAGTCTGTGGCTGGAATTAGACCTCTAATTGAATTATTTGAATGAATGGTTGGTCACAGTTTATTCAATGATGTTTTCCTCTTTCAGTATATACAGTGATTATTTAACTGCTAGGATCAGTTATGGGGGAACATTTTCGCGATTACTTAAAGTGTTTAAACAAATTGTTAGAAAGTTTTGTTTCACAAAATCACAATTTTAAAAATGAAATGTCCGAACAATTAAAATATCAGTATGACACATACATGATCATGTATATATGAATAACTCGAAAACCGCAAAGAAAGAACTTTTGACTTGGCAGAAGCCAGAACAACAAGAGAACAAGATTACGAAAAGATAAGATTTAAAAAAAAAATAAAACGCTACCGTCTTTTGAGAATTTAGGTAGACGTCGTAGTAACAGAAAACAATCTCGTTGCAATTGATATCACCATAGTTGAATGTGTGGAAGTTTATTTACAGTTTATTACATTTTATATTGCATTAAAAAGCATTACAATTATAGAAATACTCATTTATGTCGAATACACTGTGCTAAAAAGGAGGATCTTAGACCACCTGCCATGGCTGAGTGTGCATCCGTCTATGCTATTCTCTGTGAATGTTATGACATACAAAAACATCACCAAACCTTATGTAAGTCACATTTTCTGATCCTTACGTGGAAGCCTGGCTTATTAACTGTTTCATCTGAGCTATTGATTTCCTTAAACGCAAATAAAATACATTCTTCGGAAAACGTAATTAACTTAATGGAAGTATAAAGGTTACTAAATCAATGCATGGATCCGACTTCGAAATTAGAAACCTTATTGTCTCATAAGCTTTCTCTGAAATATGCGTACTTGTTTGTGGTTGACTGAATGCTACTATTCCTGTTCGATTTTAATATACAAATTTACAGTGCGTGCAATTGCATTTGGGTGTTGGGTGTTTCTATTGGACCATTTTTCTCATTTTCACATTCATAAGTAACTGATACTCACGTGATAAGTCAGTTGGATTTATTATTTGCTTCATTATCAAATTTCAGTTGTATACCAATGCTATTCTTATAGAGTCATAGCTTTGTTCTCTTTGTAAGACATAAATGAGTAGATATGTGTTTCCATTTGTTAGTTCCTATTCTTGAAATCTTATGTAAATATTAGAATTAAAATAAGCGTTGGTATGGAGATTTTCCCATCAGAAGCATCCATCTATGTTGTTATATAAAAGGGACACATGGAAATCTTGAAGAATTTATCAAGCATTAAAATCAGCCTCCCGAATTATTAATCTAATGTCGTTTTGATTTTAAATCTGCTTGCATATATTTAAATACAATTTTTCTTGCATGTGTTATATGTATGCCATGCTAAATACGCTTCAAGTGTATTGTAACCATACTATTAAATTAAAAATATACAATTCTAAGCATGTTAGTAGTCAGTTCAAAACCTCCTGAGGGCTTATGACTGTATTGTTATATGTGTCCTGCCGACTTATAAAAAAATATTATCCTATTGTAATTAATATTCTCTTTAGCAACACTATTTGTAAAGAGTAGTTGGGCTACAATATATGTTAGTACCTAATATTGATTTTATTCTGTTCTTTTATATTATGTACACATGATCATTTATGTATTTTACTTATATTGCCTATTAATGCTGCCTTGTTTGATAGAGAGTATAACTTTATTTACACTGTCCCGTTTATTGGGGTGACACTAAGGTAAGATTGAGGTTTAGTGCACCCTAGAAGAACTCTAGAAGAACCTGGTTTAAAACCCCAGCGACCTTTTGTGCCACTGACCGTTCTAAGGCGGTAGCCTTATTGTCAACCCTTGCGTATTTGTGTTCTCTTATCTTGCCTTTTATTCATCTTTATATATAGTTGTTATTTGGTTCTTTTTTGTGTTTGTGGTTGACTGTCGTCCTTGAATGTTGGATGTTTTTATGTACTTTTGATATACTATTAAGTTCCTAATTTATATACAGTCGTTTACTCGTGTGCATCTTTAAATTAGTTAATAATACACATTTTTTGATGAGTGTTTAAAGTGCAGTGTTAGCGTCCGTAAGTGTTGCAAATGTCATTTTTATGTTCGACGACCGTTCCAACGCGGTAGCCCTATTGTCAACCCTTTGATTTTTGTGATGTCATAGCTTGTTGCCTTTTATTCATCTCTGTAAACAAAAAATATTTCTGTTTGTGTTTATTGGTTGACTTTGGTCTTGTTCGACATTTATATCTACTTGTGATGTGTTGCCATGTATTGGTTTCGTCAGAAAAGGTGCAGCGTAGGTGCATTCGATCAGATACAAGTGGAAAATTAACTTTCAATTTGAATATAATTGATTCCTAATTCAAACAATGGTTATGGTTCATATTCTGATATTTTTGATAATATATCTGTATTATTCTCATACATGTAGTTGTTGTTTTCAGTCCGTCAAATGTTTCGTATATAAACGTTCAACCTATCTAGTTTACAAACTAAGCCGCAAACTTAAGGGTGGAATATGTTTTATAAAACTGTTATATTTTGTAATACATAATCAGATGAAAACAAAACAACACAGTCTGTTTTTCAAAGTTTAAAGCATATCTTATTTATATAGCTCAAAGCAATTGACCGTACGACAGGTCCTCCGACAAACATAAGAAGTGTGCAATTTATTCCTTATTAACATTGACATTCATGTTTGTCTTTTTGCGTGTTTTGGGATTTACTGTGTTCTGTGAAAGCTGTATTTCCTGTTCGCCTTTTATACTTATTTTTAATCATGATGCGACCTATTGTTAATATACTCAGATACCAACAGTAGGGCTGAGATACTAGCGTAGGGTGCACTGTGCTGTATATATTACTATTTATATTGCACTAATAATACATGGTAGGACAACAAAGAAAACAATAAAATACCGTTTAATTAAGTATATGCAAACGGGTTTAAAATCAAAATCATACTGGATTAATGGGAATGGTTGATGCATGCTTCAAGATTGCCAGGTGTCACTTTAACATGCTATATTACGTTCTACAAATATAACACTTTTATCATTCCAGATCAAATCAATGCGTGTTGTTTTTTCAATATTGATGCAAAATGGATCCAACACAAATGTCATAATAACCGATGTAAATTTATATATCTACATTCATGATAATAACTCCACAAAGAATTATACAACTATCATGCTTGAATGCTACATTTCCTGTTAAACCTTTATACCAACATGTATCAATGCTTCACTTCTCTTTGTCCTATACGGTACATGTAAAAACAGTAAATATAAAAGTCGAACAGGAAATGTAACAAGCGATTGAAACTACTGTCAATTAATCGCCATCGTAAAAAGTAAATATTAGTTATTTGTTCAGAGCTTGACATTGAACCGGAATAATACCAATACATTTCTCCCGCAAAACAATATATCGTTAATGTCAACAGCCTAATGCTATGCAATGTTATTAATCTGTAACGGTCGTTGGATCCTTATTGAGGTGATACTATCTGAATGGCGTGCTTGTATGCAGGGGAAATCGCGACATAACCAATTCTTTATTACGATTTGATGAAAGAACCAACTGAAAATCATACAAACGATGTTCACCCAACACGCTCTTAAACTTTGGATATAATTAATTTACAAAAATACAAATAAACAAACTACATCATTTTATAATACACAACTGTCAACATTTGAAACACAAAACATTTGAGTTGAAAATGTTTCACCTGGGAAACCTAGACAAATATACTGTTTTATCAACGATACATCGGAAATGTATAATAACAAGAATAAGAACAATACGAACATCCTAAACAGTCACTAAAAATCAATACACATCAATATATTTATTTATATAATGGCACAACACATGATAACACTAAAACATGGAACGAACAGAACGAAAAACATGTAGTCAAGGGAAACCTTAAAGGTGAAATACAATATATTAAAACCAAAAGTAAAACAGAAATAAATTAGTTTAATAAAGCCATTTATTTAACGACTTTTGACGTAAGTAGTTAAATATATACACACACTACGGATAGTAAATCAGAAGAAACCGAACTTGCCACGGTAGATGAGCATTATCAGTTTGAAGGCAATTTCAAATCAACATATCGACACTTTGCTAACGATGTTATTCATGGTGATCATGTACAGACGATCTCGGTTGAGCACAAGATGCAACACCTACATTCGAGACTCCATCAGCTACAACTTGATGCGAACTACATAGTTATGAGTTGCATGTTATCACTACTATGATTGTATTGTTTTAGTAATTGACAAATTAATTTGCTCGTACGAGTTACGGTGCCACTGCATTTGTGTGCTGTGGTTTCGGAAAATGAACCTTCGTACCTCAGGTTTCTTGACGTAACCTAGGTCGTATTGCCTACTGACTGTTGCAAGTAAATAACCCTGTCTTCACCACTGTGTATTGTCCAGTTCAACAGTATCAGTTTTCTCATTTTTGTTTTGGTTACATGCACTTCTTGCACTTAAATACTTAAAAGTAGATGTAAAACAGGAAAAGTAGCATTCATGGCCGACTGCCAACCACATACACGCAAAAGAAAAAAAGAATGATGAATTAAAGGCAAGACAAGGCATCACAAACACAAAACGGTTGACAATAGGGCTACCACCTTGGAAGGGTCAGTGGCTAAAAAGTAGAGGGGGTGTTAAACCAGATATTAGGGTGCACAAAACCTCACTATTACCCATTGTCATCCCAATAAACGGGACAGTGTAAATAAAGATATCCCCGCCAGGTTATAACCTTTAACAAACAACGCAGCATAAATAGGCAATATAAGTAAAACACAACATAAATGATCATGTGTACATAATATATAAAAAACAAAAGCCTAGAAAGACACAAAGTAATTACTTAATGATTATCAGAAGCCAGGGCAACAGGAGAACAAACCGTTAAGGGTACGACAAGATTAAAGACAAACATCAAACCCTATCGTCCTATAAGGATTTCGGTAGACGTCATCATAGAGTCCACAATCTGTCCGGTCATGGTACAATCAAAGATGAAAAACGACAAGAACGTTCACAACCTGAAGAAGTACACTCCATGTCCACCACCATATGCATGCCATCTTCAGGATGGTTAAAATTTGGTACTATTGGTTTTATAAATATTGAGTTCTGATCAACCCGGGGCTAGAGGGCGTTAGCGGTAGCTAGCATATTTCACTACCGCTCATGAACAGTCTCAATCAAATCGAGACTGCAATATTTAGTATGTGTCGTGCTCGGCCGTTTTTATCATACTCGTTTATATGGTGATGTGATTTATAAACTTCGTACGATTCTTGGTCACTTTTATACTATCTTTGTTAAACTTGTTAAAATGTTAATCAAAAGAGGTTATGACCCTATCATTTTACTGCATGCTTGGTGTTTTCACTTTAATTGTACGATGACCGGACAGGCTGTGGACCCTATGATGACGCCTGCCTAAAGCCAATTCAGACGGTGGCGTTTGATGTTTGTCCGCGGTCTTGTCTTGTCGTGCCGTCAGTGGTTTATTCTCTTGTTGCTCTGGCTTCTGCCAAGTCATCGAGTACATTCATTGTGGCTTTCTAGGCTTTTTTTGTATTTATATATATATATATATACAGGAGCTTCTAGGTGTTTTACTTATATTGCCTTTTAACGCTGCCTTGTTGGCTAGAGAATATTTCATGGCCGGGATTTTCTTTATTTAAACTGTCCTTTTTAATTGGGATGACAATAGGGTAAGTGTGAGGTTTGGTGCACCCTAGAACCTGGTTTAAACCCCAGTAGACTTTTTGGCCACTGACCGTTCCAAGGCGGAAGCCCATTTTGTCAACCCTTTTGTGTTTGTGATGTCGTTTGCATTTTTTATTACTTTTGCATTATCGTTTATCTGTTTGCGTATTTGTTTCGGTGTTTTGTGGTTGACTGTCGTCATTGAATGCTACTTTCCCTGTCCGATATTTATATCTTTCTTTTTTTTCTGATAAAAGAGAATGATAGTGGAGAGAAAAGTTTTAACAAGTTTGATTAAGATTGTATGAAAGTGATTATGACCAAGGATCTAACGAAGTTTGTAAATCACATCATCATAGTTTGGGATAGTTCTTGTCGCAGAATAGTTCTTTAATTACTTTTATTAAAATTAGATTAGGGTTACGATATTACAATTGTTCAAAGGTTTATATAAGTTTATGGTAAAGGTAGCCCTGATGGAGTAGCTTTTTAGTTATACAAATATTACGAATATTAAAGTCCTCAACACGACTACAAACTCTAGAGAAATGAATAAGGTGAGAAACATAGACCCTATAAGAAGAAGCTGTTATGGCTATCAAAATACAATGATTTTACAAAGATAGTATAACTTCACATGTGTAGAGATTCTCAACTTATGACGTAACACTTTCAATTTGTAACTGAATCAACTATCTTTACATTCTCGCCGAATATGTTGATATGTATTTGAAGTCTAATGATTTCTTCGATATAAAACTTTATAACATTAACTATTAGAGACTGGTATTAAAGAGGTTTCAGATCAAATGAAAGCTGCTGAAATTGAAAGTAGCAGAGTTTTTTATAATGAAACTTAAACAATTAAAGATTTTAATAATGTCCGAAGGACGTCATGAATGGAATATTAAGAAATGTAATGAATTAAGTTATTGAAGACAATGTAGGTCGAATTATAATAATATACTATAAGTAATAGATAAAGTCTGGTCCCAGCGAGTTGGCTTATTTAAACACCGAGATGGGCGTAGCCCATCGAGATGTTTAAATAACCATCGAGCTGAGACAGACTCTATCTTTTTTGTAGCATGGTATAACACTGTGACATCATAGTGGCTGTACTCTAAATTCCAATATCCGGTAGCTGTAGTACGCATAGCCACACCCCTTTAGTTACCCTAAATTAAACGATTTAATGCTCTGCATTCATCAAAGGAAATGTCACCGACCATGCTACAATATAATATCATAATTTGAAACTGCATAAGCATTATGAAAGATAACGTTGGTTATGCATCGCATCCAACACAAAAACCGAATCGAAGAACCAAACGAAAATATTTTACTCTTATAACAAATCCATTTATAAATACTGAAGAATATTTTATTGCTGAAAATGACGATCTTCATATTATAGAATCCGGACGTTATAGATTTGAAATAGACTTTGCTTGTACAGAAGGTAGAGCATTATTATCATAGTAATGTAGAATCGATGTTCTTTATTCTAAAACTAGAAATGACAAATAAACACTAAAAGAAACATTGAAGTGTATCTCACAAATACATTGATATTAGTTTACGAACCAAATCTAAAACCTGGAACTACTCAAGTTTTTAATTTTGAAAAATCTAAAAAGACTAAATTAAAAAGCAGACAACATATCCTATGAGTGGTTAAATAATACCCAGGGCCTTTTATCGACCGGAGTAGTGGAACCACCGAATCGAAAATAAAGTAAGAAAACAAAGGCAATTGTAAATGTACCACCGATAACTAAATATAAGTATCGGGCTCTGCGATTTCTAAAGATCGAATGAATAACAGTCCTGATTTTACAGTTATTATTTTTCAAAACGGAAATTATAATTATGCCGATATCAATAACTATATAAAAGAAAAGTTGACTGTAAACGGTGATTTACTGCTGACTCACCTCTTCCAATAAGAATTGAGGTTGATTTATCAAGTTTCAAATGTTTAGTTATTATTCATTATAATGTTATACTTGATTTAAGGGAGTCAAACATTCGTATCTTAATTGACTTTGAAAACAATGCAGTTATTAGAGAAACTAAGTTTGAAACAATAACACCAAACATAACAAATTATATTGATACATTATATATTCACTGTGATTTGATAGTAATTATATGTTTGATATATCATATGGAGATGTTATTTATAAAATAAGTACAGCTGGTCTTATAAGGTCATATCGTTTTAAAGGTGAAACGCTAAGAGTTAATCATTAACAGTATTACTATTTATATAAGCGATTTCTCTGGTAAAATTATTAATCTTAATGGAGTTAATATGTCATTCGATTTGTTTTAAAATAATTAACGTCAATTTCGTTTGACAATGATTATATATGACACGTTTAATTTTTTTTATAACATATGTACAGTAATGTATACTCAAGTTGACAGATTGACTGGGGCTGGCATATTTGATATAGTTTCAAAGGTTGGCTCCAATAATTTTAGCGAGTCTTTAAAACAGACTCAGTAGCGTTTAAGTACCCCAAATAAATGCAGAACGAACGCTGAACGAACGGAAAATGAACGCAGAATGAACGCAGAACGAACGCAGAATGAACCTTGCACGATCTATATTTTAAAAATGCATTTCGTTCCTTGCGTTCGCTCCGTTCATTTTCAGCGTTCAGCGTTTTAAACAAGAGGCCCAAGAGGGCTTGTAGACGCTCTACTGGCTAACATGGCTTTTATAACATCAATGAAGCGGGTGACTGCCATTTACGTTTTTTTGAAAGTTTCGGGCAAAAAACAGCTTTTGAACTAGATCAAGGGCGATAACTAATGAATCTGTTAAAGTTCGGTAAAGATCAGATGAAAAATGAAGGCCCTACCGTATTAACGAGGCAAAAAATAGCATTTTTAATTAAATCAAGAGCTTCTCTGTTACTGGTCCTACTGGTCCAACATAGAGCTAAAAAAACAAAAACAAATAAATAAATAAAAAAATAAAAAATATTTGGTAACGATCGGATTAAACTTGATGGCCCTATCGTCTTAACGAGGCAAAATATAGCATTTTGAACTAAATCTAGGGCCATAACTCCGCTGTTAATGGTCCGATATGTTTGGTTTTCGAACTTGTTCGAGCTTTCATTGATATTAACAATCTGATAAAGTTTGGTAAAGATCGGATGAACAATGTAGCCCCTATCGTCTTAACGAGGCAAAGTATAGCATTATTAACTAAATCAAGGGCCATAACTCCGCTGTTACTGATCCGATATGGCTGGTTTTCGAACTTCGAACTTCGAACTTGTTCGAGCTTTTATTGATATTAACAATCTGATAAAGTTTGGTAAAGATCGGATGAACAATGAAGCCCCTATTGTCTTCACGATCAAAATATAGCATTTTTAATTAAATCCAGGGCCCGAACTCCGCTGTTACTTGTCCGATATGGCTTGTTTTAGAACTTGTTCGAGCTTTCAATGACATTAACAATCTGATACAGTTTGGTAAATATCGGATGAACAATGCACCCCTATCGTCTTAACGAGGCAAAATATAGCATTTTTAACTAAATCAAAGGCCATAACTCCGCTGTTACTGGTCCGATATGGCTGGTTTTCGAACTTTTTCGAGCTTTTAATGACATTAACAATCCGATAAAGTTTGGTAAAGATTGGATGAACAATGAAGCCCCTGTCGTCTTAACGAGGCAAAATATAGCATTTTTAATTAAATCAAGGGCCATAATACCGCTGTTACTATTCCGATATGGTTGGTTTTCAAACTTGTCCGAGCTTTCATTGATATTAACAATCGTCTTAACGAGGCAAAATATAGCATTTTTAACTCAATCAAGGGCCGTAACTCCGCTGTTACTGGTTCGATATGGCTGGTTTCCGGCCTTTTCGAGCTTTCAACGACATTAGCAATCTAATAAAGTTTGGTAAAGATCGGCTGAACGTCTAAGCTCCTATCGTCTTAACGAGGCAAAATATAGCATTTTTAACTAAATCAAGGGCCATAACTCCGCTGTTACTAGTCCGATATGGCTGGTTTTCATAATTCTACGAGCTTTCATTGATATAAACAATGCGGTAAAGTTTGGTAAAGATAGAATGAAAAATGAAGGCCCTATCGTCTTAACGAAGCAAAATATAGCATTTTTACCTAAATCAAGTGCCATAACTCCGCTGATACTTGTCCGATCTGGCTGGTTTTCGAACTTGTCCGAGCTTTTATTGATATTAACAACCTGTTAAAGTTTGGTAAAGATTGGATGAAAATGAAGGCCCTATCGTCTTAACGAGACAAAAGTTAACGACGGACGACGGACAAATCGCCATCCCAGCTCTGCTGGCCTTTGGCCAGTAGAGCTAAAAACGAACGATGGATGCATTTTTAAAACGCTAAACGCTGAAAACGAACGGAACGAACGAAACGAAGGCAACGAAACGAAGGCAACGAAACGAACGGAACGAACCAAACGAACTAAACGAACGCAAATGCATTTTCGCTATTTCGGATAAATTTCAACATTATCCTTTTGAGTACAAAGAAAGATAAAAAATAAGTTTCGATTTAAACGAAGTGCGTTTAGCAGTATTTTAATTTTTAATAAAATAAATACACTGTGTAATTAGTGTTTTTTAAGCACGATTACACACTTTCATTTTTACTGATTTGAAATAGGAAATTTATTTATTGTGTAGCACAAACTTTATATTATTTCATTATAAAAATGAAACAATGTTGGTAAAATCAGACGGCATATATTTATATAGTGTCAAGAATGTTAATATTTTGATGAAAATAATATACACCCGGAAGAAAACAGAATAATTATCAATGTGCACCACCAAATAATGTCAACCAAAGGACACATTCTTCAATATGATCACAAAAATTAGTCGCCGACTAGTGGTAAGAATCGCATGACTGGATATCATGCGTAGTTTAATCGTCGGAAATGTTGCGATTGGTAAACGCTGAACGAACGAACGCAAATGCATTTTTTCCGTTTGTGCATTAAAACGCACACATTATGCTGCGTTCGTCCCGTGCATTTAAATGAACGCATAGTTTCGTTTATAAACGCTGAATGCATTCCAAAACGCAAATGATTGGCATTTTAAAAAATTCATTCATAAAAATGAAATGCATTCATAAAAATGAAATGCAAACGGAATGCAAACGGAGCGCAAACGGAACGCAAACGGAATGCATTTGTGGGGTACTTGAACGCAACTGGATGTAAGAAAGCGTTAGAAACTGCTGGAAAAAAATCTTAGGGGTGGTTCTAAACAACTCGGAGAAGTAGTGGGGAAATGGCTGTTGATATGTAAATTTTGATAATAAAACCTTCTACAAAAGGAGAGATAATATTAAAAGAACTTACAAAGGCTGATAGCAAAACGGAATATGCAGCAGAAGGTGTTGCAGAAGATGTAGCTGGAAGTGAAGACGATATGCAAAAGAAGCTGAAGACGATATGTAAATGCGAAAAATAATCGATTACTTTCCGGAAGGGGAAACAAAACGTAAACTGTACGTACAAAAAATAAACGATTAAATAATAAAACATAATCTAAATAATACTATACTTAGGAAAAAAAGAAAGGAAGTTTTTTTGGGTTCAGTGTTTATGAATTGTTATGTGTTCAAATAGACTTTTGCTAATTTAACAGTGATTGCAAATCGTAACATATACTTCTAACACATTTCGTTTTTGTCTTAAGTAAAGTATGAAATATAAAGGAATATACAAAGATCGGACAGGGAAAGTAGCATTCAAGGAGGACAGTCAACCACAAAACACAGAAACAAACACACAGACAGACATTAAGTTTAACTAATGCACGTGATGCATTATTGCATTTTGAATGTCGCTTTAAAACTCGAAACTGACATAAACCGTGGGAATTAGATCATAGTCATTATCTTTTTTTTTTGACAGTGCATACTAGGCTTATTTGAATACTTATATAACTAGTGGTATATTGAAAATATAGAATGGTGTTATTCCACTCCCACACCGTAAGTTATGTGATACATTTGATTATTAAGACAGAGATGCTTTTGTTTTTTCCTTTTATATATATATAGATGTTTCGAAGTGAAAAAAATATACCAGATATGAACATTTACCTATTCAGTTAGATACCCCTATAACAAGACCCGGAAATTCTACTATGCAGTTGAAACGTGTGTATCAATTTAAAATAAATGATAGAAGTTTTCGCTTTGATTGGTATAATGGTTATTTCGAAATAAGTACACAAGGTTGTTGATGGAGATGTTTTCGTAGACGCCGATACCATTACATTAATTAATGATGCACCTTCGTTGATTGATCAAATTCAAGTAAGGCACAACGGAAAAATAGTTCACGACGGTAATAATATTCATAGATTTGTTAACGTCAAAAGTTTACTTGAAATGTCTGTCGATTATGCAAAAACAACCGGAACAAATAAATACGATTATTTAGACAATACATCTGCAGTGGAATCCCAAGATGATCAAGTTAGTTATAATTTAGGGCTAACAGTTCGTCATAGATAATCCTGTGTTCATTACTTTGTCAGATTTAGCTATCTGAGATTGATTTGCACATAAAACAGTTATCAAATGTCTCCACTATTACAATGAATCATTCCAGTAATGCAATGTTTTATTTATAATATACTATTAAAATTGTACTAAAAGATAATCAAATAGTTACCATGTCAATATTTGAAATTAAAATCAAGATTTTTGCAAATGTTAAAATAGAAATACTGTTATAATCAAAATAATAATGTTGGTGTCTTTCCTGTAACAGAAAGTATTTTTACTGTAACTCAAAAATAACGATACATTGCTCATTTGCTAATGTATTTATAGATGAAAACTATGCATTTATAAAATTATAAGTGAAAGTGACTGTCAGTGATGTGTTTCATGAATTATTTCTTTCCTGTAGCCTAATTTAGAGTTAATGGAAGGAACGTTTTAGGAAGGATGTAGTTGATGATTTTTTCAAATTTTATAAAGACACTTTCCGTTGCATGTGATTTATTACATGTGCAAATGTATGTTAACGAACAACTACAGTTTACTCATAATAGAAGTAAGTTGTACATCCTTAAATATGATTGGAAACTTCTATTATTGAAAAGACAAAAACACAAATATACTCATTAACTTACCTTCATTAAATAAAAAAGATAACTTCAAAAAAATGGCGGTAGTGATACTTTTGAGAAAGAAAGTCTTTTCAAAATGTGGTAAAATTACAGTGGATATATCTTTGTAAGTGGCTATGATCCTGTTCCCAGGGTTCGTGTCGGTTTCGCGTGATAAAGTGCCATACTAAATGCAATAAAAATCGATATGTGAGTCATGTGATAAAGGTTTACCACCACCAATTACATTTAAACCTCCGAGGTGTAGTCGAATGTAGTTCTTATAATAAAAAGTAATTCCTCTTTCTTCGATGAAAATGGGCATTATAAGTAGGGGAAAGCTGCCCATTTCTATTCGATTTTGTGGTTATATGTATAAGAAGCGTATTAATAGGTTTTACTGGATCACTAATGAACATTTTCGAAATTTCGACTCTATGCTTACACTTCGTGAGCAATGAAAACAGTCGATCAATAAAAACAGCTGTACCCTTGACCTGTTTAGTAAACAAACAATAACTTTCTTACATGTCTTGTGAGACCACGTTTTCTGGCGATTTTTCAAGTGGAAAAATAGTTTTCTATATGAACATTACACTGCTGCATTATCCATACTTGAGTTGAAATTGCAGAAAATCATTAATTTGTGACACTTTAACATTGGTGTCTATGGGGAAAATAATTAGTGCTTTCATACCTAAATAGAATCTCGCATTATATTATGTTGCCAACACGTTTAAATAATTCAATAATGAATGAGTACTCACTCCTCTATGTAATGATTTTTTTTGCGTTCAATTTAATTTCTGCCAGAACTTACCTGATACGGTAATAAGGATACATTTAGCTGATAAACGAAACATCAACTGATAACAATAATAATGTATCACGCATTTGTTGGTATCAATTATTTAAAGATACCACTAAATAAATGAATAAAATCGATTCGTTTGTCATTTTAATATTGAGTACTTTTTATACAGGCATCTACAGCGTAAACAGACGTATCTTTAAAATACAGACACATATAAAACAATATACGGATTGTGTGTTGTTTGCTCCCACTAAAAAATTGACCGCCAATGAAATACAATTTGCTGCAAATGACGTAAACAATATTAAAAGTAACACAAGCAACCAAAACCGAGAGCGCGCGTTTGCCTCATTTCCAAATGTTCCAAAGATGAGACCGAGAAGAATTAGAACTTATTTATTTCAAACGCAGTAAAATAACTGAAATAAGGTATGGAAAATAATTTTAGACCACTACGTTTTGTATTTAAAATAGTTCTACGTTTTCCCTTTCTATGTGACAAACAGGAGAAAGTACGACATTTCTATAGAGATTCAGTTCATGCAATCATTATTATTATCTTTTAATCTCACAGGGATTGTATGACATAAATATATCTGGCTTTATGCGGGAATTTCTTTATTTATACAGTATCGTTTTATTGGAATGACAATAGCGTAAGAGAGGTGTTTGCTGCACCCTAGAACCAGGTTTACCCCCACCCCCACCCCACCCACTAGCGGCCGTTTTGGCCAGCGACCGTTCCAATACTGAAGCCCGATTAGCAGCTCTTTTATGTTGGAAAGGTATTTAACTTGTATTCAGCCTTGTAAGTGGTGCTTGTTTCTATGTGGATGACTGTGGTCCTTAAATGTTACATTTCCTTTCGCCTTTTATATCTACTATAAGTACTAAAAATAGTCGATTTCCTATTTTCTCTCATTTCGGGGAGATATAGTTATTTGGGACTATCTTCCTTCTTTCAATATTATAGATCTTAATTCTGATAGGACAGTGGATTTAGCTGCATTAATTAACTGGAGAAAAAAAGGATAGGTCTGTATATTTTAAAGCTACATGTGCAGTTTCGTTTGACTCTAATCAAATAAATGAAACACAGCTCGCTTCCATTCGCTCCTACGTATTGCATTGCATTGACTTTACTTTTAATATAAACCTCCTTATTCATAGCTGTGCAAAGAATCCACATTTTAATGGAAACATCTGTACAGCTGTTAAAGTATTCTACAATTTAATGTAAATCTCGTTTTATTGTTTAACTGGGATTGAATTCAAAAGCTGATTTAAGATCTTGCTTCACTAAAACCTAAATAATGAGTTCTCCATGCATGTATTTTAAGTCATAAAAACATCCATCTAAGTGAGTTTATGGCTGCGTGTTTATTACGGAAATAATAATGTTAGCGTGTTTTTATATCACAGGCGCAATATTTTGAGTTCAATTTCTCGAAAATGTTTTGTTACAGAAGCTTTAATTATGTTTGACGTTCACGGGGTAATTCCGTAGGCTGTAATCCAAATTAGATTTTAAAATTTATCAGCGTTACTAAGCTATTGATTTTAGATTATATAATTAAATGCAATTTTCACTAATGGCTTAAATCTAATAATGTTTGCCAATTGTTCGACAAACATGTTTACTAAAACAATGCAACTGTTCTAATCGATTATCAGAAACTAGTGATACGACGTAACCTAGTAATATATTCGAAGGAAATTAGTGATACGACGGTAAACCAAGAGACAAGGAAACTAATATGCATATACACTGTGAGAATAATAGCTCTTATGTTTTTATTTTCTGTACTTACCACAGCACTATGGTGAGGCCGATAGAAAATATAGGTAGGTGGGCGTCACAACATCATGCAATGCCTGCATAAACTACCGCTCTATTTCAATTGACTTAACCTTAAATACCACACGTATATGTATAAATCTTATCAAAGAGAAAGATATCATGCATATATGGTCCTTTTTTGTAACAACTGTACATTTTCTTATTATTTCCCTGTCTAATATACACTTCATTCATTGAAGCCCATTTCGTTGTATTTAGAGAGTGCTGCGTCCGTCGTGTTTTACCTGCTTGGGAAGTACAACATCAACATAAAGAAATATAAAATGATTGGACAGGGAAGATAGCATTCAAGGAGGACAGTCAACCACAAAACACAGAAACAAACACGCAAACTGTCAAACAAGAAGGCAAAAGTAATAATAAATGCAAACGACATCACAAACACAAAAGGGTTGACAATAGGTTACCGCCTTATAACGGTCAGTGGCAAAGTAGGTCACTGGATGTTTAAACCGGTTCTAGGATGCACCAAACCTCACACTTACCCCACTGTCATCCCATTAAAACAGGACAGTGTAAATAAAGAAATCCCCGTCATGGTCTAATCTAATCTCTAACCAACAAGGCAGCATCAAAAGGCAATATAAGTAAAACACAAATATGCTCGTGTAAATATAATACAAAAAAAACAATAGCCTAGAAAGCCACAATGAAGGTACTCAGTGATTGGCAGAAGTCAGAGCAACACATGAATAAACCAGTAAGGGCACGAAAAGAAATATCATAGACAAACATCAAACGCCACCGTCCCAATGGGCTTTAGGTAGGCGTCATCATAGGGTCCACAGCCTGTCCGGTCATCGTACAATTAAAGAGGAAAGCATAGTGGCGAACTGTAAAAGGGTCCACCACCAAGCATGCAGTACGTTATTCCATGGAGTTATGAACTTTGAAAATTAAAAGGTCTAACGTTTACCTGACCACTTTAAAAAATTAATGAACTGTTAGTATTACAACACATTTCATGGTTGGTGATTGACCCCTCTTCATTCATTCACTAAGCTTCAATTTGCTCTTTTCTCTCTGAACCCATGAAAGGGAAAGGGAAATGTGGTGCCTGAACTGTTGTCCCTCAAGTGTTCTTGGCCTGAACTGTTGTTCCTCAAGTATTCTGGTCGTAAATTGGTTTTCCCTTTCGTGTCAACTGCTGTGGGTGTTTGGTATAACTCTGTATACATCCTGAGGTGTTTCGTATTATGCGTTTAGATAGTTTTACAATAACATATACGTGTATCGATTCCTAATTTCTCTTGATGTGGATTATATTGTTAGAGATTTGCTTTACACTGTCTTGTCAATTTGAGCGCTAAAGATAGGACAATAGCGTGGTTGTGTTCACATAAAATCGATTTATAGCTACCAGTGGGCATTACTGCATACTGACTGAAGACGTTAACCCTGTATTCACCACTCATTGTGTTGTGTATTCTATCTTGCATTGTATGTTAAATGTGACATTGTGTTTATGTGCTGTGTTTGCTATAGGACCATTTTTCTCATTTTAGGATTTTAATCTTATTGATGGAAATTAACTCATTTTGGAGTAGTGTATAATTATATTAATATGCAATGTTAAACATTCCACGATCAACGTGATATCAAATAACAGGTCATTGATGGTGCTTAATGAAATGTGTAACATTTCCATTTATAAATTTGTTTAGAGTGGCGCCCGGTAATCTTGCTTTATTTCTACCCAAGTTAATTTTGAAAGCAAAACTACTTTTTCATATAACCTAAACCTACTGACGACGAGTTATAGATATAATTTACATATTTTGAGAATCAAATCTCTATATAGAGAATATAAACGGCTTTAACCGGCCAGGCCGAGCCCCAAAGCTGGAGTCTTGCTTTAAAAACTCTTAATTCTTTTTTCAGATATTTAATCACGGGTATTTTAAGAACCCGTGAAAATGATTATACTTTTAATATGCATTAGTATATGACCTGAACACTAGTTAGAGTTTCGATGAACAGTATTGTAGTGCAATTTTGCGGTTATTTGTCGGGCTAGTTTCTTTAAAACTAATGTAACGTTTTATAAAAACTGTCTTTAATTTCAAAATGTGTGAAGTTTAATCGCAATCGGAACAAAGTCCTAGGAGTTGAGCACACTAACTTACTTTCAGAAATTCAGGAAATTTACAAATTCAAAGTTAATTAGGATCCAACTATAATAACACAATTCGCAATTCAAAACCGTATTTCCCCTAACATTAGCGCCAGGGCGCAATGCAAAATGCCAAGGGGACGACCTTATAAAATATATATTGAATATATATTTTCACTTTATTGACTTTTGATTATTGTGGATTCACACGGATCTACCTGTCGAGTAATCGCAAAGTCAAAGAAAACGATGGATCACAGGCCGTAAACTCTTCTGATAATTTTGTTAAACAATTAGCAACAACAGCAACAACAAAACATATACTTTATTTCATTCAGGTTACATTTTGCATGGTAGCAACATGAGGGAAAATAGCAGTTACATTTTTTTCCATTGACGGGTACAAGGGTACAATGGTACAATGATGGTTTAACATAAGCATGGGTAATGAGATAAGAGTAGAACGGTACTGCAGTGAGTTGAGTGAGGAGAGTGGAGAGATGTTAGATGTGTGGGGGGTGGGGGTGTGGGGGTGGAAGAAATATGCGTGCTATAAGTAATAATATATCATTGAATAATAATAATAATAATAATAATAATAAATAATAATAATAACGCATGTACAGTGCGTACAGTATAGATAAGGTGACCGACGTAGTCCATCTCTTTCTAAAAGCGAAAGTGAGAGAGATTGGTTCTGGAGGTCGGTAGGGTTCGATTTGGTAACGTGGTCTCCAAAACGCTGAGATGGTTAAGTCATGTAATTTCGCCTGGAGAGGATAGAATAATAAAGAGTGTATGAAAATCGCACTATGATAGAAGTCAGGTTGTGATAGTCATTCTCGTAGACGAGTGGTTAATTCTCTTATATCTAATACAGTCGTTGTGTTTTAGCAATATGTTTTCTCAGATACCGTTCACACATATATCTTCTTAAAACAGTTTTCTCTGACAATGGCAGGTCTGCCAAATCGTCTGATAAATGTGACAACAACCATTCCAATGACAGAAGATTATTTCCGGAAAGTGACGTATACACATTAACTCATGTCAATCCGGTATTTTAATTACGAGCTCTTACAGCCTCAGCACTTATTATATAGCTTCGAGTTTGTATTTGATGAATATAAAACCGGGATAAAAGAATTGATGAATTTTAATTGGATTTGATTTCAAAGATTTAATTTCAGTTAACGAGGATGTGGTCCAGAGGGTATAATACTCCACAAGTCTCAACAAGGCTCAACAAAGCTAACGTTTCTGATACAGTCGCTTCGCTTCTAGATTACATGTACATTTCTCTATTAAAATTGAAGAAATAATTAGCAAAATCTATGACAAAAAAAATGATATTCATATTGCTATTGTTAACTTCCCAGATGCGTCTCGACTGATCCGTTTTTCTAGAGCTTGTAGTCGAGTTGAGGACTTAAATAATTGTAATATTAATAATAACTAAGAAGCTATTCCATCAGGGCTACCGTTACCACAAACTTCATAACTCATATTCACATTTTATTATCGTAGCCCTTGTCTACTTTTAAAATATAAAAGTAATTGAAAAAACGAGATATAGGGTCCTATAGAATGGTATGATATATAGGGTCCTATAGAAACCACAGCGTCTGAACGCAATGGCATCGTAGGTCCGAACAGTACTGCAAACAAGGACTTGTTAATACAATGAAAGAGACACAAATCAACAGAAAGGGTGGTGAAGACAGGGTTACCGACTTGGAACGGTCAGTAGGCAATAAGGTCTACTGGTTAGCTTGAATCGATTTTATATGCGCACAATCCTCGCTATTATCCTGTACTTAGCGCCCAAATAGACACGACATTGTAAACAAAACTACATCCCATCATTCTCTAACAATAAAGTCCACATCCAGAGAAACTAACTAAAGAAACACATGCAAAATAATAAACATCTTCTGCGACAAAGTAATAAACTGACTTATATGGTGACTCAATTTACAAACTAACAAGAGAAAATAATTAGCAAAAGCTATGACAAAATAAATGATATTCATATTGCTAGTGTTAACTCCCCAGATGCGGTCTATGGTTCTCGACTGATGTTTTTTCTAGAACTTGTAGTCGAGTTGAGGACTTAAATAATTGTAATATTAATAATAACTAAGAAGCTACTCCATCAGGGCTACCGTTACCATAAACGTCATAACCCATATTCAAATTTTATTAGCGTAGCACTTGTCTGCTTTTAAAATATAAAAGTAATTGAAGTCTTCTGCGACAAAGTAATAAACTGACTTATATGGTGACTCAATTTACAAACTTAGTGAAAATCTTGTTTATGATCGCTTTCATATAATCTTTATTACACTTGTTAAAATGTTTATCAAAATAGTATATCATTCTGAAATGCACTGCGTCTTTAATAGTTGACTATTTACAGTTCGCTACTGCGCTTTCCTCTTTGATCGATCAGTAACCAGACATAATGTGGACCCCATGATGTCGTCTACCTAATTCCTTAAAAGACGATGGAGTCTGAAGTTTGTCTTATATCTTGTGTTGTTTATGACTTCTGCCAAGTCACTGATTACTTGCTTTTTGGATTTCTTGTTTTGTTATTTAACATTCATATATACATGTTCATATATATGTTACACTTACATTGCCTATTAAAACCGCCTTTACTATGCAGAATACATTTCATACTGTCACTTATTTTCTCAATTTACATCTCTCTATTGAAATATTTATTAAAATCTATGACAAGAGAGTTGATTTTAATTTTGATATTGTTATTATCCCCACTTAGATTGGGATGTTCCCCAACCTACGTCTTATACGGTCTATGTTTCTCGGGGATATCGTTATTTACACGTATGGAAGTTCGTTGCACTCTAGATCCTAGTTTAAATCCAGAGAAGCATTTTTGTCACTGACTGTTCCAAGACAGTAGCCCGTTTGTCAACCCGTCTGTATTTGTGATGTAACATGCTTTGCTTATTAACATTGCAACTTGTTTGCTTTAATGCGAGTTTTGATTGACTGTGTTCTGTGAGAGCTACATGATCTGCTCGGCTTTTATACCTACTTTTATTTGTTAGATCATATAACCTGGCGAGGATATTATGTTTTATTTACACTGTCCCGTTGTATCAGAATGACACTAGGGTAAGAGTGATGTTTGGTGCACCCTAGCACCTTGTTTAAATGACCGCTCCAAGACGAGAGGCCTATAGTCAACACAAATGCTAAGTGTAACTGTATTGCTGAATATAGGAATCATGTCTCCGCTTTGGGACTTTTCTCTCGAGTTATCGTAATTTTATCAGAATAAGATTATATACTTAGTATTTTCCGAATCATTAAATGTTGCGTTTTAAAAAGAAGAATTTCCTTATACTAGTATAAATGTTATTTTACCAATTTTCCGTATTGAAACCAATGTTAAAAAATATCACATAGTGTTGTGATTTCTTTTTTCAATTTAATTTGTGTTAGAACTTATCCGATATGGTAATAATGTAGTCTAATACATGATACATATGTTTCACTAAATGATAAGAATACTAAACTTCAAGCCTTTTGTATTTGTGATGTCGTTTGCATTTTTTATTACTTTTGCATTCTCCTTTATGTGTTTGCGTGTTTGTTTTTTTGTGTTTTGTGGTTGACTGTCGTTCTTGAATGCTGCTTTCCCTGTCCGATATTTTTATCTTTCTTTAAGTATTTTTTATTGGTATCATCAATTATTTATATATAAACCTCCTTAATCATAGCTAGGAATGAACCCAAAGTTTAATGGAAACATCCGTACAGCTGTTAAAGTATTCCACAATTTAATGTTAATCTCGTTATAGCTTTTAATTGGAACTGATTTAAGATCTTGCTTTGTTAAAATCTAACATGCGTTTGTTTTATGTAATAAAACGCCCTTGTGAGTGAGTTTATCACTACGTGTTTCTTACGGAACTAATAATGTTAACGTGTTTTTATATCATGGGCGCATTAGTTTCTCGGAAATGTTTTGTTAAAGAATATTCAATTATATTTGACGTTCCAGGATAATTCCGTAAGCTGTAATCCATATTAGATTTTAAAATGTATCAGCGTTACTAGAATATTGACTTTAGATTGAAATAAAATGTTCATTAATGGCTTAAATATAATACTGTTTGCTAATTGTTCGACAAACATTGTTTACTAGTTTTAGAAATAATACATCTGTTCTAATCGATTATCAGAAACTAGTGATACGACGTAACCTAGTAATATATTCGAAGGAAATTAGTGATACGACGGTAAACCAAGAGACAAGGAAAATCATATGCATAAAATCTGTGAAAATCATAGTTCTTATGTTTTTATTTTCTGTACTTACCACAGCACTATGATGCGGCCGGTAGCAAATATAGGTAGATGGGCGTCACGACATCATGCAATGACTGCATAAACAACCGCGCTATTTCAATTGACTTAACCTTAAATACCACACGTACATGTATAAATCTCATCAAAGAGAAGGATATCATGCAGTTATGGTCCTTTTTTGTAACAACTGTACATTTCCAAACATGTATTTAGTTTCCTTATTAATGCCCTGTCTAATATACACTTTATTCATTGAAGCCCATTTCGTTGTATTTAGAGAGTGCTGTGTCCGTCGGTTTTTACCTGCTGGGGAAGAACAACATCAACATAAAGAACTATAAAAAAGATCGGACAGGGAAAGTAGCATTCAAGGAGGACAGACAACTACAACACACAGAAACAAACACGCAAACAGACAAACAAGAAGGCAAAAATAATAATAAATACAAACAACATCACAAACACAAAATGGTTGACAATAGGGCTACCGCCTTGGAACGGTCAGTGGCAAAGTGCACCAAACCTCACACTTACCCTACTGTCATCCTATTAAAACAGGACAGTGTAAAAAAAATAATCCCCGCCATGATCTAATCGCTATATACCGGGCGCCACTCTAAACAATTTTTTAAATGGAAATGTTACACACTTCATTAAGCACCATCAATGACCTGTTATTTGATATTACGTTGATCGTGGAATGTTTAACATTGCATATTAATATAATTATACACTTCTCCAAAATGAGTCAATTTCCATTAATAAGATTAAAATCCTAAAATGAGAAAAATGGTCCTATAGCAAACACAGCACATAAACACAATGTGACCGTCTGCAATGTACGACCAACACAGAGCAAATTAATGTCAATGCAAGAAAGAATAACAACACAATGAATGGTGAAGACAGGGTTATGCAGTAATGCCCACTGGTAAGTATAAATCGACTTTATGTGAACACAACCACGCTATTGTCCTATCTGCAGCGCTCAAATAGACGAAATAAAGGAAATCTCTAACAATAACATCCACATCCAGAGAAATTAGGAATCGCATAATACGGAACATCTCAGGATGTATCCAGAATTGTACCGAACAGCCACAGCAGTTGAAACCAAAGGGAAAAACAATTTACGACCAGAACACTTGAGGGACAACAGTTCAGGCCAAGACCACTTGAGGGACAACAGTTCAGGAACCAAATTTCCCTTTCCCTCTCAGGTGTTTAGAGAGAAAAAAGCAAAGTGAAGCTTAGTGACTGAATGTAGAGGGGTCAATCACCTATCATGAAGTGCGTTGTAATATTAAAGATTCATTAATTTTGTAAAGTGGTCAGGAAAACGTTAGAACCCTTTAATTTTTTAAGTTTATAACTCCATAGAATAAGGTACTGCATGCTTGGTGGTGGACCCTTTTACAGTTCGCCCCTATGCTTTCCTCTTAATAGTACGATGACCAGACTGGCTGTGGACCCTATAATGACGCCTACCTAAAGCCCATCGGGACGGTTTCGTTTGATGTTTGTCTATGATCTTTTGTTGTCATGCCCTTAATGGTTTATTCTCTTGTTGCTCTGGCGTCTGCCAAGTCACTGAGAACCTTAATTGTGACTTTCTAGGCTATTATTTTTTTATTATATTAACACGAGCATATTTGTGTTTTACTTATGTTGCCTATTGATTCTGCCTTGCTGGTTAATATTTCTACCCAAGATAATTTTGAAAGCAAAAATGAGATAAAGGATCCTATAGAAACCACAGCGTCCAAAACTCGTTTCGGAACTTTCTGTGTTATATGATTTCCATATGGAAATATCGTTTTCCATATAACACAGACAGTTGAAGTAGCTATCATACCAACAACAACCAAATGTTACATATGTTTACCGTTTCTAAACCTTTTGACGACGAGATATAATTTACATATTTTTAGAATCCAATCTCTATATAGAGAATATAAACGGCTTTAATTCGCCAGACCGAACCCCAAAGCTGGAGTGTTAATTTAACAACTCTTAATTCTTTTTGCAGATATTTAATCACTGGTATTTTAAGAACCCGTGAAAAGTGCTATACTTTTAATCGGCACAGATGCATTATTATATGATCTGAACACTGGTTAGAGTTTCGATGAACAGTTTTGTAGTGCAATTTTGCGGTTATTTGTAGGGTTAGTTTCTTTAAAACTATTGGAACGTTTTATAGAAACTGTCTTTAATTTCAGAATGTGTGAAGTTTAATCGCAATCGGAAAAAAGTTCTACATGTAGGAGTTGAGCACACAAACTTACTTTCAGCAATTCAGGAAATTTACAAATTCAAAGTTAATTAGGATCCAGCTATAATAACACAATTCTCAATTCAAAACCGTATTTCCCCTAACATTAGCGCCAGGTCGCAATGCAAAATGCCGAGGGGCTGACCTTATAAAATATATATTTTCACTTTATTGACTTTTGATTATTTTGGATACACGTATCTACCTGTCGAGTCATCGCACAGTCAAAGAAAACGATGGATAACAGGTCGTAAAGTCTTCTGAATTTGTTTTTAAACAATTAGGAACAACAAAAAAATATATACGTTATTTCATTCAGGTTACATTTTGCATGGTAACAACCTGAAGAAAAATAGCAGTTATTTTTTTCCTTTGACGGGTACAAGGGTACAATGGTACAATCAAGGTTTAGCATAAGCGTGGGTAATGAGATAAGAGTAGAACGGTACAGCAGTGGGTTGAACGAGGAGAGTGGAAATAACTTGGGATAGGGGTTTAGATGTGGGGGTGGGAGAAATATGCATGCTATCAGTAATGATATACCATTGAATAATAATAATAATAATAATAATAAATAATAATAATAACGCATGCACAGAGCTTACAGTATCGATAAGTCCATCTGCTATCTCTTTCTGAAAGCGAATGTGAAAGAGATAGGTTCTGGAGGTCGGTAGGGTTCGATTTGGTAATGTGGTCTCTGTGTCTTTATCCTATCATATCCAAAACGCTGAGATGGTTAGGTCATGTAAATTTTGCGTGGAGAGTATAGGATAGTAAATTGTGTATGGAAATCGCACTACGATAGAAGTCAGGTTGTGATAGTCATTCTCGTAGAAGAGTGGTTAATTCTCTCTTATCTTATACATTCGTTGTGTTTTAGCAATATGTTTTCTCAGATATCGTTCACACATATATCTTCTTAAAATAGTTTTCACTGACACTGGCAGGTCTGCCAAATAGTCTGATAAATGTGACAGCAACCATTCCAATGACAGAAGAGTATTGCCTGAAAGTGACGTATACACATTAACTCATGTCAATCCGGTATTTTAATTACGAGGTCGTACAGCCTCAGCACTCATTAAATTGCTTCGAATTTGTATTTGATGAATATAAAAGAGTATGATAATGGACCTTTGGAAACGGCCGAACACGACACATACGAAATATTGCAGTCTCGGTTTGATTGAGACTGTTCATGAGCGGTAGTGAAATATTCATGAGCGGTATTGAAATATGCTAGCTACCGCTCACGCCATCTAGCCCCGGGTTGAGCAGAAGTCAATATTAATAAAATCAATAGTACAAAATGTTAACAATCCCGAAGATGGCATGCATATGGCGGTGGACATGGAGTATACTGCTTCCCCATGTCATACGGCGTATGGTCCCAGTATCTAATTAAATTAAAACCGGTATATAAGAATTGTTGAATTTTAATTAGATTAGATTTCAAAGATTAAATTTCAGTTAACGAGGATGCGTTTCTAGATTACATGTTCATTTCTCTATTAAAATTGGAGAAATAATTAGCAAAATCTATGACAAAATAAATGATATTCATATTGCTAGTGTTAACTCCCCAGATGCGGTCTATGGTTCTCGATTGATTTGTTTTTTTCGAGAGCTTGTAGTCGAGTTAAGGACTTAAATAATTGTAATATTAATAATAACGAAGAAGCTACTCCATCAGGGCTACCGTTACCATAAACTTCATAACCCATATTCAAAATGTATTATCGTAGCCCTTGTCTGCTTTTAAAATAGAAAAGTAATTGAAGTCTTCTGCGACAAAGTAATCAACTGACTTATATGGTGACTCAATTTACAAACTTCGTGAAAAGCTTGTTTATGATCGCTTTCATATAATCTTTATTACACTTGTTAAAATGTTTATCAAAATAATATATCATTCTGAGATGCACTGCATCTTTAGTGGTTGACTATTAACAGTTCGCTACTGTGCTTTCCTCTTTGATCGATCGGTAACCAGACATAATGTGGACCCCATGATGTCGTCTACCTAATTCCTCAAAGACGATGGAGTCTGAAGTTTGTCTTATATCTTGTGTTGTTTATGACTTCTGCCAAGTCACCGATTACTTGCTTCTTGGATTTCCTTGCTTTGTTATTTAACATTCATATATACATGTTCATCTATATGTTATACTTACATTGCCTATTAAAACCACTTTTACTATGCAGAATACATTTCTGATACTGTCACTTCTTTTCTCAATTTACATCTCTCTATTTAAAACGTAGAAATAATTATTAAAATCTATGACAAGAGAGGTGATTTTAATTTTGATATTGTTATTATCCCCACTTAGATGGGGATGTTCCCCAACCTACGTCTTATACGGTCTATGTTTCTCGGGGATATCGTTATTTACACGTATGGAAGTTCGTTGCACTCTAGATCCTAGTTTAAATCCAGAGAGGCATTTTTGTCACTGACTGTTCCAAGATAGTAGCCCGTTTGTCAACCCGTCTGTATTTGTGATGTAACATGCTTTGCTTATTAACATTGCAACTTGTTTGCTTTAATGCGAGTTTTGATTGACTGTGTTCTGTGAGAGCTACATGATCTGCTCGGCTTTTATACCTCCTTTTATTTGTTAGATCATATAACCTGGCGAGGATATTTTTATTTACACTGTCCCGTTTTATCAGAATGACACTATGGAAAGAGTGATGTTTGGTACACCCTAGAACCTTGTTTAAATCCCAGGGGCTGTTTTGCCACTGACCGCTCCAAGACGATAGGCCTATAGTCAACACAAATGCTAAGTGTAACTGTATTGAGGAATATAGGAATCATGTCTCCGCTTTGGTACTTTTCTCTCGAGTTATCAGAATCAGATTATATACTTTGTATTTTCCGAATCATTAAATGTTGCATTTTAAAAAAAAGAATTTCGTTATACTAGTATATATGTTATTTTACCAATTTTCCATATTGAAACCAATGTTAAAAAATATCACATAGTGTTGTGATTTCTTTTTTCACTTTAATTTACTTATCCGATATGGTAATAATGTAGTCTAATACATGATACATATGTTTCACTAAATGATAAGAATACTAAACTTCAAGCCTTTTGTATTTGTGATGTCGTTTGCATTTTTTATTACTTTTGCATTCTCCTTTATGTGTTTGCGTGTTTGTTTTTTGTGTTTTGTGGTTGACTGTCGTTCTTGAATGCTGCTTTCCCTGTCCGATATTTTTATCTTTCTTTAAGTATTTTTTATTGGTATCATCAATTATTTATATATAAACCTCCTTATTTAATAGCTAGGAATGAACCCAAAGTTTAATGGAAACATCCGTACAGCTGTTAAAGTATTCCACAATTTAATGTTAATCTCGTTATAGCTTTTAATTGGAACTGATTTAAGATCTTGCTTTGTTAAAATCTAACATGCGTTTGTTTTATGTAATAAAACGCCCTTGTGAGTGAGTTTATCACTACGTGTTTCTTACGGAACTAATAATGTTAACGTGTTTTTATATCATGGGCGCATTAGTTTCTCGGAAATGTTTTGTTAAAGAATATTCAATTATATTTGACGTTCCAGGATAATTCCGTAAGCTGTAATCCATATTAGATTTTAAAATGTATCAGCGTTACTAGACTATTGATTTTAGATTGAAATAAAATGTTCATTAATGGCTTAAATATAATACTTTTTGATAATTGTTCGACAAACATTGTTTACTAGTTTAGAAATAATACATCTGTTCTAATCGATTATCAGAAACTAGTGATACGACGTAACCTAGTAATAAATTAGTGATACGACAGTAAACCACGAGACAAGGAAAATCATATGCATACAATCTGTGAAAATCATAGCTCTTATGTTTTTATTTTCTGTACTTACCACAGCACTATGATGCGGCCGGTAGCAAATATAGGTAGATGGGCGTCACGACATAATGCAATGACTGCATAAACAACCGCCCTATTTCAATTGACTTAACCTTAAATACCACACGTACATGTATAAATCTCATCAAAGAGAAGGATATCATGCAGTTATGGTCCTTTTTTGTAACAACTGTACATTTCCAAACATGTATTTAGTTTCCTTATTAATTCCCTGTCTAATATACACTTCATTCATTGAAGCCCATTTCGTTGTATTTAGAGAGTGCTGAGTCCGTCGTGTTTTACCTGCTGGGGAAGTACAACATCAACATAAAGAAATATAAAAAGATCGGACAGGGAAAGTAGCATTCAAGGAGGACAGTTAACCACAAAACACAAAAACAAACACGCAAACAGTCAAACAAGAAGGCAAAAGTAATAATAAATGCAAATGACATCACAAACACAAAAGGGTTGACAATAGGTTACCGCCTTGGAACGGTCAGTGGCAAAGTAGGTCATTGGAGGTTTAAACCGGTTCTAGGATGCACCAAACCTTACACTCACCCTACTGTCATCTCATTAAAACAGGACAGTGAAAATAAAGAAATCCCCGTAATGGTATAATCTAATCTCTAACCAACAACGCAGCATCAATAGGCAATATAAGTAAAACACAAATATGCTCGTGTAAATATAATACAAAAAAACAATAGCCTAGAAAGCCACAATGAAGGTACTCAGTGACTTGGCAGAAGTCAGAGCAACACGAGAATAAACCATTAAGGGTACGACAAGAAATATCATAGGCAAAAATCAAACGTCACCGTCCCAATGGGCTTTAGGTAGGCGTCATCATAGGGTCCACAGCCTGTCCGGTCATCGTACAATTAAAGAGGAAAGCATAGTGGCGAACTGTAAAAGGGTCCACCACCAAGCATGCAGTACTTTATTCCATGGAGTTATAACCTTTGACAATTAAAGGGTCTGACGTTTTCCTGACCACTTTACAAAAGTAATGATCTGTTAGTATTACAACACATTTCATGGTTGGTGATTGACCCCTCTACATTCATTCACTAAGCTTCACTTTGCTCTGAACCCCTGAAAGGGAAAGGGAAATTTGGTGCCTGAACTGTTGTCCCTCAAGTGTTCTTGGCCTCAACTGTTGTCCCTCAAGTATTCTGGTCGTAAATTGTTTTTCCCTTTGGTTTTAACTGCTGTGGTTGTTCGGTACAATTCTGGATACATCCTGAGGTGTTTCGTATTATGCGTTTAGATAGTTTTACAATAACATATACGTGTATCGATTCCTAATTTCTCTTGATGTGGATTTTATTGTTAGAGATTTGCTTTACACTGTCTTGTCAATTTGAGCGCTAAAGATAGGACAATAGCGTGGTTGTGTGCACATAAAATCGATTTATAGCTACCAGTGGGAATTACTGCATACTGACTGAAGTCGTTAACCCTATATTTTCACCACTCATTGTGTTGTGTATTTTATCTTGCATTGTATATTAAATGTGATCTGTGTTGGTGGTACATTGCAGACGGTCCCATTGTGTTTGTGTTCTGTGATTGCAATAGGACCATTTTTCTTATTTTAGGATTTTAATCTTATTGATGGAAATTAACTCATTTTGGAGTAGTGTATAATTGTATTAATATGCAATGTTAAACATTCCACGATGAACGTGATATCAAACAACAGGTCATGGATGGTGCTTAATGAAATGTGTATCATTTCCATTTATAAATTTGTTTAGAGTGGCGCCCGGTAATCTTGCTTTATTTCTACCCAAGATAATTTTGAAAGCAAAACTACTTTTCCATATAACCTAAACCTACTGACGACGAGTTATAGATATAATTGACGTATTTTGAGAATCAAATCTCTATATAGAGAATATAAACGGCTTAACCGGCCAGGCCGAGCCCCAAAGCTGGAGTGTTGCTTTAACAACTCTTAATTCTTTTTTCAGATATTTAATCACGGGTATTTTAAGAACACGTGAAAATTGTTATACTTTTAATTGGCACATATGCATTAGTATATGACCTGAGCACTGGTTAGAGTTTCGATGAACAGTTCTGTAGTGAAGTTAAATCGCAATCGGAACAAAGTCCTAGGAGTTGAGCACACAAACTTACTTTCAGAAATTCAGAAAATTTACAAATTCAAAGTTAATTAGGATCCAACTATAATAACATAAATCGCAATTCAAAACCGTATTGCCCCTAACATTAGCGCCAGGGCGCAAAGCAAAATGCCGAGGGGACGACCTTATAAAATATATATTTAATATATTTTCACTTTATTGACATTTGATTATTGTGGATACTCGTATCTACCTGTCGAGTCATCGCACAGTCAAAGAAAACGATAAACTCTTCTGATAATTTTGTTAAACAATTAACAACAACAGCAACAACAAAACATATACTTTATTTCATTCAGTTTACATTTTGCATGGTAGCAACATGAGGGAAAATTGCAGTTACATTTTTTTCCATTGACGGGTACAAGGGTACAATGGTACAATCAAGGTTTAGCATAAGCATGGGTAATGAGATAAGAGTAGAACGGTACAGCAGTGGGTTGAGTGACGTGAGTGGAGAAAACTTGGGATAGGGGGTTAGATGTGGGGTGTGGAAGAAATATGCGTGCTATAAGTAATAATATACCATTGAATAATAATAATAATAATAATAATAATAATAAATAATAATAATAACGCATGCACAGTGCGTACAGTATAGATAAGGTGACCGACGTAGTCCATCTCTTTCTAAAAGCGAAAGTGAGAGAGATAGGTTCTGGAGGTCGATAGGGTTCGATTTGGTAATGTGGTCTCTGTGTCTTTATCCTATCATATCCAAAACGCTGAGATGGTTAAGTCATGTAATTTCGCGTAGAGAGGATAGGATAGTAAAGAGTGTATGAAAATCACCCTATGATAGAAGTCAGGTTGTGATAGTCCTTCTCGTAGAAGAGTGGTTAATTCTCTTATATCTAATACAGTCGTTGTGTTTTAGCAATATGTATTCTCAGATAACGTTTCCACACATATCTTCTTAAAATAGTTTTCACTGACACTGGCAGGTCTGCCAAATCGTCTGATAAATGTGACAGCAACCATTCCAATGACAGAAGATTATTTCCTGAAAGTGACGTATACACATTAAATCATGTCAATCCGGTATTTTAATTACGAGCTCGTACAGCCTCAGCACTTATTATATAGCTTCAAGTTTGTATTTGATGAATATAAAACCGGGATAAAAGAATTGTTGAATTTGTAATTGGATTAGATTTCAAAGATTTAATTTCAGTTGACGAGAATGTGGTCCAGAGGGTATAATACTCAACAAGTCTCAACAAGGCTCAACATGGCTAACGTTTTTGATACAGTCGCTTCGTTTCTCGATTACATGTACATTTCTCTATTAAAATTGGAGAAATAGTTAGCAAAATCTATGACAAAAAAAATGATATTCATATTGCTATTGTTAACTCCCCGGATGCGCCCTATGGTTCTCGGCTGATCCGTTTGCCTTTTGTAGTCGAGTTGCGGACTTAAATAATTGTAATAGTAATAATAACTAAGAAGCTACTCCATCAGGGCTACCGTTACCATAAACCTCATAACCCATATTCTAATTTTATTATCGTAGCCCTTGTCAGCTTTTAAAATATAAAAGTAATTGAAAAAACGAGATATAGGGTCCTAAAGAAACCACGGCGTCTGAACGCAATGGCATAGTAGGTCCGAAAGTACTGCAAACAAGGACTTGATAATACAATGAAAGAGACATAAAACAACAGAAAGGGTGGTGAATACAGGTTTACCGACTTGGAACGGTCAGTAGGCAATAAGGCTTACTGGTTAGCTTGAATCGATTTTATATGCTCACAATCCTAGCTATTATCCTGTCCTCAGCGCCCAAATAGACAAGACATTGTAAACAAAACTATATCCCATCAAAATAAATTCTCTAACAATAAAGTCCACATTCAGAGAAACTAACTAAAGAAACACATACAAAATAATAAACTGACTAGTGTTATTTTTACTGGTCCTTTGGGACCAACGAGCCCAATATAGGTGGCTTTGAAGTAGAATACCCCTTAAGCCGGTGCTAGGGGGCGTGAGAGGTGTTGCTTCTACATTACTTCTCATGAAGATACTCAATAAAACCGAGTCTGCTGCTTTATTCTCTTAATTGTGTTTGTTGCTCCAAAAGGATCACCTCAGTATTTATAAGGTGACTCAATTTACAAACTTCGTGAAAATCTGTAACATGCTTTGCTTATTAACATTGCAACTTGTTTGCTTTAATGCGCGTTTTTGTTGACTGTGTTCTGTGAGAGCTACATGATCTTCTCGACTTTTATACCTTCTTTTATTTGTTAGATCATATAACCTGGCGAGGATATTATGTTTTATTTACACTGTCCCGTTTTATCAGAATGACACTATGGTAAGAGTGATGTTTGGTGCACTCTAGCACCTTGTTTAAATGACCGCTCCAAGACGATAGGCCTATAGTCAACACAAATGCTAAGTGTAACTGTATTGCTGAATATAGGAATCATGTCTCCGCTTTGGGACTTTTCTCTCGAGTTATCGTAATTTTATCAGAATAAGATTATATACTTAGTATTTTCCGTATCATTAACTGTTGCATTTTAAAAAGAAGAATTTCCTTATACTAGTATATATGTTATTTTACCAATTTTCCGTATTGAAACCAATGTTAAAAAATATCACATAATGTTGTGATTTCTTTTTTCAATTTAATTTGTGTTAGAACTTATCCGATATGGTAATAATGTAGTCTAATACATGATACATATGTTTCACTAAATGATAAGAATACTAATAAATACGGATAAAGGTGATCCTTTGGGAGCAACAAACAGAATTAAGAGAATAAAGCAGCAGACTCAGTTTTATTGGATCTCTCTTTATCATAAAATATACATGTGAAATACTGGAGTAATTAATACTTTCTTATATCAGTGTCGAGCTAGGAATTGCAGGATATCAACTATTAAATGGATTTAAACAAATATAAGTTTAAAAACAAGTTTTTTAAAGAAGTTTACTAAGTTTTTTTGAGTAATGTGAGAACCCCTGCTGGGTAGTTGTGCTAGTAACAGCTAAATTTATCAGTCAAAGATTTCAAATCAACCACATGCTGTGAAATAAGGCTGCTGGCATCTTGGCCAGTGTTCGGATTGTGAGACCTAATACAGTGCTTAGAGACAAACATGTGTCTGTAGGAAACAGAATGTAATATGTTCTGAATAGGGAGTTCAATTTTATGGAATGCAAATACATGTGTCATCCATTTAATCAATTATATACAAACTTGGATTAAGTGGACCTCCTATGGGGACAAGCACAGACATGGTTTGCAACTAAGTTCTGTTTTTCAATATAAAAACCAAAACAAAAATAACAAGTGTAATAACAAAAAAGAAAAAGAAAGTGCTCATTAAGTGTTCCATGTTGATGACCATAATAATGTCATCATGAACATCTTAAAACAAAATAGTAAAAATAAGAAGCCAGTCTAATGAATCTTAAAGTATTTAATTAATACCACAATCTCAGTAAATCAAAATGATAAACCACGTAGATGAAGAAGTGTCCTTCAAAGTGAGACCCCAAACGGAAGATTCTTTCCTGTTCAGTGAGAATTCTCAGCATGATGATACAACACTTTCGCCAATCCAGTCTGAATCGCAGTCTAAACTTCAGCAAGATGACACAACACATTCGCCAATTTATTCTCAATCTCAGTCTTTATTTACCGGGCAATCAACCCCAGTAAAGAGGATATCTGCAACAGCAAAGGAAGAGAGAGTAAGAGATCGATTTAATGGTATATTATTCCATGTCATACCAAGTGATGGACAACTTACGATACTGTTTTCCACCAAAGACCTCTACAACAAGTTCTTAGCGTCGGTTGAAAAAGAACTGCATGCAAGACGCATAAGTGATACAAGGATAACATACACCACGCATATTCGTGGCATGTGGTGTACTTTAACTAGTGACAGTAATGCAGAATCAATTATCGTCACCGGACCCGCATACATGCAATGGAGAGAAACAAATCTCACAAGATTAGCAACAAGGCTTTTCCAACATTATGCTGGTGAAATAGATGCTGATATCAGCAATGCATATATGTCAAAGACATCTACCCCGACTGTGGCAGGACAACATGCATCTTCTTCATCACCAGTATCGCGAGTAGAGACACAGGATGCACAGCCAGAGTCAAATCAATCTTTAATATCTGGGATCAGCGCTCAAGTTGCAGAACTTCAACAAATTAGTAAAAAACGGCATGAACAGCTCTGTTGTGTAAACAGAAAAAATGACACTTTAATGCATAGATCTCTGGAAGTATACAGATCTCACTCAGCCCATGAATTATCAGAGACCACCCTTGGTGATAAATATTTGACGATAAACACCACCACGTGTGAGGACCCTAAAGTGATTCCAGGTTGTGCTCCATGTACCTGCAGCGAGACTCTTACTAAGAACCAAGCAGAATCAACACATTCAGGAACTGAACAAAGTAAAGAACTAAAAAAAACAAAATAAAGGTGACAAATCAGGTTCGAAATTGATGAAAACTCAGAAGAAAACACTACAAAACCAGGCCACAACTCAAAAACAAAGCCGAACATTAATCATTGGTGACTCCATCTTATCCGGTGTAAATATAAAAGGCTTAAATGATAATGTTGAATGTCAACCCATTCCTGGTGCAACTATTGACACTATTATTAACAAAATTCAAATTTTCGAAACGACAAAATTTGATAATATTGTAGTGTACGTTGGTGGCAACAATGCGTCAAGACATACAGACTTGTAATATTTCGAAGAAAAATATGACCAACTTGTTGCATACATAAAATGTCAAAACTCAAACTGTGCAATATACCTATGTACGTCATGTCCGTGAGGTGATACTGACGTCAAGGATGTCAATGAAGTCATTACACAAGTCAGTCATACAACTAAAATCAAGATTATTGATATCAATTCAGCTTTCTATGACAAGCAACAGCAACTGAGATCCCATTTCTACAAACCACGCGACAATATTCACCTATCAAGATCCGGCATCAAACGTGTACTTGGAAATATAAACCAACATCTCCATATTGTGGACAACTTTAAAAATCGGTCTTCCCCATCAGTCAATATGCCGGACCAGCGATGTATGAAATGCGGCCTAACAAATCATACAACAGCAGAATGTCGACACCAAAACCAAGTCCAATGTTTTAAGTGCAAGTTCAACGGCCACAAAGATTCATCGGGTTTGTGTTGGAAGAAATAGGACAGTGGAACATTAGATGAAAGTTTTACGTCAAATAGGTACATTGTATTGGACTGTATATGTGATAAATGTAATCGAACAAAGTGTTTTTGTATGTCGATAAACGATGAACACATTAATCAGTCAAAAAGTTTTTGCATTATGATAGAACAATAATTGAAGAAGAAATTTTAACCGATCAAAATGACCAACACGACAGTTATGACTTATCAACACTGTATGACACTTCTTATCAACATAACAGTAACATATACCATGATATAACACTTGATGAAAATTTGAATTACGATGTTACTTCATCCATCAATACCCAAAACTCTTTAAATTAGGGTTAACATGCAAAGGCTTTAAAATAGGCCACATTAATATTCAAGGCATACAAAATAAAAATGATATTCATATTTTTGGACTAAGTGAAAGAAAGCTTAAATGTTTTTATCCTGATAACTTCTATCAACTAGACAACTATCAGTTATTTAGAAAAGACAGAGTAATTTCAAAAGAACGAAAGGAAGAAGGGGGTGGAATTATTGTCTATGTAAGGAGAGAATGAGTGATATTGAGACGAACGAAATTGAATGTTTATGGTTAGAAGTGTTTCCAAAAAATTCGAAGAGGTTTCTGGTAGGTATGATTTACAGGCATCCAAATGAAACTATTTTATGGAATGAAAATTTTGAAAATTTTATAGAAAAGGTAATAGAATCACAAAAAGAGATGTATTTGTTAGGAGATTTTAATAGGGACCTGTTAAATGAACAGATAAAAAAGTCATGGTTAGAATATATGGAAACCATTTGGTCTATTTCAAAAGGTAACTAAAGTTAACTAGGAAAGCCACATATTTAAAAAACCCTGATAGATGATATATACTGCAATGTGCAAGCAAATATTAGTTCTATCGATGTCCCTCACATAGGATTAAGTGACCACTTTCCTATATTTCTTACTCGAAAAACAAATTGTGCACAGTCTAAATTGTCGCATCATACTATATCATACCGGTCTTAATTTTTTTTTAATGAGGACAATTTCATACACGATCTGCAGTCTGCACCATGGGATATAATCAAAGTATTTGATAACACAAACGAAATTGTAGACACATGGTCATCTTTGTTTTTGAATATTATAGACAAACATTTGCCCCACGAAATCACATAGGGTAAAGTATAAACAACAGCCAAAGTGGATAACTTCTGATATTATTGATACCATAATGAAAAGAGATAGATACAAATCATTAAATGATGAAAATCAATACCAAATATGGCGAAATAAAGTTGTTACACTTATTAAACAATCCAAAAAAAGCACAATATTCAGCTTTGATAATAGAAAACAATAATAAACCTGGTAGGGTATGGAAATTATTCAAAGAAATAGGAGTCAATAAAAGAAATAGCAACTCAAATATTCCTTCACTTAAAAATTGATGAAAATGAGATCAATGAATGGAGCAAAATTGCAAAATAAATTTAATAGGTTCTTCGTTTCAGTAGCTTCAAACATAAAAGAACCTGTTGTAAGGTCAGAATTTGAAAAAACCTAAATCTTTCTGTGATAGCAGGGTTGCTATGGTAAAGCCTGTTTCGCCACTGACAGTTCGAGGCGGTGCCCCTATTGTAAAGCCTGTTTTGCCATTGACACTTCGAGGCGGTGCCCCTATTGTAAAGCCTGTTTTGCCACTGACAGTTCGAGGCGGTGCCCCTATGGTAAAGCCTGTTTCGCCACTGACCAGTTCGAGGCGGTGCCCCTATTGTAAAGCCTGTTTCTCCACTGACAGTTCGAGGCGGTGCCCCTATTGTAAAGCCTGTTTTGCCATTGACACTTCGAGGCGGGTGCCCCTATTGTAAAGCCTGTTTTGCCACTGACAGTTCGAGGCGGTGCCCCTATGGTAAAGCCTGTTTCGCCACTGACAGTTCGAGGGCGGTGCCCCTATTGTAAAGCCTGTTTCTCCACTGACAGTTCGAGGCGGTGCCCCTGTTGTAACATTTTTATGTTTGTGGGGTCACATATTCTCCTCTATTTTTTTCTTATAATTGTTGTGTTAGATTTGTATGTGTTTAAGGTTGACTGCGTTCTGTGAATGCTAACATTTGCTGTTCGACTGTTATCCTTACTCTCATTACAAAATAAGAGGTGTGCACGTTCGATTGTGACGTTTTCGAGAGGAAATAACATATAGATATGCAAATCGAACAGGAAAAGTAGCATTAAAGGACGACAGTCAACCACCAAAAACACAGAAACAAAGAACAACTATATATAAGAATGAATAAAAGGCAAAATTAAACATCACAAATACAAAATGGTTGACAATAGGGCTACCGCCTTGGAATGGTTAGGCCGCTGGGGGTTAAACAAGGACCTAGGATACACCAAACCTTACACTTACCCTAATGTCATCCCAATAAAACGGGACAGTGTAAATAGAGAAATCCCCGCCATGAACTATTCTCTAACCAACAAGGCAGCATTAATAGGCAATATAAGTAAAACACAAAGATTCTAGTGTATATATAAATACAAAAAACAAAACAAACAATAGCCTAGAAAGCCACAAAGAAGACACTAAAGCTTTTTGGCAATAGCCAGATAAACAAGAGAATAAACTATTAAGGGCACGAGACAAGACTGCAGACAAACATCAAACGTCACGGTCCTTTTGGGCTTTAGGTAATAAGGAATAAAGGCATATGACGTCACAAACACAACAAAGGTTGACAATAGGGCTACCGCCATGGAACGGTCAATGGCAGAAAAAGGCCGCTTGGGGCTTGACAAGGTGATGCATCAAAACGTCACATTTATCCTACTGTCATCCCGATGTAAATAAAGAAATCACCCCATTAACTATTCTCTAACCTACCAGCATTAATAGGCAATATAAGTAAATCACAAAGATGCTCGTGTATATATAAATTCAAAATCAAGTAGCATATAAAGCCACAAAGAAGGTACTCAGTGACTTGGCAGAAGCCAGAGCAACACGAGATTAAACCATTGAGGGCACAAGACAAGATTGCAGACAAACATAAAACGTCACCGTCCTCACCGAAACACATATAACACTATTTTATTAAGTTTATCAACAAGGGTTTTTAGTCCAATCAAGGAATATTAAGTTTTATAAATCACTAGCGATATTTGTTAAACGACGCAAGTTAAAATTTCAAATGAAAATATGAATTATTAAAAAAAATATAATTCTTTGAAAAGTGGCCGATTATAAAAGTTGAGTAGTGTAGAGGCGAGCTGTTAATAGTTCCACCGCAAAACAACAGCAATCAAACGCAATGGCACCGGAAATCCGCATTGCACTATACCCCCGAAAAATGAGCATTATTTAAAATGTCAGTGAAAAGGACAATAGGTGACATAAATATTGGTGAAGTCAGGGTTACCGAGTTGGGTCGGTCAGTAGGCAATAAGGCATACAGGTTAGCTTAAATCGATTTCATGTGTAATGTTCCTCGTTATTAGCCTGTATTCAGCCCACAAATTTACAAAACAGTGTAAATAAAAGTACATACCATCAACAGTTAATCCCTTACAATTAAGTCCACATCCTAAACCTAACCCTAACCTCACTTTTATCCTACTGTCATCTCAATAAAACGGGACAGTGTAAATGAAGATACCCCGGCCAGGTTATGTACTCTCACAAACAAGGCAACACAAATAGGCAATAAAAGTAAAACACAAAAATGATATTTTATGATTAATATAAAAAACCAGAAGCCTAGAAAGCCACAACGCAAGTACTCAATGACTTGGCAGAGACCAGAGCAACAAGTGAACAAACCGTTAAGGGGACGACAAGACTAGATTTAAGACAAATATCAAACGCTACCAGTTTCATGGCTTCACAGAAGCCAGCGGCCTTTTTTGCCACTGACCGTTCCAAGGCGGTATCCCTATTTTCAACCCTTTTTGTGTTTGCGAAATGATATGCCTTTATTCCTCTAGACGTGTGTCTTTTTCAAACAAACAAAGCCTTCATTGAAACATTTGTCATACTATCGCGACCTTTTGCTGCCTAAGGTTTTGCCGCTGCTATAATTTTAGTAGTATGTATGAAATCATTAGAAATCGAGAGATGAAGGTCAAGGAATGCTGAAGTGGTATCCAAAGTGTTGGCTTTATTCAACGTAAGCTCTACTTGTTGACATGTAGGTAACAATATGATCCACGAACGGATTATCAACACTGATTATGCCATCTAGATACCGAGATGTAAATGCTTCAATAATGTCACGCTGGTTAGTAGGTGACAAACTGGACATAACATCTCTTTCATAGAAATAAAAAACAACCAAAATTCTCCACATTGAAACCAATTTTAAAAATTTCACATAATCAACAATTATTTAAATACCGGTAAATAAATGAATAAACGCGATTCGTCTGTAATTTTAATATTGAGGATTTTTATAGAGGCATCTACAGCGTATACAGTGGCATCTACAGCGTATACAGTAATTTCAGAAACATAGGAAAGAAAATACAGATTGATCTGCAGTATTGTTTTATTTCTAGGGAAGATATATCTAGATCAAGTCCCATATGGTTCAAGAATAGGAGTGTCACGAATAAACTGCATCCACTGTTGGTTTCTTACAAAACATATTCTATTCCGCGTCATTTTACGGCGCTGATCGCAACCAAAGAAGGGGTCGATCCTTACAGATAGCGGGAAGTATACAGTACTGGTTCTAACAAGGAAAGGTGTGTGGTTTGCTCCCATTAAAATTTCGACCGAAAATGAAATACAATTTGATGCATACGGCGTAAACACTATTAAACAGCAACAAAAGCAATCAAAGACGAGAACGCGCATTTCCAAAACTTCCAAAAAGAAGACCGGGAAGAATGATTATAAATTATTGATTTCAAATGCAGTAAAATAACTGTACTAATTTATGGAAATAATTTTAGCTCCATAAGTTTTGTATTTTAAGTACATGTAGTTCTAAGTGTTCCCTTTCTTTTGTGAAAAACGGGCCAAAAAGGAAGCCACTTCTATAGTGATGCAGTACAACCAATCAATTTTGTTATCTGTTCATCCCACAGAGATTGTATGACATTATTATATATGGATTTATTGGGGGATTTCTTTATTTACACTGTATCGTTTTATAGGAATGACAATAGGATAAGATATGTTTGTTGCATCCTAGAACCAGGGTTAAACCCCTAGTGGCCGTTTTGGCCACCGACCGTTCCAAGACTGTAGCTCTATAAGCAACCCCTTTATATTGATGATGTTATATACCTTAACGTGTATTCAGCCTTGTAAGTCGTGTTTGTTTCTATGTGGATGACTGTGTCCTTGAATGCTACATTTCCTGTCGACTTTTATATCTACTATAAGTACTGAACATAGTCTATTTTCCATTTTTCCTCATTCCGATGAGCTATAGTTATGAACTATTGTTCATAATTGGAACACTATTTCCTTCTATCAATAAACTAGATTCTAGTAGGACAGTGGATTTAGCCGCATTAATGAACTGGAGTAACACGGGATTCGTCTGTATATTTTAAAGCTGTGTCTTAGCACCATAATCAAATAGATGAAACAAATATCGCTTCCACTCGCTCCTACTTATTGCGTTGCAATTAATTCCATTTTAATATACTCCTCAAAATAAATTAGGGACCATCCCTTCTTTTTGTTTGTATCATTGCACACGTTTAAACACACATGGCATTCCAAAAATTGAAACTGTTTCGTGTTTATTTATTCTTTAGGAACATTTTACACCAAAAGAAATTTAATTTGAAAATTCAAATTTGGAAATTGCAATAAAATGCTTTTTTTTCCAGAAATGTTAGTTGGTACTATTTTCGTGACTATTGATTCCTTAACAAAAAATTGTCACCATTTTCTTTAGAATAACTCTATAGATAAGCGTGCAGTGTCAAATAAGCAAGGAGATCTTGAAAATATTTAATGGGATAGAATATCATCGTTTTTTCAAAACTGTTCGGTGTATGCATTTAAACTGTCAAAGGTTATTCAATTTCGGGGTAAATTTAAATTTCGCTTCCATAGTTCCATTGTTAGTGATGGAAAGTAATGAATAAATTGACAAAAACATATTGAAACTTTTAGTATTGTTGTTTTGGGGCAAATTAATGATTTTTAGAAATTATCAAAAAGCTCGGACTCCTTTTAATTGACAGAACAATGTATATCAACATTTTGTTCTTTCCTCTAATGTAGAAGATCTGATAATGACCAGTTTAATGTAACATTGAAAATGGTATGTCGTTAATTTCACTGGTAAGCATATGGAGAAATATTCTTGCGGTCCTTAACTAATTTTGAGGAGTATATAAACCTCCTTAATCATAGCTAGCAATGAACCCAAAGTTTAATAGAAACATCCGTACAGCTGTTAAAGTATTCCACAATTTAATGTTAATTTCGTTATAGCTTTTAATTGGAACTGATTTAAGATCTTGCTTTGTTAAAATCTAACATGCGTTTGTTTTATGTAATAAAACGCCCTTGTGAGTGAGTTTATCACTACGTGTTTCTTACGGAACTAATAATGTTAACGTGTTTTTATATCATGGGCGCATTAGTTTCTCGGAAATGTTTTGTTAAAAAATATTCAATTATATTTGACGTTCCAGGATAATTCCGTAAGCTGTAATCCATATTAGATTTTAAAATGTATCAGCGTTACTAGACTATTGATTTTAGATTGAAATAAAATGTTCATTAATGGCTTAAATATAATACTGTTTGCTAATTGTTCGACAAAAATTGTTTACTAGTTTAAGAAATATTACATCTGTTCTAATCGATTATCAGAAACTAGTGATACGACGTAACCTAGTAATATATTCGAAGGAAATTAGTGATACGACGGTAAACCAAGAGACAAGGAAAATCATATGCATAACATCTGTGAAAATCATAGCTCTTATGTTTTTATTTTCTGTACTTACCACAGCACTATGATGCGGCCGGTAGCAAATATAGGTAGGTGGGCGTCACGACATCATGCAATGACTGCATAAACAACCGCCCTATTTCAGTTGACTTAACCTTAAATACCACACGTACATGTATAAATCTCATCAAAGAGAAGGATATCATGCAGTTATGGTCCTTTTTTGTAACAACTGTACATTTCCAAACATGTATTTAGTTTCCTTATTAATGCCCTGTCTAATATACATTTTATTCATTGAAGCCCATTTCGTTGTATTTAGAGAGTGCTGTGTCCGTCGGTTATTACCTGCTGGGGAAGAACAACATCAACATAAAGAACTATAAAAAAGATCGGACAGGGAAAGAAGCATTGAAGGACAGACAACTACAACACACAGAAACAAACACGCAAACAGACAAACAAGAAGGCAAAAGTAATAATAAATACAAACGACATCACAAACACTTACTGGTTGACAATAGGGCCACCGCCTTGGAACGGTCAGTGGCAAAGTGCACCAAACCTCACACTTACCCTACCTCATCCCATTAAAACAGGACAGTGTAAATAAAGAAATCCCCGCCATGATCTAATCGCTATATACCGGGCGCCACTCTAAACAAATTTTTAAATAGAAATGATAACACATTTCATTAAGCACCATCAATGACCTGTTGTTTGATATCACGTTGATCGTGGAATGTTTAACATTGCATATTAATATAATTATACACTTCTCCAAAATGAGTCAATTTTCATCAATAAGATTAAAATCTTAAAATGAGAAAAATGGTCCTATAGCAAACACAGCACACAAACACAATGGGACCGTCTGCAATGTACGACCAGCACAGAGAACATTTAATGTCAATGCAAGATAGAATAACAACACAATGAATGGTGAAGACAGGGTTAACGACTTCAGTCAGTATGCAGTAATGCCCACTGGTAAGTATAAGTCGACTTTATGTGAACACAACCACGCTATTGTCCTATCTGCAGCGCTCAAATTGACGAAGTAAAGGAAATCTCTAACAATAACATCCACATCCAGAGAAATTAGGAATCGATACAATATAAACGCATAATACGAAACACCTCAGGATGTATCCAGAATTGTATCGAACATCCACAGCAGTTGAAACCAAAGGGAAAACCAATTTACGACCAGAACACTTGAGGGACAACAGTTCAGGCCAAGACCACTTGAGGGACAACAGTTCAGGCACCAAATTTCCCTTTCCCTTTCAGGGGTTCAGAGAGAGAAAAGCAAAGTGAAGCTTAGTGACTGAATGTAGAGGGGTCAATCACCTATCATGAAGTGCGTTGTAATATTAAAGGGTCATTAATTTTGTAAAGTGGTCAGGAAAACGTTAGAACCCTTTAATTTTTTAAGTTTATAACTCCATAAAATAAGGTACTGCATGCTTGGTGGTGGACCCTTTTACAGTTTGCAACTATGCTTTCATCTTAATAGTACGATGACCGGACTGGCTGTTGACCCTATGATGACGCCTACCTAAAGCTCATCGGGACGGTGGCGTTTGATGTTTGTCTATGATCTTTCTTGTCGTGCCCTTAATGGTTTATTCTCTTGTTGCTCTGGCTTCTGCCAAGTCACTGAGTACCTTCATTGTGACTTTCTAGGCTATTTTTTTTTTATTATGTTTACACGAGCATATTTGTGTTTTACTTATATTGCCTATTGATGCTGCCTTGCTGGTTAATATTTCTACCCAAGATCATTTTGAAAGCAAAAATGAGATAAAGGATCCTATAGAAACCACAGCGTCCGAAACTCGTTTCGGAACTTTCTGTGTTATATGATTTCCATATGGAAAAATCGTTTTCCATATAACACAGACAGTTGAAGTAGCTATCACACCAACAACAACCAAATGTTACATATGTTTACCGTTTCTAAACCTTTTGAGGACGAGCTATAATTTACATATTTTGAGAATCCAATCTCTATATAGAGAATATATACGGCTTTAACCCGCAAGGCCGAACCCCAAAGCTGGAGTGTTAATTTAACAACTCTTAATTCTTTTTGAAGATATTTAATCACGGGTATTTTAAGAACCCGTGAAAAATGCTATACTTTTAATCGGCACATATGCATTATTATATGATCTGAACACTGGTTAGAGTTTCGATGAACAATTTTGTAGTGCAATTTTGAGGTTATTTGTCGGGTTAGTTTCTTTAAAACTATTGGAACGTTTTATAGAAACTGTCTTTAATTTCAAAATGTGTGAAGTTTAATCGCAATCGGAACAAAGTCCTATAGTTCTTGAGCTGGCTGTAGACCCCCCTCCCCCCCAGGGGGAATTTTGTAGGGTATGATTTTCTGAAAGAACATACATTAAGCTTCAAAATGAGACATGTGTGCCATCTGAGCGTTGGGGCTTTAGTGAGTTTTGGGGGAAAACGTTGCGTTTTTAGACGAAAATCGCCAAAATCTGGAATTATTTTTTAGATAAAGAATGGAATATGTTAGAACCAATTTGAATAGATGGAATCTTTCTCGGAACGGATCTCTACATGTCCCACTATATAATTTATGGATCCGATACTTAAATATTGAGATTTTGGGTAAAAATGTTAAAAAATTGAATAAAATCGCTGATTTCTGTAATACATTGGGGGTATTTAATTAAAAATTAGAAATATATCTAATACAATAGAAAAAAGAAATATTGTAACCTTTTTGGGCAGGGCAAGGTCAAGTGGTTAAAAAGAAAAAAGTTCCAAACCGCATGATGTTTGGAAATGCCTTAATTTTGGGGCGAAAAATGTGTATTTTTGTCAAAAATTGCCGGAATCAGGAATTATTTTTTAAAATTAGTTTGAACATAAACTGATCAAATTGAAGCAATAAAATGTTGTACAGCATATATATTCAAGTTTTTCCTGGCATCATATATAACATATGTGCTCAAATATTGGCATTTTAGGGCAAAATGTTGGAAAAAATGACAAAACTCACTGATTTCTTTAATCCATTTTGGGTATTGGGTTAAAATTTAGAAAAAAATAATTTAATACAATAGAATAAAGACATATTGTAACATTTTGGATAGACAAAGGTCCAATAATTAAGTAGAAAAAATTCATGAACCATATGATGTTTAAAATATTGCCTTAATTTTCAGGCGAAAAATGTGTATTTCCGTAAAAAATCAACGGAATCTCCAATTATCTTTTGAAAATAGTTTTAACATAAACTTATCAAATTGAAGCAATAAAATGTTGCACACTACATATCCAAGTCATTTATTGTATCAGATATAATATATATGCTCAAGTATTTATATTTTAGGGCAAAATGTTGAAAAAATGACTAAAATCGCCGATTTCTGTAATGCATTGAGGTATTTGGAAACAAAAGTGCATAGAAATAATGGGGAAAAAAATATTGTAACATTTTTGCAGTCCAATGTGCAATAATATACCAGAAAACCCATCAGAAGATGGTAAATGCTGCTTTATTTTGTTGGAGGAAAATGTGTTTTCAATAAAACTAAAAAGAAATCTGGATTGTTTTCTTCAAAAAGTAATTTAAACATACATGTTACAACGACATATAGCCAGATGAGAGAAAAAAGTGCCGTCTTTCTTCTATGGAACATTCCTATTCTCACCTGGCGATATTGCCATTGACCCATCATATGTTTTCAAGGAGTGCATGGCAGGCTGACATTTTATTTGCTCAAACAAGCCTGCTCTAGCTGATACCTTATGAGAATTTGTTAAAAAATGGTAGGACAGAACCTCCCGAACAATACAACACATCATTTACTAGTTTTTGAGCTGGCTGTAGACACCCCCCCTCCTCCCGAACTCAGGTAGCCCTCCCCTTATACGGTCTAGCGAACGAGTGCCACGCCGTTGTGTCACAAAACCTGTGGGTCGGCCCAGCGGCCATCGCCATTGGGTCGCTCAAGGCTATTTCTCTCTATATAACTATACTGTATATAGCTCTAGGTTCTATGTTCGAGACCCGAACTCGGGAAGCCATCCCACTGAAACAACCTGGGGATTGAGTGCCACGCATAGCGAGAACCGTTGCCGCCGGCTGACCACCGTTCCCGTTGGGTCACAATACCTGTGGGTAGGCCCAGCGGCCGTCGGCTGCGGGTCGTTCAAAGCTATGTACTATATAGCTCTATGTGGCATGTTTGAGACACAAACTCAGGCAGCCTTCCCCCTGATACGACCTAGGGACCGAGTGCCACGCGTAGCGAGGACCGTTGCCGACGGCTGGTCACTGGTCCCGTTGTGTCATAAAATATGTGGGTCGGCCGAGCGGCTATCGGCCGAAGGTCGTTAAACGCTATTTCCCTCTATTTAACTGTATATAACTCTATGTTACATGTTCAAGACTCGAACTCGGGTAGCCCACACCTTGATAAGACCTAGGGACCATGTACCACGCATAGCGGGGACCTTTGCCGACGGCTGGCCACCGGTCCCGTTGTGTCACAAAATATGTGGATTGTTCCAGCGGCTATCGGCCGATGGTCGCTCAACGCTATTTCTCTCTATACATATATAACTATACTGTATAAAGCTCTAGGTGAGTTACGAGGTTCGAGACCCGAACTCGGGTAGCCTCCCCACTGATACAGCCTAGCAATTGAATGCCACGCGTTGCCGGGACCTTAGTCAACGGCTGCCCACTAGTCCCGTTGCGTTGTGTCACCCAATCTGTGTCGGCCCAGCGGCCGTCAGCCGAAGGTTGTTCAACGCCATATCCTTCTATATAACTGTATATAGCTCTATGTGCCATGTTCGAGACTCGAACTCGGGTAGCCCTCACCCTGATAAGGCCTAGACACCATGTACCACGCATAGCGGGGACCTTTGCCGACGACTGGCCACCAGTCCCGTTGTGTCATAAAATATGTGGATCGTTCCAGCGGCCATCAGCCGATGTTTACTCAATGCTATTTCCCTCTATACATACATAACTATAATGTATAAATCTCTAGGTAAGTTACGAGGTTCGAGACCCGAACTCGGGTAGCATCCCCCCTGATACAGCCTAGCGATTGAATGCCACGCGTTGCCGGGACCTTTGCCGACGGCTGCCCACTAGTCCCGTTGTGTCACCCAATCTGTGTCGGCCCAGCGGCCATCGGCCGAAGGTTGTTCAACACTATATCCATCTATATAACTGTATATAGCTCTATGTGCCATGTTCGAAACTCGAACTTGGGTAGCCTTTCTCTTAATATGGACTAGCGACCGAGTGTATGGACTAGCGACCGAGTGCCACATGTACTGGGGACCTTTGCCAACAGCTGGCACCCAGTCCCGTTGTGTCGCAAAATCTGTGGGTCGGCCCAGTGGCCGTACGCAGAGCGTCGCTCAACACTATTTCTCTATTTATAACGTATACTGTATATAGCTCTATGTATCATGTTCGAAATACCGGTAACGTGATAAAGTCCAAGTCGCCAGTTGGTACACGTACATGTTCCAAAATGCTCTACACATAATGGGCTTTCAGAAAAATAGGGTGTACAAAATTCCCCTTGGGGTGAGGGTTACTCCTACTAGCGTACAGTCTATTTTCTATTGTACCAGTATTATATATTTTTCTAGATTTTAACCCCATACCTGCAATGGATTGCAGAAATAGTGATTTTGGTCCTTTTTTCCAACATATTTCAGCAGATATGTTATATATGATGCAAGAAAACACTTGAATATGTATGCTGTGCAACATTATATAACTTCAATTTGATAAGTTTATGTTAAAACTATTTTCAAAAATAATTCCAGATTCCGTCGATTTTTGACAAAAATACACATTTTTCGCCTAAAAAATAAGGCATTTTCAAGCATCATACGGTTCGGGATTTTTTTCTACTTAATTATTGGACCTTTGTCTATCCAAAAATGTTACAATGTGTCCTTATTCAATTGTATTAAATTTGTTTCTATATTTTAACCCAATAACCCAATGGATTACAGAAATCAGTGATTTTTGTCATTTTTTCCAACATTTTGCCCTAAAATGCCAATATTTGAGCACATATGTTATATAATGTGTCAGGAAAAACTTGAATATGTATGCCGTGCAACATTCTATTGCTTCAGTTTGATAAGTTTATTTTCAAACTAATTTCAAAAAATAATTCCAGATTCCGGCGATTTTTGACAAAAATACACATTTTTCGCCCCAAAATTAAGGCATTTCCAAACATCATGCGGTTTGGGACTTTTTTCTACTGAATCACTGGACCTTACCCTGCCCAAAAAGGTTACAATATTTCTTTTTTCTATTGTATTAGATATTTTTATATTTTTTAGTTAAATATCCCCAATGTATTACAGAAATCAGCGATTTTATTCAATTTTTTAACATTTTTACCCAAAATCTCAATATTTAAGCATCGGATCCACAAATTATATTTTGGGACACGTAGAGATGCGTTCCGAGAAAGATTCCATCAATTCAAATTGGTTCTTATATATTTTATTATTTTTCTAAAAAATAATTCCAGATTTCGGCGATTTTTGTCTAAAAACGCAACGTTTTCCCCCAAAACTCACTAAAGCCCCAACGCTCAGATGGCACACATGTCTCATTTTGAAACTTACTGTATGTTCTTTCAGAAAATCATACCCTACAAAATTCCCCCTGGGGGGGGGGGGGGGGGGGAGGGTTTCTCCTACTAGCTCACAGCCTACTACATGTAGGAGTTGAGCACACAAACTTACTTTCAGCAATTCAGCAATTCAGGAAATTTACAAATTCAAAGTTAATTTGGATCCAGCTATAATAACACAATTCTCAATTCAAAACCGTATTTCCCCCAACATTAGCGCCAGGGCGCAATGCAAAATGCCGAGGGGCTGACCTTATAAAATATATATTTTCACTTTATTGACTTTTGATTATTTTGGATATACGTATCTACCTGTCGAGTCATCCCACAGTCAAAGAAAACGATGGATCACAGGTCGCAAAGTCTTCTGAATTGTTTTTTAAACAATTAGCAACAACAACAAAATATATACGTTATTTCATGCAGGTTACATTTTGCATGGTAACAACCTGAGGAAAAATAGCAGTTACATTTTTTTCCATTGACGGGTACAAGGGTACAATCAAGGTTTAGCATAAGCGTGGGTAATGATATAAGAGTAGAACGGTACAGCACTGGGTTGAGTGAGGAGAGTGGAAAGAACTTGGGATAGGGATTTAGATGTGGGGGTGGGAGAAATATGCGTGCTATAAGTAATGATATACCATTGAATAATAATAATAATAAATAATAATAATAAATAATAATAATAACGCATGCACAGTGCGTACAGTATAGATAAGTCCATCTGCTATCTCTTTCTGAAAGCGAAAGTGAGAGAGATAAGTTCTGGAGGTCGGTAGGATTCGATTTGGTAATGTGGTCTCTGAGTCTTTATCCTATCATATCCAAAACGCTGAGATAGTTAAGTCACGTACATTTCGCGTGGAGAGTATAGGATAGTAAATAGTGTATGAAAATCGCACTACGATAGAAGTCAGGTTGTGATAGTCATTCTCGTAGAAGAGTGGTTAATTCTCTCTTATCTAATACATTCGTTGTGTTTTAGCAATATGTTTTCTCAGATATCGTTCACACATATATCTTCTTAAAATAGTTTTCACTGACACTGGCAGGTCTGCCAAATAGTCTGATAAATATGACAGCAACCATTCCAATGACAGAAGAGTATTGCCTGAAAGTGACGTATACACATTAACTCATGTCAATCCGGTATTTTAATTACGAGGTGGTACAGCCTCAGCACTTATTATATTGCTTCGAATTTGTATTTGATGAATATAAAAGAGTATGATAATGGACCTTTGGAAACGGCCGAACATGACACATACGAAATATTGCAGTCTCGGTTTGATTGAGACTGTTCATGAGCGGTAGTGAAATATTCATGAGCGGTAGTGAAATATGCTAGCTACGGCTCACGCCATTTAGCCCCGGGTTGAGCAGAAGTCAATATACATAAAATCAATAGTACAACATTTTAACCATCCCGAAGATGGCATGCATATGGCGGTGGACATGGAGTATACTGCTTCCCCATGTCATAGGCGTAAGGTCCCAGTATCCAATACAATTAAAACCGGGATAAAATAATTGTTGAATTTTAATTGGATTTGATTTTAAAGATTACATTTCAGTTAACGAGGATGTGGTCCAGAGGATATAATACTCAACAAGTCTCAACAAGGCTCAACATGGCTAAAGTTTCTGATACAGTCGCTTCTTTTCTAGATTACATGTTCATTTCTCTATTAAAATTGGAGAAACAATTAGCAAAAGCTATGACAAAATAAATGATATTCATATTGCTAGTGTTAACTCCCCAGATGCGGTCTATGGTTCTCCACTGATTTGTTTTCTAGAACTTGTAGTCGAGTTGAGGACTTAAATAATTGTAATATTAATAATAACTAAGAAGCTACTCCATCAGGGCTACCGTTACCATAAACTTCATAACCCATATTCAAATTTTATAATCGTAGCCCTTGTCTGCTTTTAAAATATAAAAGTAATTGATGTCTTCTGCGACAAAGTAATCAACTGACTTATATGGTGACTCAATTTACAAAGTTCGTGAAAATCTTGTTTATGATCGCTTTCATATAATCTTTATTACACTTGTTAAAATGTTTATCAAAATAGTATACCATTCTGAGATGCACTGCATCTTTATTGGTTGACTATTTACAGCGCTACTGTGCTTTCCTTTTTGATCGATCGGTAACCAGACATAATCTACCTAATTCCTCAAAAGACGATGGAGTCTGAAGTTTGTCTTATATCTTGTGTTGTTTATGACTTCTGCCAAGTCACTGATTCCTTGCTTTGTTATTTAACATTCATATATACATGTTCATCTATATGTTATACTTACATTGCCTATTAAAACCACTTTTACTATGCAGAATACATTTCTGATACTGTCACTTCTTTTCTCAATTTACATCTCTCTATTTAAAACGTAGAAATAATTATTAAAATCTATGACAAGAGAGGTGATTTTAATTTTGATATTGTTATTATCACTTAGATCGGATGTTCCCCAACCTACTTCTTATACGGTCTGTGTTTCTCGGGGATATCGTTATTTACACGTATGGAAGTTCGTTGCACTCTAGATCCTAGTTTAAATCCCGAGAGGCCTTTTTGTCACTGACTGTTCAATGACAGTAGCCCGTTGGTCGTCCCCTTTTGTGTTTGTGATGTAACATGCTTTGCTTATTAACATAGCAACTTGTTTGCATTAATGCGCGTTTTGGTTGACTGTGTTGTGTGAGAGCTATATGATCTGCTCGGCTTTTATACCTACTTTTATTTGTTAGATCATATAACCTGGCGAGGATATTTTTATTTACACTGTCCCGTTTTATCAGAATGACACTAGGGTAAGAGTGATGTTTGGTGCACTCTAGAACCTTGTATAAATCCCAGTGGCTGTTGTTCCACTGACCGTTCCAAGACGATAGGCCTAAAGTCAACACAAATGCTAAGTGTAACTGTACTGCGGAATATAGGAATCATGTCTCCGTTTTGAGACTTTTCTCTCCAGTTATCATAATTTTATCAGAATAAGATTATATGCTTAGTATTTTCCGTATCATTAAATGCTGCATTTTAAAAAGAATACTTTCCTTAGACTAGTATATATTTTATTATACCAATTTTCCGTATTGAAACCAATGTTAAAAAATATCACATAATGTTGTGATTTCTTTTTTCCATTTAATTTGTCTAAGAACTTATCCGATATGGTAATAATCAATTATTTAAAGATACCGCTAAATAAGTAACAGATAGAATATGGTCTCATTTAAATCTCGAGATAGGCGTAGCCCATCGAGGTGTTTAAATAAACCGACGAGTTAAAATCATACTATATTTGTTTTGTAGCATGTCCATTTCAGCTCACTGCCATACTCTCACTTCCGGTACACCATTTATTCTGACAGGTGTTATTTTCAATTAAACGATTTATGCATGTGCTATTACAAAGAGCATGTTCAGTGACCATGCTACAAATGAATGAAACCGATTTGTCGGTAATTTTAATATTGATTATTGTTTAGACATATTTATAGACATATCTTAAAAACATAATTTTTATACATACTGCTCAAAAGGAGCGAATCCACGCGGGTTCTAAAGCACAATGCCTTAGCAACTCTGATCTACCGTGGTAGGTTGGAGTGAAGAGTACCGCTTTGAAGTCAACGTTATTGGAAATTTAAGAAATGGCACTCTCAAATAAGGGAATTATAAAGTTGAATGTATTTTTTTAAGCCTTTTTAGAATGCTTTTTTACACGGGATGATGCAAATGTGGGAATAATTATACTTTAACCCTTCCATCATATTAAATGGGTTGCCTCGAAACTTATAAGAATGTTCACATGCCGTGATAGATTACTTAATTTTGAAAACAAAATACACTTTCAGTTTTGCATTTTTATACGCATCCTTCACTTATTTAATTTCTTTAATTTGCATTTCATGCATAATAAAACGAATAATAGTGTTGAGCATCAAAACTGATGATGATTTAAAACGTGCCCGCGCTATTATAGCGTGTATTGCAGATTTAAATAAGCGAATAAAATAAGAAAGTGCACTAAGTCCACTTAAATTACAAAGAATTAATCTACTGTACACTTCGAACACGGTATGCATGCACATTAAACGGAAGAAGTAGAAATAAACTGCACGGCTTGTAAGTCTCTTTGCAACAGCAATTAACATTTAAAAGCGTAATGAAATAAACCAGAACTCTCGGTATATTAAACTGCACAACAAAGTGCCTTAAAACGAGTTACTACCAACTGCGTCGACCCCAGTCACGAAATTGAATAGCAATAACTGATGCAAATACGCATCTTTTATTAGATCAGTAAAATTGTATTTAAAGTTACACAGCACAGCGCGAAGCATGTCTCTGTATTTGTGCATTATGGCGACAAAAGAAACCCAACAAATACATGAAGTGATCTCATCATTTAATGGATCTTACGAACAGATATAAGAAAAATACACACATAGTATGTTTTCCAAACTATAGCTTCTCAACATAAAGCAGTCCTTTCCCAACTCTGATATGTCAACATTAAAGTATTTCTTTCTCAAGTCTGGCATCTCAACATTAAATAATTTCTTTCCCAATTCTGGCTTCTTTAAATTAAAGCATTTCCTTCCCGACTCTGGCTTCTCAACATTTAATGATTTATTTCCGAGTTCTGGCTTCTCAAAATAAAAACATTTCTTTCAAAGCTGTGGCGGCAGTAAAACGTCTCCCCGCGCTTGCAATCAGTACTGTTTTTCATTCGATCTTTGGAGATCTTTGAGCCCGATACTTATATTTAGTTATCGGTGGTACATTTTCAATTTCTTTTGTTTTCTTACTTAATTTTTGATTCGGTGGTTCCAATACTCCGGCCGATAAAAGGCTCTGGGTATTGTTTAACCACTCATAGGATATGTTGTCTGCTTTTTGATACGCAGGCTTCATAACCGCTGCTCCCAACTAAATTCCATTATGTTTATTTCACTCTTCGGGGCATTTAATTTTATTAGATACTGGGACCATTCGCCGTACGACATGGGGAAGTAGTATACTCCATATCCACCGCCATATGCATGCATATTTCACTACTGCTCATGAACAGTGTTAATCAAACCGAGACTGCAATATTTCGTATGTGTCGTGCTCGGCCGTTTCCAAAGGTCCATTATCATACTCTTTTTTAATAATATGTATTTATGTATAGTTATAAATTAGACTCATAACGCTTTGTTGGACAAGAAGTTAAAAGTTTGGAGATGTTTGTTGTGGTGCAGGCAGTATAATTAGAAATAAAGCGAGCGTTATACGGATTTTTATGTAATTTAGGAATGCAGTACATGGTAGGCAGTTTATTTTGCTTATCGTTTACACCAGCCTTGAAAGTAGTGCACCGAATGATATGTACGGAAACAACATCATGCTTAGTAGATGTCAAGTTCCATCAATAAGCACTTATGACTTCTCTACACTATATACAAACTTAACACATCACCTTATTAAAGACAAGCTAATTTCTCTTATTCAAAAAACATTCGCTAGAGAAAATACTACATTTTTGGCATGTAATAATATTAAAGAGTTTTTTACTAACGGCAGTTTAGACAATTACACTATGTGGACTTGCTATGAAGTTTGTGAAGCACTCGTCTTCCTATTAGATAACATGTTCGTATGAAACCACCGTTTATAGACAAATTGTTGGTATCCCTATGGGTACGAACTGTGCACCACTTGTCGCAGATTTGTTTTTATTTTGCTATGAAAGAGATTTCATGTTGAGTCTTTCACCAGATACCCAGGCAGATGTTATTGAAGCCTTTATTGACATATCTCGGTATCTGGATGACATAATGAACATTGACAACCCTTTCTTTCTAATTATCGTTAATAATATTTATCCTAAAGAACTTCAGATCAACAAAACTAATATATCTGATAATAACGCTTCTCTTCTTGATTTAGATCTCTCTCGACTGAAAATGGTGAAGCAACAAAGAATTACTCAATGACTTGGCCGAAGCCAGAGCAACAAGAGAATAAACCATGGAGGGCACAAGACAAAATTGCAGACAAACATCAAACGTCACCGTCCTTTTGGGATTTAGGTAGACGTCATTATAGGGTCCACTGCCTGTCCAGACAGTAGGTCCGCGCTGCACTATATCCCGAAATATGAGCATATTTAAAATGTCAGTGAAAAGAACAATAATTAACATAAATAGTGGTGAAGACAGGGTTACCGAGTTGGAACGGTCAGTAGACAATAAGCCTATAAGTTAGCTTAAATCGATTTCTTGTGAACACAACCTCGCTATTAGCCTGACTTCAACGCCAAAATTTACAAAACAGTCTAAATAAAAGTACATACCATCAACAGGAAATCAATAAAGCCACACCCAAGAACTAACCCTAACCTCACCCTTACCCTCTTGTCCTCCCAATAACACGGGACAGTGTAAATAAAGATACCCCCGCCCGGTTATGTTCTCTAACAAACAAGGCAACACAAATAGGCAATAAAAGTAAAACACTAAAATGTTATAATTAATATAAAAAAACAAAAGCCTAGAAAGCCACTATAGAGGCAAGTACTCAATGACTTGGCAGAAACCAGAGCAACAAATGAACAAACCGTTAAGGATACGACAAAACAAGATTTAAGACAAAAAAGAAATATAAAAAGATCGGACAGGGAAAGTAGCATTCAAGGAGGACAGTCAACCACAAAACACAGAGTCAAACACGCAAACAGATAAACAAGAAGGCAAAAGCAATAATAAATTCAAACGACATCACAAACACAAAAGGGTTTACGTTACCAGTTTCGATACTTCACAGAAGCCAGCGGCCTTTTTTGCCACTGACCGTTCCAAGGCGGTAGCCCTATTTTCAATCCTTTTTGTGGCCTGATATGCCTTTATTTCTTATTTAAATCTTTGTATTATTTATATATCTACTGTAACGTGTACCGAGCGGTCTTGTATAATTGTGCCGCAAATGCAATGCGATTGTTCCAAATTACAGATTGAGCTACTTGCTCGAATAAAATGATTATTAACAAACAAGAATCAACCAATATAATTAACAGAATGAGCAACTATGATTACAAAATGATTGTGTTAAATTGCTGTATATTGAACAATGTGACAAATAGCCTTACTAGTCTTCACTGCGAAGAATATGGGGCTCGGTCTATTCGGGCTACCTCCCAAGGCCGTCCACAGTTACAACTAGAAGGTTCGTACCAAGTGCTCTTTTCTACTGCAATTCAGAATCACTTCCAAAATCGTCCGACTTATTCAGCTTCAGAGCAACAACCAACCTGTATAACTAGCTGCAACGCCTTATATACAGTCCTGCACCATCCCAGTTCTGATTGGTCGGTTAATATGATTGGACAAAATAGTGATTGGTCAATGTATTTGATTGATTCGATTTCAATCCGTTTGTGAAACAAGAAATCAACCGGAAGTTATAATATACGTAAGTAAAACGATTTGCACGAACAGGGATAATTAAATAGACGAATACAAAATCGTCACACTACTATACATTTATAGTAACACACTCTCGACGTGTGTCTTTTTCAAACAAACAAAGCCTTCATGAAACATTTGTCTTACTATTGCGACCTTTGGTTGCGTAAGGTTGTGTCGCTGCCATAAATGTCACCGTAGTATGTATGAAATCACTAGAATTCGAGAGATGAAGGTCGGGGAATGCTGCAGTAATATCCAAACTGTTGGATTTATTCAACGTAAGCTCTGCTCGTTGACATGTTAGTTACAATATGAGCCAAGAACGGATTATCAACACTGAGTATGCCATCTAGATACCGAGATGTAAACGCTTCAATAATGTCGCACTGGTTAGTAGGTGGCAAACTGAACATAACATAACATAACATCTCTTTCATAGAAATAAAAAACAACCAATATTCTCCACATTGAAACCAATTTAAAACATATCACATAGGAATGTTTTTATCTGTGAACAATTCAATTTGTGCCAGTACTTATCTGATATACTAATAAGATAATTTAATCTGATCAACGAAACATCTTTTTCATTAACTGATAACACTACTAATGTATTTCGCATTAGTTGGTATCAACTATTTTTTTAAAGATACCTGTGAATAAATGAATAGATGCGATTCGTCTGTAATTTTAATATTGAGTAGTTTTATAGAGACATCTGCAGCGTATACAGTAATTAACAGTCACATAGGAAAGAATATGCAGGTTGATCTGCAGTTTTATTTTATTTCTATGGAAGATATATCTATATCTAGATCAATTGCCATACGCTTGAAGAATAGGATTGTCACGAATAAAGACAATATATGCAATGAATTCGCATAAACTGCACCTACTGTTGGACATATGCGTTTCTTCATTTCCAAAACTTCAAAAAAGGAGACCGGGATGAATTATTATAAATTATGCATTTCAAATGCAAAATAACTGTAATAATTGATGGAAATAATTCTAGCCCTACAAGTCTTGTATTTAAAGCATATCTAAGTGTTTCCTTTGTTTGTGACAAACAGGAAAAAAGAAAGCCATTTCTATAGAGATTTAGTACATTCAATCAATATTGTTATCTTTTCAACCCACAGGGATTGTATGACATTATTATATATGGATTTATGCGGGGATTTCTTTATTTACACTGTTATGTTTTATAGGAATGGCAATAGGATAAGACAGCTTTGGTGCACCATAGAACCGGGTTTAACCGACCGTTCCAAGACTGTAGCTCTATAAGCAATCCCTTTATGTTGGTGATGTTATATACCTTAACTTGTATTCAGCCTTGTAAGTGGTGCTTGTTTCTATGTGGTTGACTGTGTCCTTGAATGCTACATTTCCTTTCGACTTTTATATCTACTATAGGTACTGAAAATAGTCTATTTCTTATTTTTCCACATTCCGGTGAGCTATAGTTATGAACTATTGTTCATAATTGGAACAATACTTCCTTCTATCAATAATCCAGATCTTGATTCTAATAGGACAGCATTAATTAACTGGAGTTGCACAAGATACGTCTGTATATTTTAAAGCTGTGGCTTAGCAGTTTCGTTGGACCCTATTCAAAGAAATGAAATACATATCGCTTTCATTCGCTCCTATTTAATTCAATTTTAATATACTCCTCAAAAAAAATTAGGGACCATCCCTTCTTTATTTCAATACGATTAATGTTTGTATCATCGCACAAGTTTAAATACACATTGCATTCCAAAAAGTTAAACCGTTTCGTGTTTCTGTATTCTTTAGAAACATTTTACACCAAAATAAATTTAATTTGAAAATTCAAATTTTGAAATTTTCAATAAAATACTTTTTTTCCAGAAATGTTATTTCGTATTATTTGTATGACTATTGATTCTTTAACAAACATTTGTCACCATTTTCTTTAGAATAACTCTGTAGATAAGCGTGCAGTGCCAAATAAGCAAGGAGGTCTTGACAATTTTGGATGAGGTAAAATATTAGCGTTTTTCAAAAATGTTCGGTGTATGCTTATAACTGTCAAAGGTTATTCAATTTCGGGGGAAATTTAAGTTTCGCGTTCATAGTTCCATTGTTAGTTATGAAAAGTAATGAACAAATTGACAAAACATACTAAATCTGTTAGTATTGTTGTTTTGGGGCAAATTAATGATATTTAGAAATTATCCTAACGCTCGGATTCCTTTTAATTAACAGAACAAGGTATATTAACATTTTGTTCTTTCCTCTAATGTAGAAGACCTGATAATGTCCAGTTAAATGCAACATTGCTTACAGATTCTGTGTAACCGTTTGAAAATGGTATGTCGTCAATTTCATTGGTAAGCATATGGAGAAATATTCTTGCGGTCCTTAACTTATTTTGAGGAGTATATAAATATCCTTAATCACAGCTAGGAATGAACCTACATTTTAATGGAAACATCCGTACAGCTGTAAAAGTATTCCACAATTTAATTTAAATCTCGTTATAGCTTTTATTGGAAAAAGCTGATTTAAGATCTTGCTTTGTTAAAATCCAACATAAACGAGTTTTATGCGTGTATTTTGTGAAATAAAACGCCAGTCTTAGTGAGTTTATTGCTACGTGTTTATTACCGAACTAATAATGTTAACGTGTTTTTATATCAAAGGCGCATTATTTTGAGTTCAATTTCTTGGAAATGTTTTGTTAAAGAAGCTTCAATTATGTTTGACGTTCCAGGGTAATTCCGTAAGCTGTAATCCAAATTAGATTTAAAATTAATCAGCGTTACTAGACTATTGATTTTAAATTGAAATAAAATGCTTACTTATGGCTTAAATATAATACTGTTTTCCAGTTTTTCGACAAACATGTTTACAAGTTTAAGAAATAATACATCTGTTCTAATCGATTTTCAGAAACTAGTGATACGACGTAACCTATACGACGGAAATTAGTGATACGACAGTAAACCAATATTTAAGGAAAATCATATGTATATAAAATGTGAGAATCATAGTAACTCTTATGTTTTTATTTTCTTTACTTATCACAACCCTATGCTGCGGACAATTTAAAATATAGGAAGGTGGGCGTTACGACATCATACAATGCCTGCACAAACAACCGCCTTATTTCAATTGACTAAACCTTAATGTTTTAGTCATTATGTTTATTTCGCTCTTCGGCGCATTTAATTTTATTAGATACTAGGGACCATACGCCGTACGACATGGGGAAGCCATAAACTCCATGTCCACTGCCATATGCATGCCATTTTCGGGATGGTTAAACATTTGTACTATTGATTTTATTAATATTGAGTTCTGCTCAACCCGGGGCTAGAGGGCGTGAGCGGTAGCTAGCATATTTCACTACCTCTCCGGAACAGTCTCAATCAAACGGAGACTGCAATATTTCGTATGTGTCGTGCTCGGCCGTTTCCAAAGGTCCATTATCATACTCTTTTTTTATAGAACAGTGGCGTTGCTTGTGCAGTGTGGCGGCAGTAAAACGTCTCCCCGCGCTTGCAATCAGTACTGTTATTCATTCGATCTTTGGAGATCGCTGAGCCCGATACTTATATTTAGTTATCTGTGGTACATTTTCAATTTCTTTTGTTTTCTTACTTAATTTTTGATTCGGTGGTTCCACTACTCCGGCCGATGAAAGGCTCTGGGTATTGTTTAACCACTTATAGGATAAGTTGTCTGCTTTTTAATTTGGTCTTTTGGCTGTTACTTGTGATACGCAGGCTTCATAACCGCTGCTCCTAACTAGATTCCATTATGTTTATTTCACTCTTCGGGGCATTTAATTTTATTAGATACCATGACCATACGCCGTACGACATGGGGAAGCCATAAACTCCATGTCCACTGTCATATTCATGCCATCTTCGGGATGGTTAAAATGTTGTACTATTGATTTTATTTATATTGAGTTCTGCTCAACCCGGGGCTAGAGGGCATGAGCTGTAGCTAGCATATTTCACTACCGCTCATGAACAGTCTCAATCAAACCGAGACTGTAATATTTCGTATGTGTCGTGCTCGGCCGTTTCCAAATGTCCATTATCATACTCTTTTTTTTAAATACCACACGTCCACGAAAGCATAGTGGCGAACTGTAAAAGGGTCCTCCACCAAGCATGCAGTACGTTGCAAAATGATAGGTCATAACATCTTTTGATAAACGTTTCAACAAGTTTAACAAAGATAGTATGAAAGTGATCATGACCTAGAATCTTACGAAGTTTATAATTCACATCACCATAGAAGTCAGGTTGTGATAGTCCTTGTCGCAGAAGAGTCCTTAAATTACTTTTATATTTGGAAAGAAGATCAGGGTTACGATAATAAATTTTTGCAAAGGTTTTACGAAGTTTATGGTAACGGCAACCCTGATTGAGTAACTTATTAGTTATACAAAGATTACGAATATTAAAGTCCTCAACTCGAGTACAAGCTCTAGAAAAACGAATAAGTTGAGACACATATACCCCTTAAGAAGTTGCTCGGGGAACATCCCCATCCAAGTGGGGATAATTAACAATGTCAAAATTAAAATTATCTCTCTTGCTAATTATTTTACCATTTTCAAGTTCGGTGCGTGAACTTCCGTCCCTCGAGGTTTCTGGTCGTACTCTAGATTGGTTTTTTCTTTGGTTGCAACTGCTGTGATTGTTCGGTTCAATTCTGGATACATCCTGAGGTGTTTCTTATAATGCTTTTAGATAATTTTACAATAACATATACGTGTATCGTTTCCTAATTTCTCTGGATGTGAATTTATTGTTACAGATTTCGATTACACTGTTTTGTCAATTTGAGCGCTGGAGATAGGAAATAACGAGGTTGTGTACATATAAAATCCATTTAAGCTTACAAGTAAGCCTTATTTCATACTGACTGAAGGTGGTAACCCTATTTTCACCACTCGTTGTGTTGTGTATTGTCTCTTGCATTGTACATTTTTGCTCTGTGGTGGTGGTACAGTGCGGACAAACGGCTCTATTGCGTTGTATGCTGTGATTGCTATTGGACCATTTTTCTCTTTTAGGATTTTCATTATTTTATAGATGAAAATTGGAGTAGTGTATAATTATATTAATATACAATGTTAAACATTCCACGATCAACGTGATATCAAATAACAGGTCATTGATGTTGTTTAATGAAATGTGTAACATTTCCATTTATAACTTTGTTTAGAATAGCTCACGGTAATCTTGCTTTATTTCTACCCAACATTATTTTGAAAGCAGAGCTCGTTTTCCATGTTGTAAGGCAGAAAATTAAAGTAGGTATCCCGTCAACAGCAGCAACATTTTACAACATATGTATACCGTTTCTAGACGAGGAATTTTGAGAATCCGAACTCTATAGACAGAACCAGCCAGGCCAAACCTTACAACTGGAGAGTTGAATTAAGAGTTATCAACTCCTAATTTAGTTTACAGATATGGTTAGAGATTTGATGAACAGTTTTGTAGTGCAGTTTTGTGGATATTTCGCGGGTTAGTTTTTTTAAACCAGTGGATGTTCTATAGAAGAAATATAAAAAAATCGGACCGGGAAAGTAGCATTCAAGGAGGACAGTCAACCACAAAACACAGAAACAAACATGCAAACAGACAAACAAGAAGGCACAAGTAATAATAAAAGCGAACGACATCACAAAATGGTTGACAATAGGGCTACCGCCTTGGAACGGTCAGTGGCAAAGTAGGCCACTAGGGGTTTAAACTGGTTCAAGGGTGCACCAAGCTTCACACTTACCCTACTGTCATCCCAATAAAACAGGATAGTGTAAATAAAGAAATCCCCGCCATGATCTAATCCCTAACCAACAAGGCAGCATCAATAGGCAATATAAGTAAAACACAAATATGCCTCGTGTAAATATAATATAAAACAATAGCCTAGAAAGCCACAATGAAGGTACTCATTGACTTGGCAGAAGCCAGAGCAACAAGAGAATAAACCATTAAGGGCACGACAAGAAAGATTATAGACAAACATCAAACGCCACCGTCCCAATGGGCGGTAGGCGTCATCATAAGGTCAACAGCCTGTCCGGTCATCGTACAATTAAAGAGGAAAGCATAGTGGCGAACTGTAAAATGGTCCACCACCAAGCATGCAGTACGATGCAAAATGATAGGGTCATAACCTCTTTTGATAAACTTTTTAACACGTTTAACAAAGATACAATGAAAGTGATCATGACCAAGAATCTTTCGAAGTTTATAAATCACATCACCGTAGAAGTCAGGTTGTGATAGTCCTTGTCGCAGAAGAGTCTTTAAATTGCTTTTATATTTGGAAAGTATATCAGGGTTACGATAAGAAAATTGTGTAAAGGTTTTACGAAGTTTATGGTAACGGTAACCCTTATTGAGTAGCTATTTAGTTATACAAAGATTACAAATATTAAAGTCCTCAACTCGAGTACAAGCTCTTGAAACACGAATAGGTTGAGATACATACAAGTTGAAGTTTGTTTTATATCTTGTCTTGTCCATGACTTCTGCCAATATAGATATAAAAATCGAACAGGAAAAGTAGCATTCAAGGACGACAGTCAACCACAAACAGACACAGATACGTAGAACGACTTTAAAGATGAATAAAAGGCCAAAAAAGACATCCCAAACGCAAAAGGGTTGACAATAGGGCTACCGCCTTGAATCGGTCAGTGGCAAAAATGACCGCTGGGGGTTAAGACCAGGTTCTAGGGTGAAACCTCATATTGCAGAACTTAAGTGGATAAAACACTTGCAGACATCATATCCATTCGGCCGTAATGACAATATTTATCAACATGGAAATATTTCAAAAAATCTTAATATGACATGCTTTCTATATTTTCTATTCGAAAGCGTAACTCTAGGTCCCATGGTCGTAGGCGTAATGGAAATCGCGTGTAATTATGTCAGTCGCTGATTTACATACTATTTTTAAACAGTCTGGAAAGCACTCTAAGCTTTCACGACTTACCTCTTTGTCCATTTCTTCACTTAAGTTGATCGACGAGGAAGCAGACAAAATGTTCATTCGTACAGATCCCTTGTATAACACTGCTTCCAATAATTAAAAGCTACACAATGCATGTTCTCCGACCCCATATTGACAAAGAGGCATTTTCTAAAAGTACTATATCTTAATAAAGGTATAACTTTCATTGATATGCCTAGTATTTTTCGAGATAAGCATGTAGTTGATTATATCTCTAAATATTTCAAAATTTCCGAAAGTCCTGTAATGTGAAATGAATAAAAAAGGCTATTATAAATATTATTTTCAACTACAACAAAATAGTTTCTGACCTTGGTATAGCAAATAACACTCCAAAGGAATGTGAATGTAACACATCAACATGTTGCTATGCTCCAGAAGGTCATGTCGTCACTGGTAATTTTGATATTGTTGATAAACGTATTCTGTTTTCGAAAGGTCCTAAGTATAGATTACCTTCAACTATCGATTTTAATGCCTGTCGTTCTCAGATTGCCCAATCCATTGAGGATTTTAGTATAAAATGATGTCGTAGAGAACATGAGGGACGTAAACTCTCTTTCTACTTGGAAAAAATATTTTTTTAAATTATAGATACACGTAATAATTTGAATAATGCTGACTCCTCTTTACTTCCTCCGAGACCTAGGTAATTTAAAATCGTAGTTTAAAATCGAGAATTCAATAATATCATAGTAAATGTATTTATTGTTTGACGCTTACATTACGTCAATGTTTTATCTCAGAAACTCTGTAGCGCAAATTCGTATACTCCAGTTCAATCTACTGAGGATGATGTTGTTTCCACACAAACCACTCGGTGCACTACTTTCAAGGCTGGGGTAGACGAAAAGCATAACTATGTACTGTATTCCTTAATTACACAAAAATCCATATAAGGCCTGTTTTATTTCGATTTCTAGTGCCTGCACCACCACAAACATCTCCAAACCTTAAACTTCTTGTCTTATTGCCGTTAAAGATCACGCTAAACTACATTGTGCTAAAACATGAAAACTGAGGGATTGATTTGTTTTGGTCTATTAAAATTCCAGGAGACGTTCTGGATACAATTTGAAATAAACGGCAAAATGAAATATAAAAAGATCGGACAGGGAAAGTGACATTCAAGGAGGACAGTCAACCTCAAAACACAGAAACAAACACGCAAACAGACAAACAAGAAGGCAAAAGCAATTATAAATGCAAACGACATCACAAACGCAAAATGGTTGACAATAGGGCTACCGCCTTGGAACGGTCAGTTGCAAAGTAGGCCACTAGGGGTTTAAACCGGTCCTAGGGTGCACCAAACCTCACACTTACCCTACTGTCATCTCATTAAAACAGGACAGTGTATATAAAGAAATCTCTAACCAACAAGGCAGCATCAATAGGCAATATAAGTAAAACACAAATATGCTCGTGTAAATATAATACAAAAAAACAATAGCCTAGAAAGCCACAATGAAGGTACTCATTGACTTGGCAGAAGCCAGAGCAGTAAGAGAATAAACCATTAAGGCCACGACAAGAACGATCATGGACAAACATCAAACGCAACCGTCCCAATGGGCTTTAGGTATGCGTCATCATAGGGTCCACAGTCTGTCCGGTCATCGTACAATTAAAGAGTTTAATCTATAAGCACTTATGACATCTCAACTATATATAACCTTACCACATCCCATTATCAAAGACAAGCTTATTGCTCTTATTCAAAAAACATTCGCTAGGGAAAAATGATGACAGTAGGGTAAGTATGAAATTTGGTGCACCCTAGAAACTTGTTTAAACCCCCAGCGGCCTTTTTTGCCACTGACCGTTCCAAAGCGGTAACCCTATTGTCAACCCTTTGTATAATTTGGCATTTTATTGATCTTTAAAAGAATATGATAATGGACCTTTGGAAACGGCCGAACACGACACATATAAAATATTGCAGTCTCGGTTTGATTAAGACTGTTCATGAACGGTTGTTCATGATTGTTCATTTGAAGTTGTTCTTTGTTTCTATGTGTGTTTGTGGTTGACTGTCTCCTTGAATGCTACCTTTCCTTTTCGATTTTTATATCCATATTCACACTTACCCTACTGTCATCCCCATAAAACGGGATAGTGATAAAGAAATCCCCGCCATAAACTATTCTCTAACCAACAAGGCAGCATTAATAGGCAATATAAATCAAACACAAAGATGCTCGTCCTTACATATATATACAAAAAACTATAGCCTAGAAAGCCACAAAGAAGGTATTCCTGATCTTCTTTCCCAATATAAATGTAATTGAAGAACTCTTCTATAATAAAGACTATCACAACCTTACTTCTAAGGTGACGTAATTTACAAACTTCGTAAGATCCTTGGTCATGATCACTTTCACACTATCTTTGTTAAATTTGTTAAAGTTTTATCAAAAGAGGTTATGACCCTATCATTGCAACGTACTTCATACTTGGCGGTGGACCCATTTACAGTTCGCCCCTATGATTTCCTCTTAAATTGTGCGGTAATCGGACAGGCTCTGGATCCTATGATATATGACGCCTACCTAAAGCCCAAAAGGACGGTGACGTTTGCTGTTTTTCTTTTATTTGGTCCTGTGGTGCCCTCAATGGTTTATTCGCAACGGTTTTAAGAAGTTTATGGTAACGGTAGCCCTGATGGAGAAGCGTTTTAATTATACAAAGGTTACGAATATTAAAATCCTCACCTCGATTAGAAGTTCCTCGGGAATTACTGATCATTGATTATTTGCTTTTTGGCTTTCCATGCTTTGTTATTTAACATTCATATTTAAATGCTCATCTATGTGTAATAGTTATATTGCCTGTTAAAAATGCCTTTAGTATGCAGAGTCCATTTCGGATACTGTAACTTCTTTTCTCAATTATATTTCTCTATTGAAAATGTGGAAATAATTAGAAAATCTATGACAAGATATGTGTTGAATATCAAACGCCAACGTCCTTTTGCGTTGTTTCTATAAATGTGTCTAAAAATAATCAATATTAAAATTACAGATGAATCGGTTTAATTCATTTGTTTAGCGAAAGCTTTAAATAATTGATGATATCAATAAATGCAACATTTCGTTTATCAGATATTATGTAACAGTATTACCATACCGTATAAATTGGTAAAATAAAATATATACTAGTATAAGGATATTTAAAATACCACATTTACTGAATTAGCTAAATAATACGTGTATAACCTTATTCTGATATGATAACCCGTGAGAAAGCTCCCAAAGTGGAGACATGAATCCTATATTTCGCAATACTGTTACACTTAGAATTTCATTTATCTAATTTAAATCGATTAGTTTATTTACTAATGTGCTAACGCCAACGTTCTATTTAATTACACCAGCATTATGCGTACTTGATTATACAAAACGTAGATATAAAAGTCGAACAGAAAAAAAAGTTAATGTTTTTATTGTTGCTTGACTATCACGTGTTTATTGTTTGATTGTTCATAGAGGAGTAGTTGTATGTTATATAAATATAATTAGTATAATTTCATAATGTAAAAGCAGTTTAAAAGTCGAAATGTAGCATTCACAGAATACATTTAACCAAACATATGAATTAACACATGCAACAGTTACAATGTTAAGAAGAAGAAAGACATGTGACTTCACAAACACAAACGTGTTGACAATAGGTCTATCGCCTTGAAGTGGTCAGTGACTGGGGTTCTAGGGTGTACAAACATCACTCTTACCCTATTGTCATCCTAATAAAACAGGACAGTGTAAATAAAGACATCCTCGCCAGGGTATATGATCTAACAAATAAATGTAGGTATAAAAGTCGAACAGATCATGTAGCTCTCACAGAACACAGTCAACTAAAAACGCGCATTAATGCAAACAAAAAGTTACAATGGTAATAAGCAAAGCATAGCATGTGACATCACAAACACAAACGGGTTGACAAACGGGCTACCGCCTTGGAACGGTCAGTGGCAAAAAGGCATCTTGGGATTTAAACTAGGTTCTAGAGTGCTACGAACTTCCCTATAATCATATTGTCATCTCAATAAAACGGGACGGTGTTAATATATACAAAACAGCATTAATAGGCAATTAAGTATTACACATAGATGATCATGTATATATCAACATAAAACCAATAAACATAAAAAGCCACACTGCAAGAACTCAATGATTTGGCAGAAGCCAGAGCAACAAGAGAACACACCATTAAGGGTTCGACAAGAAAATATTTAAGACAAACATCCAAATGGTATATAGGGTCCTATAGAAACCACAGCGTCCGAACGCAATGGCATCGTAGGTCCGCACTGTACTGCAAACAAGGACTTGAAACTACAATGAAAGAGACAAAAAACAACAGAATGGGTGGTGAAGACAGGGTTACCGACTTGGAACGGTCAGTAGGCAATAAGGCCTACTGGTTAGCTTGAATCGATTTTGCATGCACACAATCCTCGCTATTATCCTGTCTTCAGCTCCCAAATAGACAAGACAGTGTAAACAAAAATGAAAAGGACAAAAAAAAACAGAAAAGGTGGTGAAGACAGGGTTACAGACTTGGAACGGTCATTAGGCAATAAGGCCTACTGGTTAAGCCACCGTAATTTGAGTATTTAGGTAGACGTCGTCATAGGGCCCACAATCTGTCCGGTCATCGCACAATCGAAGAGAAAAGCATAGGCGCGAACAGTAAATTTGTGAACCACTAAACACTGAATGCGTTACTAAGCGATAGGATAACAATGTTTGAAAAACTAGTTAACACGTTTAATTAAGATTGTATGAAAGTAATTATGACCAAGAATCTTACGAATATTGTAAATCACATCATCATATAAGTCAGGTTGCGATAGTCTTCGTCACAGTAGCTAAACAACCTCACACTTACCCTTCTGTCATCCCAAAAAAACGGTACAGTGTAAATAAAGAAATAGCCGCCATGAACTATTCTCTAACCAACAAGGCAGCATTAATAGGCAATATAAGTAAAACACAAATATGCTCGTGTAAATATAATACAAAACCACAATAGCCTAGAAAGCCACACTGAAGGTACTCAATGACTTGTCAGACGCCAGAGCAGCAAGAGAATAAACCATTCAGGGCACGACATGAAAGATCATAGACAAACATCAAACGCCACCGTCCCAATGGGCTGTAGGTAGGCGTCATCATAGGGTCCACAGCCTGTCCGGTCATCGTACAATTAAAGAGGAAAGCATTGTGACGAACTGTAAAAGGGTCCACCACCAAGCATGCAGTACGTTGCAAACCGATAGGGTCATAACCTCTTTTGATACACGTTTTAACAAGTTTAACAAAGATAGTATGAAAGTGATCGTGACCAATAATCTTTACGAAGTTTTTAAATCGCATCACCATAGAAGTCAGATTGCGATTGTCCTAGTCGTAGAAGAGTCCTTAAATTACTTTTATGTTTGGAAAGAAGATCAGGGTTACGATAATAACATTTTGCAAAGGCTTTATAAAGTTTATGGTAACGGTAAACCTGATTGAGTAGCTTTTTAGTTATATTTGGGAAACATCCCCATCACCGCGGGGATAATTAACAATGTCAAAATTAAAATCATCTCTCTTGTCATAGATTTTGCTAATTATTAAACCATTTTCAATCGAGAGATCTTAATCAAGAAAAGAAACGTTATTATCAGATATATTAGCTTTGTTAAGCTGAAAAGAAATATAAAAAGATCGGACAGGGAAAGTAGCATTCAAGGAGGACAGTCAACCACAAAACACAGAAACAAACACGCACACAGACAAACAAGAAGGCAAAAGCAATAATAAATGCAAACGACATCACAACAGGAAAAATATTATTAACCTTAGTTGGAAAGAAAGGGTTGTCAATGTTCAATATGTCAAAATTTGACCGTTATTGAAAATGTTATCAAGAACGTCTCCTGAATTTTTTACAAACCAAAATAAATTAATCCCAGAGCTTTCATAACTTTTATCGCAATATAGTTTAACTTCATCTTTAACGGCAGTAAGACAAGAACTTCAAAGTTTGGAGATGTTAAAGCTAGCTTTATACGGATTTTTCTGTAATTTAGGAATCCAGTACATATTACTGGATTCACAATTATGCTTATTATCAGTAACGTTACAAATAAGTATGATCTAACGCGATGTGTATGATGCGCGTGACTCGATGAACATGACGTGCGACTCCTATGAAAGATGATTTTCATCAAAAGCCTTCTATTAGTGTTGATGACTCGATGAATAGCCTCCAACGAGGTTTTTTAGTGAAGTTCCTACACTGAGATCTGATGACGGGTCAGACACGTGTCCTGGGGAGTTGTTGCTGGACAACATGTCCAGGTACGGGGACCAACCGCTCATAACATTATGCGTTTAATTACTTAGAGGTCATATACACCCAAGTGGCTTAGCTCCACTCCCGGAGGCTTAGGCTGTAATGATACATACTTAAAGACGTCGGTTCATTAACACAACAATGTTATACAATCATCATTACACAAACAAATCATTATCTATTAAATATATGTGAGACACTCGCTAATTAGAACGTGTAGCAATAAATACGTGTTCTATAATGCCATTGATGAACATCGGCATATATACAGGTATATCATCTCACCGTTAACCAATGCATCTAATATACAACGTTATTAATTTAATCTTGCGTTATAATTTATGATCAACTACTATAACTTTATCTAATAAATATAGATATAAAAATCGAACAGGAAAAGCAGCATTCATAGACTTGACTTCATTAGCTAGTTGTATCAAGTTAATGTTTGATAAACATTTAAAAGCTGAAACAACATCACGAAACAAAATGGCGACTCCCATTGAATACAAATGTACAATACAATTTCATAAAATAGAGATACTGACCACATATCGCCTGTGAATATCACCATTTCCAAACGAATTCTCCAAGCAAAGCAACTTTCAATTTCACCCGGCCACTATTGGAAAACAATGCACTTTAAAACCCAACGTTCCGCCCAGACAATCATTTCCCACGTTTATTCCTTAACACACGTGGCAACCGACGAAAGGACCTTAAATTTGTTTGCATTTTAGGGAGAAAATGGTAAAATACATATAATTACGACACCGGATACTTTTACCGCTTTTCTACACTCATGTGAAGCATGATTCCTATTATAACTGAACAATGGATTAGTATGTGACTAACAGATGTCGTCAAGTGCTTACAGGAGCTATGTACGACCATTGCGCTCTACCCAAGATTAGTCCGTGACAAACTCTCCCACACTTACAGAAAGTGCTACACTTTGTATAATTCAACAAAATGATAATTACTAGTTACACGTTTTTACTACATGCCTTACAAGAAATTGTAACATATTTAATAGGAAAATCTGTGTTTATCACTCCTTTCTCAACATCCATAATCGGCACACTGTGCCAATATGGATTATGGAAAATCGGCACAGTAGCATCAGAATGTTGGCACGTGAAGACATCGACGTCATCAAGCAACACGGCGTCAATGTCATTAAGCACCAACAACGTCATAAACTTCAGTGGAGAGATACAGAGCGCAGGAGCGGACGTTGAAATTTCGACTGCAATGTTCACTGCCCAGTAAATATTGTTTTCAAATAAACGTCGATATAAATCATTATAATGACATACGTGTTTTTTTTAAAAAAAAACAAGGCAGAAAACTTATTTTAAGTAATTTATTAATTCATTTATTTGCAAAACAATTGTTTGCATCTCAGGCTACTTATGTGTTTAAATCGTCTCGTTTAGTTCTTGTTCTTCTTCTCCATTTATAGTAACGTATGTAATAAAAAGGAAATATACGACCCTGAGGTGCCTAAACATTGTTACATTATAAACAACATTAACATTTCAGCAATATTCTACCATTGTACTTTACACTGTCGTAATATACACTACTATTGTGCACTGCCATACACTATTTTACTATTGTACCCTGTCTATATTTGGGCAATTTAAATAGTCTGCCACAATATTGTGCTTTCCACGGTCTATTAAACCGACTCTATTGTTACCAATAACACTATTTCCTGCAACTACAAGAACTCCAATTTGACACATCGCAATCGGCTTTGCAAAAGTGTGCTTAAAGGTACATTGCATTATATTTTTCTCTACGCATCGCACCGAATAGCAGTACACTCAGAGTGTAAACTACCTACCTCTCGTTTCTCTACTACACTAAGCATGCCCGATATATCTGCATTAGTGGGAATATACATGGACTGGTGTCCTCACTACTGCCTTCCTCACTATCCTCAATAACTGCAACAATAACTACAGTTAACACCCCTTGTTACACATTATCTACTAATACACTCTTTCAGCATATTCGCATGAAAGGTCTTCAACTCTCCGTTTATTTCGATACGATAATCCATAGTGTTCACTATCCCTCTAACGTAATATGGCCCTTTTCATTGTAATAACAGGTTGTTATTGTTGGTCGGAAGTAACACTAACACCTGTCATCTATCTTAAATCTCCTAGCTCTAGCTTTCTGGTCCTACTTAGTACTTGCCTTAACTAACTGTTTTTGAGCTATCTTACAAGTCTCCCCTAGTTTTTCCTTAAGATCTAACACATACTGATATGTAGTCTTAACCTTATCACTGTCTATTTACCTGCTCACATCTCTCTAAGAATCTGCATGGGACCTCTAACTAATCTACCGTACAATAACTCAAACGGAGAAAATCCTATACTCTCTTGTGGAACCTCTCTAAATGCAAACAACAAAGCATTATATGTGTACCAAGCTGTGGGTCTGTATGTGCACATACGCCATAACATGTGCTTTAAAGTGCCGTTAAATCGCTCAGCTAACCCGTTACACATAGGCTTATATGGCGTTGTCGTGACTTGACGCAAGACAATAACCTGCTAGATTTTAATACTGCGAATTTAGCCACGTGTGTCACGGAATGAATGTGGGAAATAATGTTTTGAGCGGAACGTCGGTTATAAAATGCATTGTTTTCAAGTCCTGGCCGGGGATTGATTGAAAGTTACTTTGTTGGAGCAGAGGTTGGAACCGGCGAAATTCACAGGCAATATGTGCCTAACCCGTCCGGTGCAGATAACCCGTCCGGTGCAGATAAACCGTCCGCTGCAGATAAGCCTCCCGGAGTGGTGCTAAGTCTTTAGGGTGTGTAAGCCCTTTAGGTGATTCGACATTAGAATCAACATATAACGTTACGAGCAGTGGAGACGGTCCCCGTACATGTGCAACATGGCCAGGTTATAGAATCGACAACACCCGGGACACGAGCTGGGCCCGTTATCAGTCCTCACAGGAGAAACATCATCAACAACCTCAGTGGAGGTTAACCATCATTATATTGCGTCATCAAACCTTATAGAAGGCATTTGATGACAATCACCCATTGCTTTCGCGCATCATCATATTCATGAGCTCTCGCGCATCACAGTTATCGCGCTAGATCATAATTCGTGCGAACATCAACATTGTTATAACTTAAACAACACTTTAGTGTCGTATATATTCAGTCGACACATTCAGTATTTGTGATAATACTAAGAACGTCTTAAACGTTCATGAGAACAGTCTTTTCATATTTCATCTGTGTATTCGCTTGTTTTTTTGATAATTGTATATATATTTAACATATTTTAAAAGTTGCATTAAACTTATGTAAATGCATTCACCGCCATTGATTCTTTCCTGAGTTAGCCCCAACCACTTGGGTCATCTTGCGACAAAATGAACTGCCCACTTATCCTTAGTCCATTTCTGTAACGTTCAAACCGTGACAAATGACTGTCCATATTATCTATGTCAATATTAAAGTATGGTTACTTCGGACCTTTTAACTTCCCCGAATAACTATCGTTAACTACAGTTTTACTGTCCTCACTATCTTGCTTAGCTTAACAACTCTAAAGCTAACTTGTGATCTGTCCCTGCTTTATTCATCTCGATATCCATGTTTGCTTAAGCTAGTCTACCCTGTTTCGAACCTCTCCTGTTCTAACTGCCTTGCTAATTATATCTGCACTTTATCCGACTCTTGCTTCTCCTTTAGTCATTATCCTTTCTAATTCGGTCTTCTCTTGTGCTAATCTACTTTCTAATTCAAGCTTCTCTGTGGCCAATCTACTTTCTAATTCTAACTTATCTTTAGCTAATCTACTTTCTAATTTTAACCTCTTAGATTTTACCTTCTCGTTGACTAATCTACTTTCTTCATATATGTCCTGCCTTGCTAACACTCTTTCATTAAGTCCAAATTCATTTTCCCTAGCATGTTCGTCTTTATCAAACGTTCTAACCTCAACAACATCATATTGTGCAATACTAACTACAATACACACGTCACTAATTAGTTTACTCTACTAACTACTCACTGCCACTGTGTCCTCAGTAAATACCTGGGCATCATCATAGGACGTTACGTACACAGTCGTACTAGCACTGACTTGTATTATGTACACTACATCAAATATCTATATATGATATTGGACAAAAATCTTAAAATATAATAGAAATGTTTATAGCATGCACATGTATATTTACCTCTCCAGTCAATATAATTATACTCGAGTGTTGCAAAATGAGTGAACTGGATACTATTATAATAATCAAGGGAGGTAAAAACAAGCACCAAATTTATGGAGCAATACGTGCCTCAGATCTAGTCGTGTAGTCAAATGCGACCTCGGGTCAAGGAAAAAACGTACAAAACAACAGTTTGGACTCACCCTACCCTCGTCATTTCTTGACTTGTCTTGCTCTTGTTCTTCCAAGTTGTAGCCGTGATCCTTTCCAGTCGCCGTGTTGGATCAGAGTTTGGTACACATTTCGAAAATGATAAGCAAAGATTTAGTATTTCAAAACAAAGTAGCCCACTATTCTGAAAACCAGTTGTCGCAAGATGACCCTAGTGATTGGGACTAACTCAAGAAAGAAGCAATGTCGTTGAGATTTACATGCAACTTATAAACTATTTTAAATGTATACAGTTATCAACGCAAGACAAGCAAATACACAGATGCAAGATGCTCAAAAGTCTTTATCTTAATAAGGCATTGATTTTTTTGATATACCAGGTATTTTTCGAGATCAATTGAAAATGGTGAAATAATTAGCAAAATCTATGACAAGAGAGATGATTTTAATTTTGATATTGTTAATTATCCCCATTTCGATGAGGATGTTCCCCGAGCAACTTCTTATGTGGTCTATGTGTCTCAACTTATTCGTTTTTCTAGAGTGAACGTACATTCCGTGACACTCGTGACAACAGACGCACTTGTAAACGGCCCTGCCTAAACTCCGCCTAACAACGCTATAAAAATTCTCGCTTTTCAATGCAACATGAATATATCATGCAAATGGTGAATATGTTTCAACTGAACAATGGATTTGCATATGACTGACAGATGTCGTCAAGTGCTTACACAAGCTATATACGACCAATACGCTCTACCCAAGATCATTTTCTGACAGGAAGAAACATATTGATCAATTCTCATAGGCTCTAAGTATAGGATTGTCACAAATTAAGGCACTTTATGAAATGAATTCGCATAAACTGCATCCACTGCCGGTGGGATTGAACCTAGCACCTAGGACTTTTTCATAAAACACATACTACATCACGGCATTTAAATATATATGAAAACAAACAGGGTGTCTATGCTTACGTATGGCGGAGGTATACAGTACTGGTTCTAACCTGGAAAGGTGGTTGGTCTGCTCCCACTAAATAAATCAATCGTCAATGCCTAAAAGTTGCTGAAAATAACGTAATTATTATTTAACCGCAGTTGTTTACTTCTAAAAGTAAGACTGGGAAGAATGATTATAAATATATTTATTTCTATCCATAATTGATGGAAACTAGATTTTAGCACAAAAAAAGTAAATATAAAAGTCTAACAGGAAATATAGCATCCAGGGACCTCAGCCCAAAGCACGCAGAGAAACAAACAAAAATTACAAAGGTGAATAAAAGGCAAGGTATGACATCACATACACAAATTGGTTGTCAATAGGGCTACCAAATTGAAACGAGCAATGACACAAAAGGCCGCTGTGAGTATAAACTAGGTTCTAGGGTGCACCAAACCTCTTACTCTATTTGTCATCCCAATAAAACGGGACAGGGTAAATAAAGGTATCCCCGCCAGGTTATATTTTCTTGTATTCAACAGAAGTTCTGCGTTTTCCCCTTTTTATTGGTGTGATAAACATGATAATGGACGCCATTTCTGTAGAGATTTAGTCAATATCGTTATATTTTCATTGTATTATTTTATATATCCGGCTTTAGGGGAGAGGGGATATCTTTATTTACACTGTATCATTTTATAGGGAAGAGCGAGAAGTTGCTTACCCTAGAATCTGTTGTAAACACCCACTGACCTTTTTGGCCAATGTCCGTTTCAATGTGGTATCCCTATTATCAAGCCTTTTATGTTTCTGTTGTTATATACCTTGCCTTTTATTTATTCTTGTTAATGTTATTTGTTTCTGTTTGTGTTTTTGGTTGACTATGGTCCTTGAACGCTACATTTCCTTTCGATCTTTATATCTATGTTGATTACTGAATATAGTATATTTCCCATCACTTCCGGTTCATAATTCATAACTGGGACAATATTTTCTTCTATCAATATACGCGAGTTTGATTCTGATAGGACACTGGACTTAGCCGCATTAATAAACTGGAGCTACACTGGATACGTCTGTACATTTTTAAAGTGCATTTAACGCATTCGTTTGACCCGAATCAAACAGATGAAACCCAATTCGCTTCAATTCGCTCCTACTTATTGCAGTGCAATGAACTCCCTTTTAAATCTAACAGCTTCGTTTGACCCTAATCAAACAGGTGAAACCCAATTTGCTTCAATTCGCTCCTACTTATAAACACTACAGCTGTAAGATTTATCCTACGATTTAATGTAAATCTCCTAACAGTGGGGAAATGCACTTTTATTTGTTAAACTGGATATCAATTTCAAGCTGATTTAAGATATTGCTTTGTTAAAATATAACGAAAACGAGCTCCGTGTGTGAATTTTACGTCATAAAAACGGCCGGCTTAGTACCCTAGAACCGGTTTAAACCCCCAGTGGCCTACTTTGCCACTGACCGTTCCAAGGCGGTAGCCCTATTGTCAACCATTTTGTGTTTGTGATGTCGTTTGCATTTGTTATTACTATTGCCTTTTTGTTTGTCTGTTTGCGTGTTTGTTTTTGTGTTTTGTGGTTGATTGTCGTCCTTGAATGCTGCTTTCCCTGTCCGATATTTTTATCCTTCTTTAGTGAATTTATAGCTGCGTTATTATTACGGAACTAATAATGTTATCGTGTTTTTATATTATGGGTGCATTATTTTGAGTTCATTTCTCGGAAATGTTTTGTTAATGAAGCTTCAATTATGTTTGTCGTTCCCGCGGTAATTCCGTTGTAAGCTGTAATCCCAATTAGATTTTAAAATTGATCAGCGTTACTAAACTATTGATTTTAGGTTATATATTTAAAAGAAATGTTCACGAATGGCTTAAAAATAATAATGCTTTCCAATTTCTCGACAAAACATTTGCATGTTTTCTGGTTTATTAAGAAATAAAGCAACTGTTCTAATCGATTATCAGAAACGACAGCAAACCAAGAGGTACGAAGGAAACTAGTGATACGCCGTAACCTATAAATGCTCTGGAATGACGTGTAGCAATGTCTACGTATTCAATGTATACGTATGCGATGGAATTAAGTAAAAATGAGATATAGGGTCCTATATAAACAACAGTGTCCGAACGGAATGGCATCGTAGGTCCGCACTGGACTGCAAAAAAGGACTTGATAATACAATAAAAGAGATACAAAACAACAAACAGGGTTATCGACTTGGAATGGAAATAGGCAGTAAGGCCTACTGGTTAGCTTGAATCGATTTTATATGCGCACAATCCTCGCTATTATCCTGTCTTTTGCGCCCAACTAGACAAGACAGTGTAAACAAAACTACATCCCTTAAAAGGAATTCTCTAACAATAAAGTCCACATCCAGAGAAACTAACTAAAGAAACACATATAAAATATTAAACATCTCAGGATGTATACAGAATCGTACTGAACAACCATAGTAGTTGCAGCTAAAGAGAAAACCAATCTAGGGTACAATCAGAAAACCCGAGGGTCGAAAGCTCATGCACCCACCTCCCTTAGTTGGGGTTTCAGTAGGTGCAATCATAGAGTCCCAAGAGGTAGTCCAGTCATCGCACAAGTGAAAAGTGAAGCGTAATGACTGACTGTAGAGGGGTCAATCACTAAACATGCAATGCGCTGTAAAACCAAAGGGTTATATCCTTTTCTGACGAACTTCCTGATTAAATTTGTAAAGCGGTCAGGAAACCCGTCAGACCCCTTTACCTTTCGAAGTTTATAGAAAACATCTCCATAAAACGAGGATTGTGATATGCCTAGTCGCAGAAGTGTTTTAAGGTTGGTGTTGTACTTTTTCAGCAGGCCCTCGGTTTCGACGGTAGAATTTAGATAAAGATCTACGTAGTTTGTGATAACGAAAACCTTACTGAAAAAGTTTACTTCTAATAACTTGATTTCGATCATTGAAGTCTATAACATCGTTACACGCTCTAGTAAATCGAATGAGCTGGAAGATATACATCCCGTATTAGGTAGCACGAGATAAATCTCCATCCAGGTGTGGATAGTTAACGATGTTAAAATTGAAATTATCTCTCTTATCATAGATTTTGTAGTATGTATACAATCATATAAAATCAAGAGATGAAGATCGAGAAATGCTGCTACTGTATTCGAACTGTTGGCTTTATTCAATGTGAGCTCTGGTGGATAAATCTTAGTAACCATATAAGCAAAGAACGGATTATCAATAGTGAATATGTCATCAAGATACCGAGAAGTATTATTAAAGTCATAAATAATTTCACCCTGGCTAGCAGGTGACAAACTCAACATAAAATCTCTTTCGTAGCAGTACTAAAACAAATCTGCAACACGTGGCACACAGTTAGTACCCATAGGAATACCAACAACCTGGCGGTAAATAGTGTTACTGTATCTTATAAAGATGTTATCCAGAAGAAAACGTAAGGCTCTACAAACATCAATACAAGTCCACAAATTACACTAATCAATGGGGGCTTTAGTAAAGAAAGCTCTGACAGTATTACAAGCTAGAAAAGTTGTACCTTCTCTAGCAAATGTCTTCTGAATAAGCTGAAGAATTTTTTCTTGGATCAGATAATGTGGAAGTGTAGTATACAGTGTAGAAAAATCGTAGGTGCTTAGAGAAGAGGCATGAAAATGCTTACACCGTAGTTTGCCAGTTACCTGGTAATAAATGCGTTGAAAATTAGTGGTATGACGTAACCTGGTAATAAATGCGACGGAAACTAGTGATACGACACAACCTTGTAATAAATGCTACAAAACCTAGTGATTCGACTTAACCTAGTAATGAATATGACGGAATTTAGTGGTACGACGGACCCGGGTAGTAAATGCGACAAAAATTAGGGATATATTTTCAAAAACTACTATATATTAATAAAGGTATTGGTTTCATTGACATGCCTAGTATTTTTCGAGATACTCATGTAGTTGATTCTATCCCAAAATATTTCAAAAATTCCGAAAGTCCTATAATTTGTTATAAGTATAAAAAGCCTATTAAAAGTATTATTTTCAACTACAACAAAATAGTTTCTGACCTTGATATAGTACATAACACTCCGAAGGAACGTGTATGCAACACATCAAAATTTTGCTATGCTCCAGCAGGTCATGTCATCACTGGTAATTTTGATATTATTGATAAACGTATTCGGCATTTGTTTTCAAAAGGTCCTAAATATAGATTACCTTCAACTATTGATTTTAATGCCTGTCGTGCCCAGATCGCCCACTCCATTGAAGATTTTAGTATTCAATGGTGTCGTAGAGAACATGCGGACCCAAACTCGCTTTCTACTTGGAAAAAGTAAATTATTAAAATTATAGATACACGTATTAACTTTTATAATGATAACCCCTCTTTACTACCTCCGAGACCTAGGTTTTCCTTTCATAATTTAAAATCGGGAATTCAGGAATTTCATAATAAATTTGTTTTAGTTCCTGTAGATAAAGCAGCTAATAATGTAATTCGGCAGCACCAATTCGTATACTCCAGTTAATGCTACTGAGGAGGATGTTGTTTCCGCACATATCACTCGATGCACTACTTTCAAGGCTGATGTAAACGATAAGCAAAATAAACTGCCTACCATGTACTGGATTCCTAAATTACATAAAAATTCGTATAAGGCTCTCTTTATTTCTAATTCTAGTGCCTGCACCACAACAAACATCTCCAAATGTTTAACTTCTTGTCTTACTGCCGTTAAAGATCACGTTAAACTACATTACGATAAAACTAATGAAAACTCTGGGATTAATTTATGTTGGTCTATAAAAAATTCAGGAGACGTTCTTGATAAAATTTCCAATAAAGGTCAAGTTTCATCAATAAGTACTTATGACTTCTCTACACTATATACAACCTTACCACATCATCTTATCAAAGACAAGCTAATTTCTCTTATTCAAAAGACATTCGCTAGAGAAAATACTACATTTTTGGCATATAATAATATTAAAGCGTTTTTTACTAACGGCAGTTTAAACAATTATACTATGTGGACTTGCTATGCAGTTTGTGAAGCACTCATCTTCCTATTAGATAATATTTTCTTCAGGTACCACCGTTTATAGACAAATTGTTGGTATTCCTATTGGTACGAACTGTGCACCACTTGTCGCAGATTTGTTTTTATTTTGCTATGAAAGAGATTTCATGTTGATTCTTTCACCAGATACCCAGGCATATGTTATTGAAGCTTTTAATGACACCTATCGGTATCTGGATGACATACTGAACATTAAAAACCCTTTCTTTCCAACTATGGTTGATAATATTTATCCTAAAGAACTTCAGCTTAATAGAGCTAATATATCTGATAATAACGCTTCTTTTCTTGATTTAGATCTCTCGATTGAATAGGGACAAATAATTAACAAAATCTATGACAAGAGAGATGATTTTAATTTTGACATTGTTAATAACCCCCCGCCCCCCCCCCCCCCCCCCCCCCACACTTGGATGGGGATGTTCCCCCAGCAACTTCTTATGTGGTGTATGTTTCTCAACTTATTCGTTTTTCAAGAGCTTGTACTCGAGTTGAGGACTTTAGTATTCGTAATCTTTGTATCACTAAAAAGCTACTCAATCAGGGTTACCGTTACCATAAACTTCGTAAAACCTTTGCAAAATTGTATTATGGTAACCCTGATCTTTTTTCCAAATATAAAAATATTTTAAGGACTCTTCTGCGACCAGGACTATCACAACCTGACTACTATGGTGATGTGATTTTTAAACTTCGTAAGATTCTTGGTCATGATTACTTTCATACTATCTTTGTTAAACTTGTTAAAAGGTTTATCAAAAGAGGTTATGACCCTATCATTTTGCAACGTACTGCATGTTTGGTGGTGGACCCTTTTACAGTTCGCCACTATGCTTTCCTCTTTAGCTGTACGATTACCGGACAGGCTGTGGAACCTATGATGACGCCTAACTAAAGCCCATTGGGACGGTGGCGTTTGATGTGTGTCTATGATCTTTCCTGTCGTGCTCTTAATGGTTTATTCTCGTGTTGCTCTGGCTTCTGCAAAGTCATTGAGTATCTTCATTTTGGCTTTCTAGGCTATTGTTTGTTTGTATTATATTTACACGAGCGTATTTGTGTTTTACTTATATTGCCTATTGATGCTGTCTTGTTGGTTAGAGATTAGATAATGGCGGGGATTTGTTTATATACACTGTCCTGTTTTAATGGGTTGACAGTAGGGTAAATGTGATGTTTGGTGCACCCTAGAACCGGTTTAAACCCGCAGTGGCCTACTTTGCCACTGACCGTTCCAAGGCGGTAGCCCTGTTGTCAACCCTTTTGTGTTTGTGATGTCGTTTGCATTTATTATTGCTTTTGCCATCTTGTTTGTCTGTTTGCGTGTTTGTTTCTTTGTTTTGGGGTTGACTGTCCTCCTTGAATGCTACTTTCCCTATCCGATCTTTTTATACTTCTTTGTAATGAATGCGACGGAATTTAGTGGAACGACTTAACCCGGTAATATATGCGACGGAAACTAGGAATACGATGTAACCTGGTAATAAATGCTACGAAAACTAGTGATTCGACGTAACCGAGTAATAAATGCTACGTAAACTGGTGATCGGCGTAAACTTGTAATGAATGCGATGGAATTTAGTGGTACGACGTAACCTGGTAATACATGCGACGGAAACTAGGAATACGATGTAACCTGGTAATAAATGGTACAAAAACTAGTGATTCGACGTAACCGAGTAATAAATGCGACGGAATTTGGTGATACTACGTTACCTAGTAATACATACTACATAATTTGGTGATACGACTGCGACGGAATTTGGTGATACGACGTTACCTAGTAATACATACTACATAATTTGGTGATACGACGTAACCGAGAAATAAATGCGACGGAATTTGGTGATACGGCGTTACCTAGTATTAAATGCTACGTACTTTTGTGATACGACGTAACCTTGCAATAAATTCTACGACTACTAGTGATTCGACGTAATAACCTAGTAATAAATGCGATTAAAATTGGTGATACGACGGTACCCAGTAATAAAACTGACGGTATTCAGTGATACGACGTAACCTGGTAATACATGCTACGAAAACTAGGGATTCGATTAACCTAGTAATAAATGCGACGGAATTTGGTGATACGACGTTACCTAGTAATAAATGCGACGGAATTTTGCGATACGATGTAACATGGTAATACATGCTACGAAAACTAGTGATTTGACGTAATGTTGTAATCAATGCGACGGAATTTGGTGATAAGGACAAGGACTATCACAACCTGACTTCTATGGTGATGTGATTTATAAACTTCGTAAGATTCTTGGTCATGATCACTTTCATACTATCTTTGTTAAACTTGTTAAACAGTTTATCAGAAGAGGTTATGACCCTATCATTTTGCAACGTACTGCATATACTTGGTGGTGGACCCTTTTACAGTTCGCCACTATGCTTTCCTCTTTAATTGTACGATGACCGGAAAGGCTGTGGACCCTATGATGACGCCTACCTAAAGCCCATTGCGACGGTGGCATTTGATGTTTGTCCATGATCTTTCTTGTCGTGCTCTTAATGGTTTATTCTCTTACTGTTCTGACTTCTGCCAAGTCATTGAGTACCTTCATTGTGGCTTTCTAGGCTATTGTTTTTTGTATTATATTTACACGAGCATATTTGTGTTTTACTTATATTGCCTATTGATGCTGCCTTGTTGGTTAGAGATTAGATCATGGTGGGGATTTCTTTATTTACACTGTCCTCTTTTAATGGGATGACAGTAGGGTAAGTGTGAGGTTTGGTGCACCCTAGAACCGGTTTAAACCCCCGGTGGCCTACTTTGCCACTGACCGTTCCAAGGCGGTAGCCCTTTTGTCAACCCGTTTGTGTTTGTTATATCGTTTGCATTTATTATTGCTTTTGCCTTCTTGTTTGTCTGTTTGCTTGTTTGTTTCTGTGTTTGGTGGTTGGCTGTCCTCCTTGAATGCTACTTTCCCTGTCCGATCTTTTTATATTTCTTTTCAGTAGATTGTACTAGAGTTTACGAATTAGTACATCCGAGTTCCTGAGATAAAACATTGACGTAATGGAGTTGTCGAACAATACTCATATTCTTAGCTGCTTTATCAGCAGGAACTAAAACTTATTATGGAATTCCTGGATTCCCGATTTTAAATTACGAAATGAAAACCTAGGTCTAGGGGGAAGTTATTCGTATAGAAGTAAATACGGGTATCTATGGCGTTAAAAATAGTATTTTTCCAATTAGAAAGGGAGTTAGGGTCAGCATGTTCTCTACGACACCATTAACAAATTAATTAAAACCATGAACAATTTAAAAACAGTACCATAACTATGTGTGGAAACTTTAATTTCGTTTAAGATCCAATCCTAAATTACTCTAATTACCAATATTAACTTATTTAGATACAATCCGGTATGATCGAATTGTACGTCAAACACCAGTGGGATTATTTACCAAGTGTCGTAATTGAAGTTTTATTTTATAAATTCCGGACACTCGTTGACCCTTATTACAATAATAAACTCATTTATATACAATACCGTATGACCGAATAGTACGGCTGCTGTATGTACTCAAACATCAGTGGGATTATTTACCAAGTGTCGGTATTAAAGTTTTATTTTATAAATACTGGGCATTCAATCCCAGTGCGGACATTTCGCAGAGGACGGTTCCAAACATACACCGCTAAACCGTCTAATGTGCAACAGTTGAACAATGTAGTTTGGAGTCCGACTTTTAAATTTCACCATGGCCTGTGGGCTACCTCGAACGGGTATACATGAATATTTTTAATAATAATTGGAAATAGAACTAACTAGATTAATTTATCGAAAACAACTCTGCTTCTCGAATTTAAGGCAGATTCTGATTGGATTAAATTTCCCAAATCATCATAAAAAATCCCCATAAAACATCGAAATATTATACATGTATTTCCATCATAAAACATGTTGATTTAGGATATTTTGACTGAAATCTGCATTTGTACGGATGCAGTTATACTGAGAGTATATTTGCAAAAATGTTTGACTGCCATTCTGGGAGTGGCCACCTTCAGTAAAATATTAGAGGCTGAACGCATCCCATTATCCCCAATTTGCTGGTCATTTTTGAGTGTCTCTAAGATAGTTCTTTAAAAAAAGTTAGGTGTTATCATCCGTTCCGATATAAGAATAGGTGTTGTAGGCCAAAATGCTATAATGAAGGCCTATGGGAAATTCAATAGTGGTATATTACCTAAAGCTAGATTCTTCATACTAGGATAAAAGTGAAAGTAGACAAAAAGAAATTCTAACAAAATCATTTGAAAGTGTGAGAAATATTGAATTATGTCGTATTTTGACTTTTCTTATAACGTTTTTAATGACTTTCAAATATTTGAAAGTTTTATTATGCAAAATAGGTAATTTAAATTATTTTATTAAGGGTTGTGGACGCACAATTAGCCATACCTGACACCTGGTATACAAAATTGGCCTGTAATGCACTTGTTTGACATAATTAAAGGTATATCTGGTAAGTTTTATTCATTACTGGGGGCTTTGCATACATTTTTTGGCGAAGATGTCAGAAAGCGGCAATCTACATATGTCCGCAAAGATGTCGAAAAACCGCTTATGTCTGTTTTGCAAAAGATGTTGAGGTAAACTCTGACTCTGAGTTCATCTCTTGTTTACGGTTAGTGCCCATATGCAAATATTTGATGCGGTTTAATACATTTTACAAATTAAATTATTTAGTTGGTAAAAAATATGACCTTTTCTAAAAAAAAAGTTTTATTCTATCCCACCCCCTTCATTTTAATGAATTTTCATGGATTTGTACAGTGCTTTTGGACTGCATAATTGCATGAAAATGACCTGTAAAGATGGCACAAACAATATCTAATAAAAACATACATTAAATAGTACAGTAACAGGCAATCTTGTGTAATGAGCATATTGTAAAAATGGCATGGCCCTAAAAAGGTAGTTGGGGAGGATAGTCTCAGAATTATTTTTTGTCATTTTTAGACTGAAAAGTAGCATTTTCTTGATGGTTTTACATATAGAAACTGCTGAATAATGTTAATTAATCCATTTGAAGGCAGATTTTGAATATATATCAAATCAATTCAAAATAACTTTATTTGAAACAAAGTATAGGGTCTATTAGGGCATATAGTCAAATTTTGATTCTATTAAATTACCCAAATCATAACAAATCCCCATAAAACATCAAAATATTATATTTCCATCATAAAACATGTTGATTTAGGATATTTTGACTGAAATTTGCATTTGTATGGATACAATTGTACTGAGAGTACATTTGCAAAAGTAAAATTTCTTGACTGCCATTCTGGGCGTGGCCACCTTCAGTGAAATATTAGAGACTGAAAGCATCGCATTACCACCAATTTGCTGGTCATTTTTGAGTGTCTCTAAGATAGTTCTTTAAAAAAAGTTAGGTTTTATCATCCGTTCTGATATAGGAATAGGTGTTGTAGGCTAAAAGGCTATGATGGAGGCCTATGGGAAATTCAATAGTGGTATATGACCTGATGCATTATTTCTTTCAGCAGGTATTCTGACAGTATGTAAATAATCAAGTCTAAAGTATAACATATTCAGTCATTCATCTCAAACTCCAGGGGAAAGAAAACAATACTCTGTACGACACCGATTGCATCCAGTAATAATGAGGTTTTTTTGCCACTAACCGTTCCAAGGCGGTAGCCCTTCTGTCAACCATGTTTATGTTTGTGACCTCATATGCCTTTATTATTACTATTGCCATTCTTGTTTGTCTTTTTGCGTGTTTTGGGGTTTATTGTGTTATCTACCCAAACCTGACCACGTGCTCTAAATTTCCAATCGCATTTTTCTAAGTAATATTACAATTCGAAAACTCAAACTGTAAAACAAATGAAGGCATTTCCTACTATTTATGGCAAAAGTGTATGCAAGCGTTTCAGTTATTCGTTCCAGTTAAACAAATGATTAAACTCTCGACATAGTTAAACACCACGTATGAAAAAATGGCGGATTGGAAATACCAGCGAGAAGAAACATTTCCTAAATATTATTCGTCCTTATTTAGGTTTGCGTAAATATACAAGACTAGAATATTCTAATAGATAATTAATCAGAAAGACATAGTTAGAGCCAAGAGCCGCCGGTGGGGAGACAATTACCTGTCCGATGCAGACGGAGCAAAACATGTCCGCAATGTTCAAGAGTTACAGCGAAAAGGAATTAAATGCGTATTGGAATTGGGCTTTCAAATCTTCAATCACGTGACAGAACAACATTTTAGTTATTTATTTCAATAACCAAACATGTAATTATTTATCTGTTATAATTACGATAATTTTAGATGATATGAATTATTAAGAAGATCATGATTTCACACACCACAAAGGTCAGAGGGAAGTAAAACAAAACTGAGGTGATCGGTGTCTTGTCATCTAATATTTTATCTATATATATTGAAGAAAAGGCAAATAACAATGCAAGGATCGTTATAATTTTATCTTGAATGTCTCGTTGACTGAATGCCATGTTACATAACGTACACGTAAATGGATTCTACCTGACATGTCGCACTCGTCACAATTGAAATCTATCTTGTCAGTGTACATACGCCCGTGTTGGTTAAACTCCGATGACGTGGCCAGCGTTTTTTTACAAGCATGGCATTAACACATGTATTGTCAACAGTACTCTGAGCATGACTGTCTTTATATTTTCTGACTGATGTCATGACGATTTAAAGCGTTAGTGCAGTAGGCAACTACGTACACGTATAACAATGCTCTTGCCTCTGTATATTCACTTTCCCTACAGCACTTTTACTTAATATTTAGTCTTATAACAATCGACCCACAAAAGAGTCAATGTTTGTCAGCACCACAATGCACGGCAGTGTAACCGACCGTTCTTTAAAATGCACGCGTTCATCCTCGTGGAGAAAATATTGTTTTTTCTCAAATCAATGACGGTCTTCTGGTAAGTATAGAGTAAACAGTTGATGTTTTACTTCTGTCATTATCATTACCTGTAAAAAGAACAAATTGGACGCCAATTAGTTGATTTTACACAGTTACATGCGCGTGTATAATTTGCCCACATAAACAAGTAGAGAACTAAATCTGACGCAAATGTTAGTAAAGGGAGGTTGAAGATGTGTCATCAATTACACCATCTATACAGGCCTGTCCGTTACAGTGAAACGCTCTGAAACAGCACATGTAATCAACTTTCTCCACATGCAGACGACTCGAAAATGTACGTACAAATCAGCTAGGATTAAAGTTTGTTCATGATTCCAAATTATTTCCTTAAAACTATGTATTTTCTGTTTATTTTTTGGAACTGTGAAACATTTTTTCAGTATTATAGTGTTACTATTAAAATCCATTATTTTATTTTATTTTAATTTCCACTGCTCTTGCACTATTTATCACATAAAAATGCACTGCTATAAACTTGTTGGACCAAAAATGATGTAACCTCATGAGTAGCATGATTAAACAGAACTTCACACTGCCAGCAAATAGTTCATGACTTAAGGTATCAGTGGTAAAGGATAATTAATTGCCAATTATAGTCGGTCTGGGGAAACAGTATATGTAATGTATACGCAAGATCTGTGTATAATTTGGACATTTTAAGACGACTGTGTTGGAAATAAAAATTCAAAAATAAAGCATAGCTGTACAAATTGTTGCAAGGAATGGCTGCACATGATGGAGATAATACGATAAGGAAGTTTATAATTATGAGTTAGGAAAATATATCACTGAGGAAATATTCAATCTTCATGGGTGGAATCAGTGACGTAATACACCACTTATTAGGTCACTGGCGGGATACAAAAGTGCATAGTTATGTTTCTGATTCTGATGTTCAGTGTGAAAATGGTAGAGACGATTTGTTATCGGGGACAGTCACAGATGCCAATGTTTCACCTTAGAGTACTGATACAGAGGTTCTCACACAATATAACTACTGCGCTGAGTGGCGTCTGCTGTAAACACTAACACGTGCATGTGTGTACACTTCTTAGTTCATGACCCCACAGGCTCCTCCCATATATTTTGAAATTTATGTCAGTTAAAAATCAGTTTGTAACTAGGAATAAGAAATACTTTCAAATAAGCATTAGTTTACCAGTACAATTGTTTAATATCAGTTTACATCTGTGCACATTTTTTATGTTGTGGAACTTTCAGTATTTTGAAATAGTATTCCCTGATTTAACCTGCATATATTTATATAAAAGAAAACTGCCCCTGCTCCATCTAGTTGCTTTTGCACGGCAGTTGGGCTGCTGTTTGAAAATCGTAAAAAGATAATCAACTAATAAGAAGAGCAACTGTCCTAACTTCGGAAACAATGTAATATATCTTTTTCTGTGAACACACCACGTGCGAACAATGTGTCGAAATATGTGTACCGTATCTAGCACACAATATGGAAACCACTGCACAATCCTCCGAAGACACTAGGAAACACTTTGCTAGGTAGGAAATACTGGAACACAAATATCTGCTACTCGAACAGAAACACAGTGCATGAATAGTGTGCCTTTGTACTTGAGAACGAAGCAAGAGTATACTTTATTTCGGCATTATATAAGCTCCCGACCTGGCCACGTATGCACCATCTCAGTGTGTCGGCATTATATACGCACCCATCCCGACCACCTTTGTATCCTCTCAGTGTGTCGGCATTATATAAGCATACATCCCGACCACGTATGCACCATCTCAGTGTGTCGGCATTATATAAGCACCCAATCCGACCACGTTTGCATCATCTCAGTGTGCCGGATTTATATAAGCACCCATCCCGGCCACGTATGCGCCATCTCAGTGTGTCGAATTATATAAGAAACCATCCCGGCCACGTATGCGCCATCTCAGTGTGTCGGCATTATATAAGAACTCATCCCGACCACGTATGCATCTTCTCAGTGTGTCGGCATTATATAAGAACCCAACCCACACGAACATATTTCACATTTTATTCGATTAGTGGTGTTAACGTTGAATCAGATATGTTTTCCTTTTAATATGGTGTATACTATAATACATTATATCTACGCAAAATGCATTTTACAACTATATCTTGTATTTTTGATACACCGTGAAATCAACCCTGTTCTGTTATTGGAAGTCTACTATTGGTATGCGTACTGACAAATAACATAATACTCCTTATTTGTAAATGTACGTGCACAAATTGGGTATGGTACATTTTATTATTTCGTCAAGTAAACACAATACACTTTGGCAAAATCTGTTTAAATGAGTTGTCTGATCAAGTTTGTCAATTGTTTAAACACAATAACACTTTTGATAGAAAAAACAACATGTTCATGATTTCCATTGAATATATTTGCGAAACAAAATGAGTTTCACATGTTACATAAAAAGGTGCAGACCTACTGCCACCACACCTCTCTTATATATACGAGTGTAATGAATGAGTATCTCGACCGACATTAGAAGTCTTATCACTCGAGGCTTCAATCTGGGGGATGAAACGGATTCTTGACCACTTTAAAGATAAATATACTATTGTTCAATATTATGAGTATGTATAAGGTAAAGTTGTAAATAAACCAGCCAACTGGAGAGTCAACTAAATTAAGTATCTTATATATTCCTTGTCATTAACACGCAAAACATGTTTTAGTTCTGGTAAAGTACTTATCCCGTAAGATTCCGAACACTCAGAGTTTACCTGTTATGGAAACCAACGAGAATTGAAATCGGAATTATTCCTTGCGGAAACTATTTTTATATCACGGGAAATCGAGAATGTCAATTGTGATTAAAGCAATAGATGCGCCCAAGCACATGCATGTTGTTGCCTAGACCACTTTCACGTATCACGCACAAACGTTTAGTTCATCGTAGAGCATACCCACTTATCACGCACAAATGTTTAGTTCACCATCGATGATATTCATTTATAACACACAAATGTTTAGTTCACCATAGATGGTATTCATTTATAACACACACATGTTTAGTTCCCTCATAGCATATTTACGTATCATGCAAAACGTTTAGTTCGCTGTAGATCATATTCACGTGTCACGCACAAACTTTTAGTTCGCCGTAGATCATATTCACGCATCACACACAAACGTATAGTTCGCCGTAAATCATATTCACGTATCACGGACAAACTTTTAGTTAGCCGTAGATCATATTCACGCATCACACACAAACGTATAGTTCGCCGTAAATCATATTCACGTATCACGGACAAACTTTTAGTTCGCCGTAGATCATATTCACTTATCACGCACAAACGTTTAGTTCGTCGTAGCTAATATTCACGTATGACTCACGAATGTTTAGTTCACCGTAGATCATATTCACTTATCACGCACGCACGTTTAGTTCATCGTGAATCATATTCACGTACCATGCACACACGTTAAGTTCGCCGTATATCATATTCACATATCACGCACACACATTTAGTTTACCGTAGATCATATTCACGTATCACGCACACACGTTAATTTGGCGTAGATCATATTAACGTAGCACGCACAGATGTTTAGTACGCCGTAGATTATATCCACTTATCAAGTTATTTGTATTCTATTTTCGTTTTATACTAAAACAGGGTGCTCAGAGAAATTATAAAATGCATATGCAACAAAGCATTGCATGGTAAATTTCGTTATGCACATTCAGTTCAGAGTGACGCTTCATGCACAGTATATATACGCTAGCCATGGTCTGACATATTTGATCATGTTACCTCATAATAAACATAAACACCGAGGTGCCAAACATTAAATATTACTAACTTGATGACTGTATTCTAGTTTTACACATCTGGAATCCATTTTAATAAAAAATGGTGTAATGTACAACATACGTTTTACTTGCCTGTTAAAGAAAAAGACTGTGATATTGTTTTGTTATCCAAAACCCATAGATCTACATGTTTTGACATGTTAGAATTATAACTGCATGTCGTGAAGTACAAGATATGTGCTAACAATAAATAAGTTTAAAAAAAATTGAGTCATATGAAATACGTTTTTCCCTCGAAATTTCTCTTTTTGCCAATGAAATCGGCCATATTTTCCGAGGATCTGCAATGCAATACAGGTAATCTTTCCCCTTTTCCCACATATATCACGCATTTTTCTACAGATACACATAGAATATGATCATATATAATGAGCTTGAATAAATTAGTGTAATTCGATTTGATTTTTTGTTACACTAAATGGAATATGTATCATATTTTTCTCTTAAGGTATCTCAGAAACCAAGCTGCTCACCTATTTAAAAGTTACCAGGCTATTATTGTTAAAGCTTAGGTTAGAATGTTCTAGCTATGTACCAAATCTTTAAAAGCAGTTCTTCATAGGGAAAACCAAATGCAGATACTGTAGGAAATGTTGTCAAGAAAATGCAATTTTAACGTGACAATCAATGCTTGACAACATTAATCATGTACAGTATATGGACTCTATTATTAACAGTAAGTCAGTGAGTTATACAATGTGTTCATACCTTGTTTGTGTTCTCGACTGTCCCATCATGTACATTATATAGACTATATTGTTAGCAGTAAGTCAGTGAGTGATACAATGTGTTCATACCTTGTTTGTGTTCTCGACTGCCCCATTATGTACAGTATATGGACTATATTGTTAACAGTAAGTCAGTGAGTTATACAATGTGTTCATACCTTGTATGTGTTCTCGACTGCCCCATCATGTACAGTATATAGACTATTTGTTAACAGTAAGTCAGTGAGTTATACAATGTGTTCATACCTTGTCTGTGTTCTCAACTGCCCAATCATGTACAGTATATGGACTATATTGTTAACAGTAAGTCAGTGAGTTATACAATGTGTTCATACCTAGTTTGTGTTCTCGACTGCTCCATCATTGTACAGTATATGGACTATATTGTTAACAATAAGTCAGTGAGTTATACAATGTGTTCATACCTTGTTTATGTTCTCGACTGCCCCATCATGTACAGTATATGGACTATATTGTTAACAGTAAGTCAGTGATTTATACAATGTGTTCATACCTTGTTTGTGTTCTCGACTGCCCCATCTTGTACAGTATTTGGACTATATTGTTAACAGTAAGTCAGTGAGTTATACAATGTGTTCATACCTTGTTTGTGTTCTCGACTGCCCCATCATGTACAGTATATGGACTATATTGTTAACAGTAAGTTAATGAGTTATACAATGTGTTCATTCCTTGTTTGTGTTCTCGGTTGCCTCATCATGTACAGTATATAGACTTTATTGTTAACAGTATGTCAGTGAGTTATTCAATGTCTTCGTACCTTCTTTGTGTTCTCGACTGCCCCATCATGTACAGTATATTGAATATATACCGTTAACAGTAAGTCAGTGAGTTATACAATGTGTTCGTACCTTGTATGTGTTGTCGAATACTCCATCCATTCGCAACATCTCGTACATTGCTTCGCAGCATTACTCGAATTAATACGCAGGTTGCCATACTGGTTACGTCATCGGGCGTTAGATTCCCGCCAAAACAAATTTGCATTTAAAATCAAAGTCATCATCCATATGTTGCAATGTTATTCAGCCGATTGCTCCATCAATAGCTTTTTTACATGAAAGTAGTGATAAAACCTTCATTTGCATTATAAAAAACAACACTCAACGCAAATTATACATCAACACGAATGGCTAGCGTCCATATTGTTTACATAGCAACATTGCACTGTTTGCTGTGCCATTGCCTTCCAGCGATCAAAATGTCAAGAGTTTGAACATACCGAAGCTCCGTGATATACACGAGGCGGGATCTCGAAGAATGACGGGATTTGACCTAGCGTTCAAGATTGATGCCCCATCATGTACAGTATATAGACTATATTGTTAACGGTAAGTCAGTGAATTCATGTCTTGCTTGTGTTGTCGACTGCCCATCGTGTACCGTTCATACCTTGTTTGTCATGGGTGTTGTCGATTTTGCCCTGATATCAACAGTAATCTTTCAATAATTTGTCTTTGTGATCAGACTACACCAATTACCAACCAATCAGCGGGCAGGGAAAAAGTTCCAGGGTAAATTCGGAGCTATTACACAGAATCTCTTAATTTTGATTGGTTGTCAAGGTAAACAAACCAAAAAATCTTGCTAAAAAATTAAAAGTCAACTTTTGAAGAGTAATTATAAAAGTTGAATCATACATTTGTGCAATATATTCATAATGTGTTGCATAATCAAATAAAGAAGTATATTTTACATTTTCCTCATGTTTCTACAGTAGGTGGGTCAGCACCATCCGACCCAAACAGCTTTTTTAAAACATACTCAATGTATGGCTTCTGTATGTTTTTTTGATAAAACTAAGATAGGTCTTTCAAAACAAGTAATAAAGAATATAGCTTCCTATATTAGGGAACTCAGTAAAGAGCTTAGAGCTATAAGGTAGGCCTATGGAAAATGAATTGGTGTAGTATGACCTTGTGATAAAATGAAGAAATTACTACTAAGGGAGATAATTCAGGAATAGATCACATTTTGATATCAGATTTTAAGTTTCATCTGGGTGGCAATGTTTTTAGATATTACCGATACTTATGGTTACAGGCTCATTGATCTATGTAACGCTTGTGATGGGCATGTTGTGTGCTCCGATAGGACGGTAGGTAGTACATATAGAAATAAAGTAATGGCCGATCAAAGTACACTAAATGTAGGTGTACACTAAAGTCGACCCTGAAATGTAGCCTTCAAGGCCCACAGTCAACCAAACACACGCATAGATACAACTTAGGTATCTATTACTATCAAGGCCCACAGTCAACCAAACACACGCATAGATACAACTTAGGTATCTATTACTATCAAGGCCCACAGTCAACCAAACACACGCATATATACAACTTAGGTATATATTACTAACAAGGCCCACAGTCAACCAAACACACGCATAGATACAACTTAGGTATCTATTACTATCAAGGCCCACAGTCAACCAAACACACGCATATATACAACTTAGGTATATATTACTATCAAGGCCCACAGTCAACCAAACACACGCATATATACAACTTAGGTATCTATTACTATCAAGGCCCACAGTCAACCAAACACACGCATATATACAACTGAGGTATCTATTACTATCAAGGCCCACAGTCAACCAAACACACGCATATATACAACTTAGGTATCCATTACTCTCAAGGCCCACAGTCAACCAAACACACGCATATATACAAATTAGGTATCCATTACTATCAAGGCCCACAGTCAACCAAACACACGCATATATAGGTCTCACTACAGAATTACCTCCCTTGGGCAGGACGGTAGGAAGATTCCTACACCGTAAAAAACTAGGGCTGTGTTAATCGGTTTGCTCTGAACTTGGAAATGTGCAATCATTCTCTTATTTCTGTTTTCAGGTGACAAGATTGGAACATGTTCATGACTTCTGCCAAGTTTGGATGCCACTGGGTGATTTTCGAGGAAGATATGATCATTTGAAAATGGGTAGGAATACAGTTGAATTATCAGTGAAATGGAGCTAGTTTTGAGGGGTACTGAAAAAGACTGGAATTTAAAAAAAATTAATCTGGTCAACATTTGATTTTTTGTGGATATTCTGAGCTTCAGAGGAAGGTTTGCAGATTGAGGGGAGATTTAAAGACCAATGGACAGTTTAAAGTATGTTCGCAGTGGTCCGCAAGTGACCATTTCTACATATATTATATAGTGTTGAATAATTCACTAGTGAGACGTTAAACAACCCTCATCTGGATCAGGGAAAAGCTTGACAGACAGCGTCTGTTGTTGTTAGAGTGGATTTTTTAAAGTGAAATCTTGATTTTAGAGTGAAACAGTGTATTTCTTAGGCATAATATGGATTTTGATAAGTATTTGATGCTTTTGCAGTGTAAAATAGACTACTTTGCTTCTAGTCGGACCCCGTGCATGCTTTATAACCGTCATTTGGGACTTAATAGACGAATCTGTGGTCAGAAAGTGTCAGAATATGGGAGACAGTCGATTGTTTTGGCTGGGAGACATACTCAGATGAACATGTTAGCTCACAGAGTGATATATATGTGTGTGATGTGTGTTTCTAGTATTCCTAGGGGAATGGACGTGTCTCATCTCTGCCACAACAGTTTATGTTTACGATTTGACCTCTCAGCTTGGAGCCTCATAGCGTCAACATGGAAAGACAAAGATTCCTTCACATGATACCAAGACTGTGTTTAGGACATACAGAGTATCCTGATTGCATGCTTCCTGTGAGTAGATTGTTTATATTATCCTATTGTAGTGTTTCATGTCAAATTGTTACCCCACCCACTTTTCATATAGCAAAATGTGTGGTCATTGTTTACTTGTCGAGAAGGTCAGTTGAGTATGTTTTATGTTGTCGTTGGTCATCGTATACTTTAAATTTGTTCACTTTGTTGATAAATCTGGCTGTTTTATAAGTTTGTAACATTTACATAAGTATGTTTGTCGTACGTATTTTTGTCCTGAATTTTCTTAAGTGACCGTAACACTTTTGTGTTTTGGGGAAATGACCCTCCAACAGCCTTAACTTTTTCTATCGCTGAATTTACCCTTCCGTCATTTAACCGTGCTGCGGCACTTAATTTTCTGCCTTTAGCGTTACGTCGAAAGGTTACGTCTTTCGGGTTTGAGGCATTTATACCGCGGTGTAACGCCTCTAGCTTATTTGTGTCGGCACCTTTACATGTCTTGGTCACAGCGTCTTTTCCCAGTCGAACATTTAAACAGTCGATAAGTTTATTTTTGTCGTCTCCCTGAATCTTCAAAGGTTTACATGATGTTGGCATAAAATGTTTTCTCCATGTTGAGATTGGTGGATTACCCCCACACGCCATGGAATATTTTCTACAAGTTTTCCCACATTTATCCTGGTAGCAGTCTATTATAGCCATCTTCAAATTTTCACATTTTTGTTGTAAACAGGGAATATTTGTGTCGCCTATACTCTGCTGTACATTTTGAAACTCAGTTAGTACACGGTGAGATACGTCCTTTGCAAAGCGTTTCTGAATGTATGCTCGGTCCCGTTTGGTATGTCCAGGAAACATCTTTTGCGAAAACTCAGTCCTCTTAATTTTATTTTTCATTGTTTTAGTCAGATGTACAACATCCGCCATTCTTGACATTGGTTTGCCCGTGATAGCAAGTTGAGCAGCACGAGCGCCCTTGAATGCTTTGCTGTCCCCGTCTGTTGTCATGTTGTCAATAGTGATCGGCGTGTCACTCTTCAATATCGAATCCATCGCTAATCTGGCCTCTCTATGTTCGTCACCTGTAAACGAAGTATGAAATTTGTATCGACTTGACGGTTATTGTTGCATTAGTCAATAATCTTTGTTATTATTTATTTCTTTTTTTCATTACTTATTTACTTACTTACTTACTTACTTACTTACTTACTTACTTACTTACATTATCTTATCTTATCTTATCTTATCTTATCTTATCTTACTTATCTTATCTTATCTTAAATTTGTATTGACTTGGTTATTGTTGCATTAGTCAATAATCTTTGTTATTATTTATTTCTTTTTTTCATTACTTATTTACTTACTTACTTACTTACTTACTTACTTACTTACTTAAATTATCTTATCTTATCTTATCTTATCTTATCTTACTTATCTTATCTTATCTTAAATTTGTATTGACTTGGTTATTGTTGCATTAGTCAATAATCTTTTTTATTATTTATTTCTTTTTTTCATTATTTACTTACTTACTTACTTACTTACTTACTTACTTACTTACTTACTTACGTCTTATCTTATCTTATCTTATCTTATCTTAATCTTAAATTTGTATTGACTTGGTTATTGTTGCATTAGTCAATAATCTTTTTTCTTATTTATTTCTTTTTTCATTAATGACTTATTTATTGATTTATTTATTTATTTATTTACTTATTTACTTATTTACTTACTTATTTACTTACTTATTTACTTACTTATTTACTTACTTATTTACTTACTTATTTACTTACTTACTTACTTACTTACTTACTTACTTACTTACTTATTATCTTATCTTATCTTATCTTATCTTAAATTTGTAATACTTGACGGCGGTTATTGTTGATTAGTCAATAATGTTTTTATTATTATTTATTTCTTTTTGTCATTAGTTATTTACTTACTTACTTACTTACTTACTTACTTACTTACTTACTAACTAACTAACTAACTAACTAACTATCTAACTATCTATCTATCTATCTATCTATCTATATATCTATCTATCTATCTATCTATCTATCTATCTTATCTTATCTTTGTTGTGATTGTTGTGATTGTGATCTGATGTGGTGTGATGTGGTGTGGTTGTTGTGTTGGTGTGTTTTGTTTTGTTGTGTTGTGTTGTTGTGTTGTGTTGTGTTGTGTTGTGTTGTGTTGTGTTGTGTTGTGTTAATTAAATAATGTGTAATTAATAGTTATGAAACTTACCTATTTGGTCGGTATCCTGAAGATTTTTGCTGCATCCAGACCTCGCATTACATGCGCTGTGGTCCGAGTGGGAACAACATTACTGCCAATGTGCATGCCAATCACTTTCTTTATATTTGTCTGCATCTCTATGATGGTAGTGCTGACTTGAGTGGCTGGCTGCATTGGAGTTGTCTCCCCTGCTGACTTCAGACTGTTGTTATATTGGGAGTATACCCCACCCGGAATTGAGGCGTCTTTTTCAAACCCACACGCGACGTTGTTTTCTCGGACTTGCTGTCTTGCACGGTTGAAACTAGCATGTGCCACCTCCGAAACTTTGTCAGCAGCAATGTTGCTATGGCTTTGCATAGATGAGTAAGATGGTGGTGGAATTTTCAGGCATGTCATCAAGTACCGAAAGTCATTTGGGCCAGATTTTGTGTCCATTAACCCCACTGCTACTGACAGATTTATGTCGGCAACTTTTGGTCCTGGTCGATTGGTGTTCACCGTTTCATAAAGCTTATGTTCTTTGCCAACGAACCCACATTTAAGACATTTCAGTCTCTCACACCACCCTAACCCCATCTGTTTATCAAATTTCAAGTCAAAGTTTAATTTCCCTTGACAGGTGCCATCCCAGGATCTGTGATCAGAGTATGTTTCAAAGAACATGTCAGCAGTCTTCCCAAGGTGAAAGATACGGTATGTACGCAGTTCATTCTTATCACTTTCAGCTTTAGCACTATCCATAAGTGCTTGCTCTATAGGCGTTTTGGCAGCCTTGCTTGGTCTCAAGGTCATTGTTGCTGGAATCTTCTTGTCTACAGCTCCACACAGTAGCACATTCGATTTTTTATCCTGAATTAGGAGACTATCATACACGTCTTTAGTCAGTCTCTTAATTTGTCATTGTCCGCTTGTCATCAGACCACCTGCCTGAAAGTGGTTTAAATCTATTTTAGTCGACTCCCTTCTTAAAGTGTGATATTTTATGTTTCATTATTCCAAGTACACTCCTTTTTATAAATAGTAAACTTGCTTCCTAGCTAGCTCTGTTCTGTAATAATCTCTTTTCAAGTTATGCCCCTTCAAAGACAAACTCCATTTACTCCCTGAATAACATAATAAATGATGACATCATGAAGATGACGTCATGAAAATAACGTTACGTTTTGGCGTAAAAATCTAACCATATTAGGTTAGGAAGGTTTAGGATTTCATCAATCCAGCTAAGCCATCCACTACAATTACAAGTAAGCTTATCTACCAACAATGAAGTTTCTTTGGAAGCAGAAATGATAAGTCAAAGATGATGTACTGTTCGAATAATAAAGCATTTATTCAAGAAACCAATAAATTGCCATATAAGGGCATGCATTTTGACACTTGAATTAGGTAATATTACATACACAGTAAATTTAATACAATGATAAGATAAAGCAATCATATAACACCAAAACTTAAACGTTTCAAACATTTTCTTTAACAAGTATAGAAGATATTCAAGTTTAGCGGTTGATATGTCGTGGCAGTTCTGTGCATTTTCAAGTCGTCCGAAACTGACTTGAAGCAAATGTGACCGGCTTCATGTTTTATGCCATTTTGTTAAAAATAGTCCGCGGATAACACCAAGTAACGTCATTTTATGTTCGTCAATATTGTTACTTTGTTTGATAAAGTTTTGAGTCTTATGTCAAAAAAATAATTCAGTTAAAGGTCTCACTACAGAATTACCTCCCTTGGGCAGGACGGTAGGAAGATTCCTACACCGTAAAAAACTAGGGCTGTGTTAATCGGTTTGCCCTGAACTTGGAAATGTGCAATCATTCTCTTATTTCTGTTTTCAGGTGACAAGATTGGAACATGTTCATGACTTCTGCCAAGTTTGGATGCCACTGGGCGATTTTCGAGGAAGATATGATAATTTGAAAATGGGTAGGAATACAGTTGAATTATCAGTGAAATGGAGCTAGTTTTGAGGGGTACTGAAAAAGACTGGAATTTAAAAAAAATTAATCTGGTCAACATTTGATTTTTTGTGGATATTCTGAGCTTCAGAGGAAGGTGCGCAGATTGAGGGGAGATTTAAAGACCAATGGACAGTTTAAAGTATGTTCGCAGTGGTCCGCAAGTGACCATTTCTACATATATTATATAGTGTTGAATAATTCCCTAGTGAGACGTTAAACAACTTAGGTATCCATTACTATCAAGGCCCACAGTCAACCAAACACACGCATATATACAACTTAGGTATCAATTACTATCAAGGCCCACAGTCAACCAAACACACGCATATATACAACTTAGGTATCCATTACTATCAAGGCCCACAGTCAACCAAACACACGCATATATACAACTTTGCTATCCATTACAATCAAGGCCCACAGTCAACCAAACACACGCATAGATACAACTTAGGTATCCATTACTATCAAGGCCCACAGTCAACCAAACACACGCATAGATACAACTTAGGTATCCATTACTATCAAGGCCCACAGTCAACCAAACACACACATAGATACAACTTAGGTATCCATTACTATCAAGGCCCACAGTCAACCAAACACACGCATATATACAACTTAGGTATCCATTACTATCAAGGCCCACAGTCAACCAAACACACGCATATATACAACTTAGGTATCCATTACTATCAAGGCCCACAGTCAACCAAACACACGCATATATACAACTTAGGTATCCATTACTATCAAGGCCCACAGTCAACCAAACACACGCATATATACAACTTAGGTATCCATTACTATCAAGGCCCACAGTCAACCAAACACACGCATATATACAACTTAGGTATCCATTACTATCAAGGCCAACAGTCAACCAAACACACGCATATATACAACTTAGGTATCCATTACTATCAAGGCCCACAGTCAACCAAACACACGCATATATACAACGTAGGTATCCATTACTATCAAGGCCCACAGTCAACCAAACACACGCATATATACAACTTAGGTATCCATTACTATCAAGGCCCACAGTCAACCAAACACACGCATAGATACAACTTAGGTATCCATTACTATCAAGGCCCACAGTCAACCAAACACACGCATATATACAACTTAGGTATCCATTACTATCAAGGCCCACAGTCAACCAAACACACGCATATATACAACTTAGGTATCTATTACTATCATGGCCCACGGTCAACCAAACACATGCATATATACAACTTAGGTATCCATTACTATCAAGGCCCACAGTCAACCAAACACACGCATATATACAACTTAGGTATCCATTACTATCAAAGCCCACAGTCAACCAAACACACGCATATATACAACTAATTACAAGGATAAATACAAGACAACGTGTATGACATAACGAATAACGGGATGGCAATCGGACTACAGACTTGGAACGGACAGCAACAAAAACAGGTCGCTGGGGTTGCAACCAGGTTCTAGGGTGTACCAAACCCCACACTTACCCTATTGTCATCCCAATAAAACTGGACTGTAAATAAAGATATCCCCGCCCGACTGTAGCGGCTTGAGCAGACAGGGATTCAGGCTTTCAGTTCACAGGGAAGGGCGGTCTATTAAGTATCTATTACTATTAAGCGGCGGTCTAATAATGACCTGGGGCATGCACGCATCCGAATGGTTTGTCAACTACATGCACAGTGTGCATTATCAGTCTAATAACTCGCCAATACCGAGACATTGTTTCTGCTATATTACATATACAATTTACATTTTCAGTCTACTAACTAGGCTATATATACTGAGACATTGTTTCTACTGTATGCCATACAATGTGTGCATTACCAGTCTACTAACTAGACAATACTGAGACATTGTTTTTACTATATGTCAATGACATGCAAAGTGTGCATTATCAGTCTACTAACTAGGCAATACTGAGACATTGTTTCTACTATATGCCATAAAATGTGTTCTTTTTCAGTCTACTAACTAGGCAATACTTAGACATTGTTTCTACTATATGCCATAAAATATGTTCTTTTTCAGTCTACTAACTAGGCAATACTGAGACATTGTTTCTACTATATGCCATAAAATGTGTTCTTTGTCAGTCTACTGACTAGGCAATACTGAGAAATTTAAGCAACTGCATTTACTTATTTCCATTCGATGATGAATATAACGTATTTTTATAAAAAAGGCAAACATAGATCAACACTACACACAGGCCTTAATTATTAAGTCTCTGACATATATATGTATTTTCTTTTCAACTACACATTATATAACATAGACCACATCGTAATAGTTAATGTAATAACGAAGAAACTGACTTTCTTGAAACTCTTCGAACACATTCAATGAAAATGAACGTAATAAATGCAACAGTTACCATGAAATGAACTGAAAATAATGCACTAAATGGGTTATACAGTGATTGCTTAAGCTTACACACAGGATATGAGATAATATTCAGAAGTGTCGCTCATTAACGAGTAGGTTCAGGTAATTAACACCGGAGTCCATTGTAATTACGACTTCCTTTCTGTAATTAGTGTCACCCATGTTGATCTATGAACTCGGCTGATAACTCGTCCTTATTCATTGTTTGGTAAAACCCTTATAATTAAGTATCGATCGATTTTATCCGTCAAGTACACGATTAAGCAAAACACGTTCGTGTTGATGACCAGACCATAGGGTTATGCATCCTTCAACACATCTAAAACAAATAATTCACAGTGTCTGAATCACAGTTTTGGCGAACGCGAAACCTGCAGAGACGAAAGCCGAATTTCGATTTGGTAAGCCTGTTCCACTATACGCAAGCTGATAGACTTCAAACAATAACGATAGTGTGCATTGATGGTAAGTAGATTATGTTATACTTTTATTATATATGAAACAAATGTCTAACCGTAAATATGTATTTATGAAAATGACAAAAAACAAACACGGTCTATATGTACGTATCACTGTTTATATATCTGTTCGAATACACACCTGACAGATAGACAAGAAAGGTACCAGTATAACCTGAACAGCTATTAATTTGGTGCATAGTTTGAATTTCCATTTCTGAACATATTTCACATTTAACAATAATAGATCGCGGACATGAGCTATCTTAGGTAAGTATATTTCTTATTCGATAAAAATAGTAGTGGAATGCATATTACTTTTACTGACTTGAAGAGCCTCAGGAAAAACAGTCAGATTTATTGGGGGAAAGGAGACATTTCGGAAAAAAAATGTACTTCCTACAAACTTATATCTTTTCCATACTTCTGCCTCGCTAGCATATATCATGTACTTCAAGATAATGAAATAAAAACAAACTTGTCACTGTTCTGGATTTTGGAGCAAATAGGCACACACTTTGTCTGTAACTGTAAAAATCTACAAACACCAAGTTTTATTTAAATGGATTCTACATGACTCTGTACTGACTGTGTACAAACAGTACCGTCTGTGTACAAATAGTACACAATCATAAAGTCTGTGATATTTCATGTTTTGCATGTCAATGGCAACTATGATAACTTCTTCTATATCATGTCGATATTTGACGATCACTGATATTGTTTTCATTATAATATATCAACGCACGAGTGGTCTAAATAACATAATTATCGTTTGTGCATATATTTGTTAATAAAGTAAACAAAAATCTTCCGTTATGTTGTATGTGTTATAACATGAATATTAGGCTGTAAGCTAGTAGGAGAAACCCTCCCCACGCAGGGGGAATTGTGTACACCCTGTTTTTTTGAAAGCCCATTATGTGTAGAGCATTTTGGAATATGTGTGCCATCTGAGCGTTGGGGCGTTATCGTGTTACAGGGTGTAGAATACCTATAAAAAAATAATTCATTTTACTGCATTTTGAAGACTAAAAATGTATGGAAGAAAAAGGTTCGTATTCTAAATTGTCTTCATTATAATACAAACTTTCGTTTCACTCACTTTTTATACCTTTGATACCTGCGTCAGTAAGCCTACGTTACCTTAATTTACGTTACCTTGTTTATTAAGTTTTTTAACGTTAGACATTAAGAACATTAATTATGTTACATCCGAAAATTATTCCAAACCTTACAAATATCACAGACATACGTGCCTATGATGTTAATAATGTTTGGTTCTTGTAATGTCCGTTACATTGTGTTTTTTTAAATGATTTTCTATTTTCTGCATGTTAAAAGAAATAATAGAACAAAAATGAGATATAGGGTCCTATAGAAACCACAGCGTCCGAACGCAATGGCATCGTAGGTCCGCACTGTACTGCAAACAAGGACTTGAAAATACAATGAAAGAGACAAAAAACAACAAAAAGGGTGGCGAAGACAGGTTTACCGATCCTCCAATAAACCATTAAACAATTAAAGTTTTATTGCAGCATTCCTATAAATATAATTGATTGTAACAACTTATTTTAAAACATTATGTTTGCTTTTTAAACTACAAAATGTTACTTGTTGAATGAAGTGTTTGGTTTAAGAAATTAAGAACATAAATATTTGATATTCGAAAATTATTTCAATAATCTTAGTTATAATAGACATACGTATCCATGATGTGAACAATGTTTGGTTCCTGTATTGTCCGTTACATTGTGCGTTTTATAAAATAATAAATAATAATCTTCCGTGTGTAACCAGAAATCTAGAAAAAATTCAGCCGATTAGCTTATACAGATGTTAATACACCATTCCTCTACACATCATCGATGGTAACAACAATGTTTGAACAAACATGAAATTATGTCAATGTTAATATGTGTTACCTCATGTATTAAACGTTACGTATGTTACCAATTAAGACTACATCATTTTATTTAAATACCACATCTAAGTATCAAATAAAAACATGAATACATATCATTATTTTCCTTTTTTATACTGTTTATATATAGGCAAACATTGAATGAAATAAAGTTTGTATATAATTTACACGACTCTTCCGTACTTTTTACGTTACCAAATTCAAAGAAAAATAGCAAATTTTATGCACAATTTTAACAGCTAATATATTCACCTATTAATCAATTGTAACACATTACGCAATTTCAACATATCCCCAAAATGAATTGAATTTTATTTACGTTACTAACAAATATAAATGTATAGCTCTATGAGATAGCGTGCATGTTCATGGAAATATATTACATCATTTGAGCTCATAATTCTCTATACATTGTCATCACTTTCTTCAAACTCAATATCAATCAGTTTGTTAGCTTCCATATCTTCCCGCCGATTAATGCTTCCTTCTTCAGTGTCAGGCTCTTTGAACATGATATCAACCAACTAACGTGATGGAATATCACCAATAGTCCAGTCAAATTCAGTAACTTTATCTTCTCTCATTTTTTCTACGTCCGGTAGGTCTGGTTAATGTTGGTCAGTATGGTGCCACTTGAACGTGTGCTTGTTCAAATGCATAATTATAGAAAATCGACACGGCGGCAAAGGCTCTAGTTGTGTCCTTTGAATTTTCGCGAAAACGTATTTGACATCAGTGTAGAGAGGTTTGCCATAGCGGCGGCATACTGTCCTCTCCGTGATCTCCGTACTTTTTTTTGAAGATCATCCGAACATTCATGCTGCTGTTCGAGCAATCCAACTTTACACAAATTCTCTGTGCTTTTTAATCGTCTTAAATGGGACAACCTTGCCTCTCCCTACAAAGCCAATTGTTGTAACACAGCTTGTAAATCAATGCAGTGTGGGAAGTAAAGAGCAAATATCAGACCCATTAACCTCTGCAATATGTTTCACATTCAACAGCTTCTTTTTTAATCATCCCAGTTCAAAGCATGACCTACGGTTGTATTACTGAAACAAATTTTGAAAGCAGGATCAGTCAGAAAAACACACCTCGATTGTTTCTGTGTTGGTGAGGATTGATAGGGATATGTTCAGTCGGATGTCTGCTTCCTCCTATAATGAAAACATATCTTCATAAGCAATGAAAGGTATGTCATCTGCAATGGTAAGCAGGGGACATTTTTCCCAGACAAAGTAGGTTTCATGGCCTTGAAGGTTTGGTGCATATCTGTCTGTTTTCCACTAGCCGCAAATGAGATTAATGAATTGTGTCGTATTGTCGTGATTACGCAAATTGCATTAGGTTTTCGTTTCCAGCCCTGACAACAGGAAAGTTGGGGTTTCACCTCGCCTCTTGCACTCAAACTACTTGATAGATCTGTTACAAAGGCGACTCAATGTGCTTTGGTAAGTATGTCAAACACCAGCTCTGCCAAATCGTCAATCTTACCAGGAAATGAAGGCTGACTGTGAGGTGTTGCATTACCTTCACACACATACACAGTATATTCAGTAGGTTGCTGTGTAGCTGGCTCAATTGATACTTCTAAGCAGTACAGCAATTTGGCTTTGTCGGTTCTAACTGAATTGCCATCAGCTGTTTCAAGGGACCATGGTACTGAGCATAGAGGATATGATAGCTTCAACTTAAGATCTGTCTGATACCTGATCAATAAGGGAACCAACTGACCAAATATAGCGCGTCAATAAACAGGTCATTGACAAATATGTCATGGTCTTCTCAGCCTGATGCTGGAATAGATCATCAGCAACATCTCTCTATGCTGGAATACCGGACGATCGGAGGTATATGTCATAGCCATTGATATCAACTCGGAATGGGGTTTGTAAAAACAATGATAGATTCCGTGGCTCTTCTCAAGTCTTTCTTATTGTTCTTTATTAGGGATGGATGCAGTTCTTTGCGCGAAGAAATAACTTCTGATGCCATATTTGCCATCTCTGGAGAGTGGCCTCTAGCAGCTTTTTTTCTACATTGTCGTGTAATGTACCAGTGGTATTATTTGTATGCTGCATACTTTCTACTGAATCCAATGATGTTACCCTGAAATATTGTATGTTGATTGATAGTTTATTAATAGTGATGTGACTTGTGGAAGAGGGACACTGAATCTCCTGTTTTAGAGAAGTTCATTTGACCCGGGGATGGGTTGTGTCAAGAGTCAGGGTGTCATTACATGTACTGGAATGAGTCTGGCGTAGTTCCAATGGTCATACTCAAAGAACATTAGACTTAGGCGTTAGGATGAAGATATATGCATGTCAAGGTTATTTTCCTTTGTGTCTGTCTTTGATCAGAGATAGCATTATTAGTATTGTGCCGAACTACTTGCAATCAGAATAAGGCAAGACTAACTTACATTGGATGGGGACAAAATATGATTATTCTTTGGAATTTGTCTCAAAAGCAGGATACATTGTAACAAGGGGAATATGCCGTAACTTGTAAAAAAAAACATTTTAAATAAAGGATAAGCTCCTAGTAGTTTAATGTTTAATTGCTATTTTTCTAATTTATGAAACATTTTAAAATAGTTATTATATATTTATTTTATTTTTAGACATTATATTTATTTAGTTACTTATACTAATGAATAACATTACATTTAAAAAAATCATAGTCAAAAGTAAAATACTAGCATCTTTATTTCTGGAAACTTCCAAATGGTAACGTAATTTTTGTGTTTAATTTACATATCGAAACTCTCTCTATCTCTATCTCTTCCCTCTCTCTCTCTCTCCACACACACATTTTATTTATTCATTCGTATATATTGATTTAATGAATGACATTTTATTATTAAAATAGTCACTGTTTCAGTAAAGAACTAGAGCCTTTGTTTCCGGAAACAGTCAATATTTATGACAAATAACATTAAATGGTAACGTAAATTTCTTGTTTATGTCACGTAACGTAAACTACATTATCTTTTAGAAATTTGTTTTATTGCGTTAGAATTTGTTTTTAACATGTTTGATAAATAATATAAATTAAACATACCGTTTTGCTGCATATAAACAGGTTTTGAATATTACATTTTCAAAACACGATAATGGTAACGTATTTCAAATGGATGTCACGCCCTTATTTCCACACTCTCATTTGGCAAACGTACTTCATTTTGTAGCAAATGCATACCCTTTCAGGAAAACATATCCTTCAATATTCCTCCAGACTGGGGATAGCTCTTTTGGTAACTTATGGTCTAGTTATTATTAAGTGTATTTATGATTTTTTGATAACGAACAGGGTGTTACGTAAGCTACAGTATATTTTCATATTATCATGTTGAAAAGGCTGTCTAAATTAAACAAATCATAAATAACATAAATACAGGTAGTATTTGTTGTTCATATGCTTATTTTTTACTCATATTCAAATTTATTGAAAGTGTTTATGAATTGTTATGGTAACGTAATTGTCACGTATGTTACACACAAACGCCCCAACGCTCAGATGGCACACATGTCTCATTTTGAAGCTTATGATGTTCTTTCAGAAAAGCATACCCTAGAAAACGCCTCCTTGGGGGGAGGGGGTCTACAGCCAGCTCAAGGACTATATATACATTTCGTAAAAGAGATATTTTGAAATATTGTTATTTATGTGTCCAAAGGGAACACTCTGGAAACATTCGTTCATGCAATTTTAACGTATCATTTACATATGTACATAATTAAAATGTCACTTTATATATAGCAAATGCTTTCATATTCATTATATCATGTTCGTCATGCTCATCTCCATGATTATATGTCATCCATGTATTTTGTTCAGGTGTTACTTGAAGTGTAGCTGAAAATAATGATATTGAAATTAAGTGTTCACGGCAGAGTGTGCAGCAACTATATACAAATCTGTAGGTTTGCAGATGAAAAGAGTCTCCGTCTATTTTGCCTAATTTTATCTCGATGTAAATGAAGGTGTGGGCTGGAATGTACATTCCTGTTGGTGACATAACCTGTTTGTGTCGGTGTGCCGTAAACCCATTTCGACTCAACTCATAACAGCGCAGTTAATACTATTATTTTCATCGCTAGAAGTAACAGGTGCTATGTGCCTTCTTTGTACATATATGCATAACACGTTTTATCTCTAAGGTGACGATATCGTGTCAGTGCAGTTACAATGTTATACATATACGCGAACACGTTAAATATTGTAGTTACCTCCCTTAGAATACATTTCTCCATTTACAAATTGAACTTCTCGATATGTCGAACTGCTACTGTTTGTTATATATTCTTCAATCAGAAACAATTGATGGTACTTTTGGAGAATTTGAATTGGGATATTGATCGTTTCAAACAATATACGTATACAGTCAACGCCAAGGTATGAACTTCGTATATGTTATATAGATCTATTAACTGTAAGTGTAATAATAGTTCATTGTAATTTGTACATATCACATAAATATTAATAAATTAAATTTGTTATTAGGTCTGTATATATTTTACAATGTATGTATTAAATAATATGAAATAGGCACTGCCTATGTAACGGGCACAGTACTTCGATAAAATGTACATTTTGTCAGGGATTTATAACACATATTTCGTACAGTTTAAAGGCCTAAAATATATACCTGTCTCTATTTTAAGGATGTTGGCTGGGCAAGTTTTGACATCTTCAAGTCTAAACATTTTATTTTTTAAATCATAGATTTATTTGAAAACAGAATTGTTTCATTTTTGTCCATTCTAGTAGATATGGCTATAATGTAGGATTTAAGATGGTAAATTTTTAAGCAAATTTTTTTTTTCTCATATTTTTTCTATCATTTGTGATCCTTTTTTGTTGTTAACACAGTAGGGGGTATGGGTAGCTCTGTGTAGAATTTATCCTTTTGCTATAGAATAAATCAGATTTTTGTGTTTCAGTAGTGGAATACATAGTGGGGAAAAAAGTGTGGTGACCTAGCCTTTTTTTGATAATTTTGTATCTAAATTATACCAAAGAAGCTTTAAATATGAATTTTAAAAAAATCTCATCACTACGTCCTTTCCCAGCCAACCTCCTTAAGGGTGAGAACTAACTCGAAATTTGATCAAATCATAATCCGAATTTAAAATCTAGAAATTGTTATAGATATGACTTTAAGCAAAAGTTGTGAAAAAATATATGTCTAGGGCCTAATAAAATAGTACCTGCGTTTACTGAAACATTGCTGGAAAAAACATGGGTAAGAAGTTCAGCTTTTTGTTTGTATGCTTCACAACCGAAGGGGCATGTCCTTCCGACCTTCAGTACGTACGTACGTCTGTCCGTCCGTCCCGAACAGTTTGTGTGCCTATCTCCTACTACAGTTTTCGACCGATTGCTTCCAAACTTTACATTTGTTTGTTTTGTTTGTTTGTATGGTGTTTTACGTCAACACATGTAAGGTTATATATGACAGTCGATTTTTTGTGGTGGAGGCAGACCACCCACTTTTCCTGGTAGAACCAGTACTGTACACCTCCCGCCATCCGTAAGAATCGACACTTCCTCACTTACAAATCGAGCTCCCAATGGGATTCGAACCCGCAGCGGTGAGAGACGAAGGTTTACAACGCAACGTCGTTAACCATTCGGCCGCGGAGGCGCTGACTTTACAGGATGCTTACCCATGTTACCTATGATGTCAAGATGTGCATGCCATTTTGGTGTCAAAATGCACTGAATGGATTAATCCGAGCCTTCTCTGACCCTAAAAGCCTTTTTTTAAATTAAACGTTTCCCAATTTTCTCCTGATAGTCGTTTTTATAAGCTTACCATTGCTTCTATACAGCTCATACAGCTTTTTCAATCTCTTCACATGTTTCCCCTTTTTCACAGTGATTTTAATTTTCAAATGAGAGTCTTCACTTCTATAACTCTTGTAAGAAACTTCATGCCTACCCCCACCTACACTGAAGCATTTATTCCTACATAAATTATACTTCCCTCCAGCCTTTCCGAAATTCCCTTTCGAAGGCATTCTTAATAAAACGTAAGAAATTAATCCAAAAACTGATAAGATGTCACCTCCGCGGCAATGTATTTTATCTCTCTGAACACGTGCATGAGTGCACGAGAAAATAATGGGCAATTTGAGGCATTTGACAGCTGGATATTTGTACGACTCTGTACAGGTTTCAAGCCATAAACAGACACTCAAGTATCAAAACAGCAATAAATATGTTTAAAATGTATATACTTACCTTTCTATGCCAAACGTTTGATACACTTTGTTCACATAAAATAGCAGGCCTGCTTAAACTTTTTAACACAAAATCCTGAGACTTTTAGAATTTAAGATTTAAAGCGCATGGAGAACATTTTAAAATGAAAATTTGGAGCGCGCAACTTGTTTTTCGCACTTCCTTTTTTTAAGTGCAAATTTAAATTATTTATGCAATTATGAAATGAATGCATTGTTTGATAGTTGTAGAAAATAATAAATTTACATAGTAATTCTATTAGAAAGACCATGGATATAAATACTGTATGTAGGTCTAAGGAAAGACTAATTTCTACCACAATTTTTTATGAAAGTGCACTTACTTTTCTAAACAGATGCGTTCTTAATGCCAATACAACGTCTTCATAACCTTTTTTTAAGTGCAAATTTAAATTATTTATGCAATTATGAAATGAATGCATTGTTTGATAGTTGTAGAAAATAATAAATTTACATAGTAATTCTATTAGAAAGACCATGGATATAAATACTGTATGTAGGTCTAAGGAAAGACTAATTTCTACCACAATTTTTTATGAAAGTGCACTTACTTTTCTAAACAGATGCGTTCTAAATGCCAATACAACGTCTTCATAACTCTTATACAAATTATAATCATCGTACAAATCAGCAGTTGTTTTAGTGTTACCACACACTAGGAGTGCTAGTTCCTCACACTTGCGATTTCAGTTAGCTTGACCAATTAAAGAAGTCACATATATATTGCTGTTATTGCACATGTCGTTATGTCACTGAAGGAACTAATTATGCCCTAAGGTGTTAAATATATATTCAGTCAGTGCATTTCACGGATGACCCCCGCTGATTTGGTAATTGCAAATACTCCTCTGACTAGGGAGCGTAACAGGACCAATTCGGGAAATATGTGATAAACTGTGAACATATAGCTGTTAGATCATGAACATTTTGTTTTGACAAAAAATCCGGAGATTTTGCATTTACATCCGGAGATCCGAAGAGCAACTGGAATCCGTATTTTTTCCGGAATCTGGCAGGCCTGAAGCAGAATCTGCGATGTTATTGTTTTTCAGCCAAATAGGAAGTACCTAATAACACTTACCGACAACATTACTTCAAAAGAAGGTCCCATGTGGTAAAATAATAAAATATTGAACACTTTTTTCATTTGTATTTTTTATATAAAACTAGGAAGAATACGACCTATTAGTATATAAGACATGCCAAAAATAACTAAGCAGGAAAATATTACGATCTTATTGCAACAGTTTGAGGATACTATTTCTGGCGTATGAATACAATTTCGCAAAATACAGTGATTCGGTAACGTTCATAAACAAACATGTAAACATTGACGGCAAAACATGCTATTAAAGACAAGTTTATAGGTCCGATCAAAGTATAATATTGAAGGTAATGTTAATTTTTACACAGGATAGATATTTCATGTTCATCCTTTACTACAAACTTTAAGTAAAGGCGTGTATTTGTCAAAAATGTGACATCACTGCCAATGTTACAAGATGGCCGTGTCAAGTTGAACACGAGGAAATGTTGAAGAGAAATTGTTTTAACGTTGTGTTTCATGACACAGAATTCTGGTCGTGGCACAGGTTTCTTCAATCAAAACAATACTATTTCCGGTATGACTTTCCATGTATTTCCAATTTAGAAGGACGGTGAGATTCCGTTAATCTTTACCCTTTTTTGAGACAAATTATCATACCTTTATCTTCTTTATTATTATTTCACTTGTGCTCTTACACAATGTATTGCCTCTTTTAGTAAAAAAAAGTCTTCGGTGCAATAATACTATGTTAAATGAAACCGGTTTCTTGTTAATACCTTCTTTTTTTAATTCAGTGGTGTATTCAGGTTCTGACCTGAAATCGGGGCGGAATTTGCTCACGGGAAATTTAACTTAGCGATTTAACGTCGGGATAAAGTGAAAAATAGAAATGAAAAGGCATAAACAACTGTGAAAATTGATGGTTATAATCCCGACGTTAAATAGTATTGAACTAAATATAGGCTTACCTTACAGATCAGTTTCTTGTTAATGCTAGACAATTGAGATAGTACGTACACGTGTAATTGTCTATTATAACAATAACCTTAAACATCATTTTACCAGGTTTTCAAACAGAAAATTCGGTTAAATTGTGTATAAGAACTCATATATGTTATGGATAATTTTCACAACGAGTTTTTGATTGATTTTCCGCTCACCTGATCAATGTCAATGTTAGTGTTGATATCCTTTGATACCATTTTTTTTCTGAGGTTACTTTGGTCAAGGTCAAACACTTACGTTAAATAGTTCACTATGTTAGTTTTCGTTTAAGGTAATACATAACAGGACTATGAATTGGAAGATGGTGTAGGAACCCTAAACGTGAAAACGGTCACAATGTGAAAACTGTCATTAACGTGAAATTTGCCATACATGTGAAAACCTTTTGTCATAAATGTGAAAACGACCTTGTGATAAATGTTATAAAATTTTACATTAGACGTGCAAGCTTCTATTTTTACCGTAAACGTGAAAACATAGCAACGTTAAATCATTTTCCCTTTGTGAGAACTGTATTTGTCTCTGTCTGTAGTTGCTAGTCATTGTTGGTCACCAAAAATGGCCCCTTGTCCGTCATCCGTCTGTCCGTTTGATATTTTGTTTTGGTTGTCTACACTCTATGTTTTGCCAAACTTAAAACACAGACGAGCGGGCAAAGAACTTAAATCGGATGATAAACACTAGAGTTATGGTCCTTAATATAATGAAAAATGCTAAAATGTGCCCTTGTCAACAATATTACATTCATTTTGCGTATGCTCTTGACCAAACTTGGCCAGAGTCTTCATACTGATTAAAGCTCAAAAGAGTTGAAAACCACATCTAAATTAAAATAAAAAGGAGTTAGTGCCCTTGATTAATTAAAAAAAAAAAATGTTGCTTTGTTAATCAGTAGGTACTTGTTTTCCATACGATCGTAACATGTTCAAAACACTAATATCTTCAAAGGAAAACCAGCCATATATCTGATTCACACCCATCTGAGGGCCCCAATTCCTACGCCATGACCCTCGCGCCCCAGTTCGACCCCCTCCCCCTCACGCACCTTATCTCATAGAAGAAAGCGTAGACGGAATCAGAAATTAGCCATGTGATACTAGAAACAGCACAGCTATGGCCCTTGAATAAGTAATGATAAACTTTACATATTGTTATCACTCCAGCTGCTTAAATTCTATTTGATCTGTTCCAACCGAACTTATTCAAGATCATAATCCATCTCATCCCACTTACCTGCTATAAGAGCTATTTTAGCAAGCACAGCGTCCACTGGCCCTCTTGTTAATAATCATTATTCTTCTTCTTGAGTGCTTCTTCTTTACTCTGTTTGGTTAACTGACAGTTTGCTTTTAGCAGTCCCCAATACAACAACAAAGAAGAATTATAACTCTCCCTGTAACCCCAAAACAAATAGAAAGCCCTGTGTATAATTAAAACCTAGGTATAAGCATGCCTTACAGGATCATATGCTGCATACATTGGTAAGTGAAATTGGTTGACAGCTTGTTATTATTTATACTCATCATGACAACACTGACATGACCATACTAAGCTATAAAGGTCAAGGTCACACTGAAGGTCATTATGTGGGTGAAATACTCGTTTTTTCTTCATGAAAACTTAACGTTGGTTATAACGGTCCCTTTTCTTGATATTGCTTCATCAAACTTCCAATATATACTCATCATGAAACCACCGACATTACCATACTAAAATATAAAGGTCAAGTCACACTGAAGGTCATTATATGAGTTAAATACTCTTTTTTTTTTTCTTCACGAAAACTTAACTTTGGTTATAACTTAATCATTTCTTGATATTTCTTCATCAGACTTTCAATATATACTCATCATGACAACATCGACATGACCATACTAAATTATAAAGGTGAAGGTCACACTGAAGGTCATTATATGGGTTAAATACTCATTTTCTTCATAAAAAATTAACGTTGGTTATAACTTTCTCATTTCTTGATATTTCTTCATCAGACTTTCAATATATACTCATCATAACAACATCGACATGACAATACTAAAATATAAAAGTCAAGGTCACACTGAAGGTCATTATATGGGTTAAATTATCTTTCTTTTTTCACGAAAACATAACGTTGGCTATAATTTCCTCAATTCTTTTTATTTCTTCGTCAATCTTTCAATATTATACTTGTCATGACAACAACGACATGGCCTTTCTAAAATATAAAGGTCAAGGGCACACTGAAGGTCATTAAATACTTATTTTTTTCGTCACGAAAACTTAGCCAGGCCAGTTTGTCAAGGTCATTTATCTGGGTCCAAAACACCTTGTTATACTGAAAAAACGCTCGCGGGCGACACGCATGTTCCGCGGAACACTCATCTAGCATTTAATTCGAATGAGTGGAACGACGACGGACGGAACGACAAAGCGGCAAGTATATGCACTCCGATCTTCGTTTCGGTTTATTACATATCAGTTGAAAAATAGCGACTTGATCGGTACCATCATTTATCTCGACAAAGTCTGGTCTTCTAAATACTGTAAGTTGTAAAGGAGCATACAAAATAGGAGTGGCATACGTGCGAATCCATTTCATCTAACCATCTATAATTTATTTATACTCCTTTTGTATTTAACACATTTCTAGTTATGTACTTTGATGCCCAGGACAATAAGTGGGAAAAGTCATCAAGATTATATTACTGAAATTCATCAAGATTATATTACTAAAAAATCAAAGGGCCATACCTCCGGCATTATAGGTGAGAGCTGCCTGGTTATCAAACTTGGCCGAGATACATATTGTCGTGTCATCAATTTTTAATTATAAATGTCATTGTTAAGTTATTCAACAGACACCGCAACAACCATCACATTTCAAAAATCGAAAGGCCATAACTCACGGCACTATAAGTGCGATCTAGCTTGTCATCGATATATGCCCATAAACAAAGTCTCCAAGGTTCATTAATATTACCCATTTACATTATCCTAAAGTTTCATCAAAACTGGATTATCAATATTGAAGTTATTGAGCAGAAACCGCAAACATCGTCAAATTTAAAAAATAAAGGACCATAACTCCGGTGCGTTCTGGATGGTTATCGACCTTGACCGAATATTGTGGCCATAAACATTGTCCCCATATACGAAGTCAATCCATGTAGGTGTTCTCTTTTAATGAACGGAAACCAGTCCTTCCAGCCTCCCGCCGCCCGATCTTCGGGACATACGACTCTTTTTTTCCTTCAAAACGTGCGCATTAAAAGCTAAGTTAGCTAAATAGTAATACAATCGATATGTGACAATATTAACTATTGTTTGTACAATAGTGTCTGTTGTTACAGAAAGAGAAAAGGGTTGAGGAAAAAGTTATTCGTTTAACGTTGCTATGTTAAGTAACATTTTGTTACATTTATCACCTGGGTCGTTTTCACATGTATGACAGGGGTTTTCACATTTATGGTAAGTTTCAAGTTATGATAAAATTGTATTACAGTTTATGACTGTTTTCACATGTATGTATGACGTTTTCACATTTAGGGGTTCCAAAAGATGGTTTCCAGTGTTACAAAAAAAGTCATGTTGGTTTCAATTCGGTATGTTTAGTTTTGTTTAAAAGAATGGATACGTTATAGACAGTCACGCACGGTATAAGGGATGTTTTATATACGAATCCGTGAGCTCTTTATAATACCTCACGAACCCATCCATCTGGGATTATTGAGAGCAGCGCACGGTATAGGGGACGGAAATATAGGCATTCGTGAGCTCTTCATAATACCACACCAACCCATTATCTGGGATTATTGAATGCCACGCACGGTATAGGGGATAGGATATGTAGGCACCTATGAGCTCTTTATAATACCTCACCAACCCATTAGCTGGGGTTATTGGGAGCCTGGAACGGTATAGGGGACGGATATACAGACATCCGTGAGCTCTTTATAATACCTCACGAATCCATAATCTGGGATTATTGAGAGCCGCGCACGGTATAGGGGACGGAATATATAGGCATCTGTGAGCTATTTATAATATCTTACCAACCCATTTATATGGGATTATTGAGAGCCACGCACGGTATAGTAGACGGATATATAGGCATCCGTGAGCTCTTTATAATACCTAACCAACTTATTAATCTGGGATTATTGAGAGCCGCGCACGGTATAGGGGACGGAATATATAGGCATCTGTGAGCTATTTATAATACCTTACCAACCCATTTATCTAGGATTTTTGAGAGCCGCTCACGGTGTAGGGGACGGGACATATAGACATCTGTGAGCTCTTTATAATACCTCACCAACCCATTATCTGGGATCTGGGGTTTTTAGAGCCGCGCAAGTTATAGGTGGCGGATATATAGGCATTCATGAGCTCTTAATAATACCTCACCAACTAAATATCTGGGATTTTTGAGAGCCGCTGATGGTATACGGGACGGGACATATATGCATCTGTGAGCTCTTTAAATTACCTCTCCAACCCATTATCTGGGATCCGGGGTTGTTGAGAACCGCGCACGGTATAGGGGACGGATATATAGACATCGTGAGCTCTTTATAATACCTCACCAACCCATTATCCGGGGTTATTTTAAACAGTGCACGGTATAGGGGACGTTTATAAAGGCATCCGTGAGCTCTTTATAATACCTGACCAACCCATTATCTGGGATTATTGAGAGTTATACACTAAAAAATCAATTACACTGTCATTTTTCAATATTCTTGCACATAATGTGTATGTAAACGTCTATAAAAGATAAGCAACATATTGAATGATTTTAGTATATCGAACTCGGACCGGGGGCCCAGGGGGTGGGGGTGATTTGGATTCTTTTTTCAAATGAAACTACACTGTATACATGTGTTTCCTCCTATGTTATAGTTGGGCCTGGAGGAAGGGCATCAAATACACTAATAATGCAATTACGGTGTCATTTTTTCATACTTTTGCACATTAATGGGTATAATAGTCATCTAATAAAGAGATACACAGCATGTCAAATGATTTATTATTTAAAACTCGGACGTCTTCCCTGGTGTTCGGGTTGGAGTGGGTGGGTGGTGGGTGGAGGGTAACAGGAGGTCAATTTTTTTAAAAAATATTTCTCAAATGAACATTTTTGATAAAGGGATTACATTGTTATATACTGTGGGAATGTGTGTAAGGGGGATAGGGTGGGGTTGGACAGGGGGAAGTGACCTGTGTGAATAAAACGTGGGTATTTTACGACGGCCGCGCCGTCGAATTCGTTCTAGTCAGCGATTATTGAGAGCCGCACACAGTATAGGGGACGGATATATAGGCATCCGTGAGCTCTTTATAATACCTCACCAACCAATTATCTGAGATTATTAGAGCCCCTCACGAGAGGCTCAGGTGGGAGGATATATATATGCATCCGGGAGCTCGTTCTAATTATCGCATTGACTCCTATAAATATTTGGAGGAAATCGCTATCAGCTGAGCCATCTCGGCCCCTCATATCAAAAGGTAAGATAGTTGCCGCTTCGTCCGTCCGTCCGGATATATTGTCGGGAGCATAACTCCAGAACTACTTATAGGACTGCAATAACACTTCCTACAATGGTAGAGAGCAATGGGAGGAAGTGCACTGCATAACCATCATAACGCTATCTTCATTCAAATTAGAGTTACTAGAGTTACTACAGTAATTGTAATTGTATACTTACACTTCTTGTTCGGACCATAACTCAGAAAAACTACAAGTAGGTCTGTAATGAAACTCCACACAATGATTTAGGACAATAAGCGGAAGTGCAGAGCACAATAACTAACTCTTGCCTTTTAAATAAATATAAATGGACTATAAAAATGATTGGTAGGGCAATGAGTCGTCGGTCGGTCGGTTCATACGTCCGTTCGTCCGGATATCTTGTTTTTAATTGGTACGCAGCTGTATGTTGTTGATTTTGACCTCTATATAAGTAGATCTACATATATTTGTTATTCTTTTTTAGCTCAACCGTCCGTCGTTAACTCGTTAAGACGATAGAGCCTTCGTTTTTTATCTGATCTTTACCAAACTGTACCAGATTGTTAAGGTCAATAAAAGCTCGGACAAGTTCGAAAACCAGCCAAATCGGACCAGTAACAGCGGAGTTATTGCCCTTGATTTTGTTATAAACGCTATATTTTGCCTCGTTGAGACGATAGGGCATTCATTTTTTATCTGATCTTTACCAACCTTCACCCAGTTGTTAATGTCTATGATAGCTCGGACAAATTCGAAAACCAGCCAGATCGGACTAGTAACTGCGGCGTTATGGCCCTTGATTAGTTAAAAATGCTATATGTTGCCTCGTTGAGACGATAGCGCCTTCATTTTTCATCCGATCTTTACTAAACTTTACCAGATGGTGAATGTCAATAAAAGCTCGGATAATTCGAAAACCAAGCAGATCAGACCAGTAACAGCGGAGTTATGGTCCTTGATTTAGTTAAAATGCTATATTTTGCCTCGTTAAGACGATAGGGCCTTCATTTTTCATCCGCTCTTTACCAATCTTTACCAGATTGTTAATGTCAATAAAAGCTCGAACAAGTACGAAAACCAGCCAGATCGGACTAGTAACAGCGGAGTTATGGCCCTTGATTTCATACCAAACTTTACCAGATTTTTTTCTCTTTTGTTTTAAATGTTTTTTTGAGTTGCCATGCGTGAGCATGACTGAACACTTTGGAGTCATGTATACTGTAATTTCTGAAGTTGAAGTGTTTGGTTGAGGAGCTTTACGCATTTCGAGAATGTATTCCCTTTAACTGCCTCAAATACAACTCAATTTGATAAGGTGACTGACATGAACGTTATGTATACCGAATAATATAACTACTGATTGTGAAATAATGAAATAATTGTAATTGTATACAGTATAAACATGTCTTTTTTGCAGATGTACCGAAATATTATGCGCATTAATACACCAGTTTTGGACGAGGATCTTTACGCACTTCGAGAATGCACTTCGAGAATGGGCGCGCCCTAACCCTAGAATGTTAACTGCCTCAAGTATAACTTAATTTCATAAGGTGACTGACATGAACGTTATATATACCGAATAATATAACTACTGATAGTGAATAATTGTCATTATATACAGTATGTATGCAGTATGCAAATGTACTGACATACTATCGCAATAATACACGCATAAATAGTTTATGAATGGAAAGTTAGTTACCCGGATGTCGAACATCTCATTACTATTAATTATTTCATTCGATAGTGCAGCAGAAACTCGATAATCATCCATTCATTCAGAACCATTAATTTGAAAATGTACAATCATTGACGAAAAATAAGCAATCAGTTAACACATTTTCCGCCCCAATTTCTAAACCAGTAAGCTAAACATGCCGCTCATGCATGGCCTAAAGCGTGACCTAGATAATGAGCTTTACCGTCAAATTGGGAACTAAATGTCCGTAAATATTGTTGTTATCGTGCCTAGTACTTTGAGAAATAGTATTGTACAGCATCTACTACAAATAAATACACAAGTTGATGAAAAGAATTTTTCAAGAAGTGCTCATTTCTACTACCAACAACGAAAAGGTAAACAAATCTAATAGTTTAAAGGGGCACAAGGCAATCTTTGCATTACGGTAAAAAGAAGATTTACCCATGTAGTGTGTATTTCCTTGCTGGAATTCAATACAAAATAATTATCACAAAGTGTATCCACAGGAAATCTGTTGGAACCATACACTCGAAAACCAAAACAGACGCGGTTGCAAAAATTAATTCAGTCCCAAGCATTTTTCGAAAATTAGAAAAAATATTTTTTTCAATGTTTCGTGCCCAGATACTTCATCCCATTGCTGGAATGTTTTGCAGATCAATTTAAATAATAGAAACCGTGCTTAAAAAAGTGTTTTTAATAAAAAAACGAAGCCTTTGAAAAATTATTACTTTCGTTCCCAGGTCATTCGACCTTATTGTAGCTTTGCTCATATTGTCTCTAACAAGCTTTCACCATGTTTTAGACACGTGTTATGGGTCGTTATGCTGTAAATAAAGCGAATGCTATTGTGTTTTACTGCTCTTCACCACTTATTAAATAAGTTGATGCATTAATCAGAAGAAAACTCAATATACCAGATAATGACCATATTTCTTTGTTTGTTTACAATTCATATATTGTTATTGATATATTTTTTACTGCTTTAATTGTTGATTACCTTTGCAATAACTTTTAACTTTTCGTTTTCTTGTAGACGGATTTATATAGCTCACTTTCTCTTTCTAATAATTTTCTTTGTTTTCCTTAATATATACAATGTGTAAAATATATACAATGTTATAAAATGTTTACAAACAGTATAAGCAGAGTAAGACAGGTTTAAAAGAGCAGCTGCGCTATATACCAATATTCACAAGAAAACGAGAGGTTACAAGATATTCTACAGTTAACAGTATATGTTTATCCACCAGTTATATTGATATCTGTTTACAATTTGCATGCTCCAAGTACTCACAATTAAAATAAAAAGTTGAACAACATAACTACATTTCGGTTTCTTTCATACCACCCTGATGGCTATAGACACAAAGACAAAATGCTTCCTTGCTGGCATATTGATGAAACACTAAATTCAGTATCTCTGTCAGGAATATATTATCTTGTCAAAATGAACAGCCTTACCATTTTACTACTTGAACATAAAACCAGCAGGCCCCATGTGGTTTCGGGGCAAAGAAAAGCACCACTGCAAATCTCGTTGGAGGGATAGGCAGCGGGGTAGAGCCCCCCTCCCCACAAAATAAAATTCATGTTCACTTTATCATTTTTTGTTCATGCTCATTAAAGACATTTTCTATAGTTTTTTCTGCTAAACAGATTTTCTTTAAACTTTTTGTACAGTAAGTCTGTTATATATATAGACAGAAAAGGCAAATATAATGGTAGGTCATTATGCTTGAAAAAAAAAAAAATAATAATTTGTAATGCCACCGTCATGTCAATCTGTCCAAAAAGTTGAACAAGTCCATGAAATTGCTAAATAAGATATTTTTGAAGTCTAATCATTTATTCATTGGTCACAATTCTGCTAAAATTGTATTAAAGTAAAGATTATTTAATTACAGTAACATTTAAAGCTCATCTTTATGTAAAACCTATATTTTTTTACAAAATCTGTTGAGACCATTACCACAATTTATGCACAAATTAGCCCATAATGATACAGTTTCCTTTTTTGTTTGTATGTTCCCAATAACAGATTTTTTTTTAACTTTCTAAACACAAAGTTTAACAAATATAAAAACAAAATGTACAATAAAAATGATAGGTCCCCATGCTTGTTTAGAAAAATAATTTGAAACCCTACCCCTATGCTAAAAGGCCAAGTTTTGTATGAAATTATATAGAAATGGTATATTTTCCTTTTTTGTTATGTTCCTAATAACAGAATTTGTTCAAACATCCTAGGCACTTATTTGAACATATATTTAGACAATATATTCAATTAAATTTATAGGTCACCATGCATATTGAGATTTAATATTGGTTTTTGGAACCATACCATTATGCTTAAATTTTTTAATTTTGTTGGAAATTTTACAAAATGGTATATATTCCTATTTTATGTATCTAATAATAGGCCTTTATTTAAATAAAGACAATAAAAAATAAATAAAAAATAAAAAATTTAAATAAAAAAAAAAATCAAAAAAAAAATCAAAAAAATATAAAAAAGACAAAAAATACAACTAGACATCAAAAGCAACATTCTATCCAATAGTTTTAGAAGAGAAGTCTCCCAAAAAAGCTGCGCATGGAAAACTACAGCAAATGCCTTTAAAGGTCTTCATCATGACCCATGCATTGTTGCAGGTGCCATCTCGCTCAAATCACTAGAGCAGAGGCAGAAAAACAATAAACATGGCTCCAGTAGAAATGGAGTGTCTACAATAGAATTTGCAGCAACTCTGCAGTTTTGCAAGTTAGAAGGTTCTAGGTCCATTCTCCATATTTTATCTTGATGTACATGGAGGATGAGCCAGGCATGTTCATTCCTGTTAGGCGCCATATAACCTTTCATGTGTTGGTGCGCCTTAAAATCTAATACAATTCAATAACACCAGCAGGTCAATCGATCTGTTTCATTTCATTTGAACAAATGCGCGAGTGTCTGGTTTATCAACAGTATTTCCGTTATGTACGCCAGTCAATTAACTTAACCATGCTGTGCTGGGTTGAACCAATACAGACACAGATTCTTCACAAGTACCTAACAACGCATGTATCAATTCAGCTCGCTTACTCCAGTACACAAAACATCTCATATTCTAAGCAGCAACATTTCATTTTTAATACAACACTCCTGTAAAATTTAACATAACTTTTAACCTCACCAAGAAGACAGACAGTGTCCAATCTTGGCGACTCTCATGACCTTCAGTCCTTTGATTGTTTTTTGATTTTTATTATCTCTACTGGCAAAGTTCGAAAACCGGCCAGATCTGACCAGTAACGGTGGAGTTACGGCTCTTGATTAAGTTAACAATGCTATATTTTGCCTCTTTAAGACGATAGTCACTCGCTTCATTGATGGTATAAGAGCCATATTAGCTAGTAGTGCGTCCACAGGCCCTCTTGGGCCTCTTGTTTAACTCTACTGTATGTTCAACTGACACAACTTCAATCAAACAAAGCATCCATCGGTTCTGTCGATATGCTTGTTACACGCAGACGATAATCATTACGTCATACATATTAAACTGAACTATTACAACATAACAATTTGAGTATGTGCATTACTTTGTTTCAGAAACCGCATTGCGACAACATAACATGCAGTCATCTTTAAATAATCATGGATGTGTGTGAAGAGCAGTTGCCGTTCCAGTGCACGATGTGCAGTAAAGCATTTACCCAGTCAGACAGTCTTAGAAGACACAAGCGAATACATACAGGCGAGACAAGAAAGTGTAGCATGTGCAATAAAGAATTTACCAAGTCGAGCGATCTTAACAGACACATGGTCATACATACAGGCGAGACACCACATACGTGTAGCGTGTGCAGTAAAGGATTTACCGACTCCAGCAATCTTAACAAACACAAGCGTATACATACGGGCGAGATGCCATATAAGTGTAGTATGTGCAGTAAAGGTTTTGTACTGTCAAGTGATCTTAAAAGACACATGTACATACATACATTAGAGAAACCATGTAAGTGTAGCGTGTGCAGTAAAGGATTTACCATGACAAGCAATCTTAAAACACACATGCGCATACATACTGGCGAGACACCATATAAGTGTAGCGTTTGCAATAAAGGATTTGGCGGTTCGGGTAATCTTATCAGACACATACGCATACATACAGGTGAGACACCATATAAGTGTAGCGTTTGCAATAAAGGATTTGGCGATTCGGGCAATCTTAACAGACACAAGCGCATTCATACAGGCGAGACACCATATAAATGTAGCGTGTGCTTGAAAGGGTTTATCCAGTCGAGTGAGCTTAACAATCACATGCGCAGTCATACAGGCGATACACCATATAAGTGTGGTGTGTGCGGTAAAGTATTTACCATCTCATGCAATCTTAATAATCACATGCGCATACATTCAGACGAGAAATCATATAAATGTAGCGAGTGCAGTAAAAGATTTACCCGGCCAGGATATCTTAAATTACACATGCGCAGTCATACAGGCGATACACCATATAAGTGTGGTGTGTGTGGTAAAGAATTTACTGTGTCATACACTCTTATCTATCACATGCGCAAACATAATGGCGAGACACCATATAGTAGCGTGTGCAGTAAATGATTT